>JAEOAD010000022.1:27175000-27480000 GCA_036365145.1 Orientallactaga sibirica
ACTCACGTTGATCCTCCTACCTCTACCTCCCGAGTGCTGGGATTAAAGGTGTGTGCCACCATGCCCGGCTAGGTAATGCTGGTTTTTACTTAATTATTAAAAATTTTTTTTTTAAAAAGTTTGTTTATTTGAGAGAGAGAAAAAGGCATAGAGAGAGAAAGGGAGAGAGAGTGGGCACACCAGGGCCTCCAGCCACTGCAAACGAACTCCAAATGCATGTGCCCACTTATGCATCTGGCTTACATGGGTCCTGGAGAATCGAACTGGGATTCTTTGGCTTTGCAGGCAAATGTCTTAACCACTAAGCCATCTCTCCGGCCCTCACTTAATTCTTTGAATCAAGGCATTGTTATTTAAAATATTGCTAGATATAATTAGCCATGTATTCAACAGATATATGTATGAATTTCTTGTTAGTGAGAAAGCCTCATGAAAGTTGAATTCTTGGAGGTTTATAGAGACCTACAAAGATGACAAGATAATTTGAGAGAGTGCTGAGGGATAAGAAGAAATTAATATGGGGCACCTTAAGTAACACTGATGACAGATGACATTAGAATACTGTGAGTCAGTCACTGCTTGTTTACATTCATTTTATACCTAGTGACACCCTGTGAGGTGGGTGCTGTTGCATCACTGGTTCACAGATGCAGAAACAGGAACACAGCGTGAGTAAGTAACATGCTGGTTAGACTGAGTCTAGGGAGAGTCCACTTCCACTCTGAGGAGGTGACATTTGAACAGAACTAGAATTAGGAGGGCAGGAGTGGGCTGGGGCTGTCTGAGGACCGGGTGACTGAGTGATGCAGAGCTGGGGAAGAGACAGGCGTCCGAGATGTAAGTCTGTGTCTGTCATTGGAGGCCTATGTCTGAGAAGGATAGGCTGTCATTCCTGTGGAATGGGGTGCTAGTCTGTAATAGTAAGTGGGGAGTAACGCAGCTTGGTTCTGGTGTAAGGAGTGGTAGGTTCTGGACAGGAAGGACCTCAGGAAACTGGCAGTCTTGAAGTCTTCCTTATTGTACAGTCAGCTCCAATAGAGGTTGAAGCTTTAGATGAGCCTTCAGCTATCCTGATACCTGGCGTTTTTGCTTTTCAATTAAGTTTCCAGATGAGGAAGAGGAGTAATAGGTCTAATTTTAAACTCTAGTGACTGGCAAACAAGTGATATGACTGTTTGGACCTGGCTTGATACAGTTACTAATTTTTTAATTTTTTAATTATTATTGTTTTTTGGTTTTTCAAAGTTGGGTTTCACTTTAGCCCAGGCTGACCTGGAATTCACTCTGTAGTCTCAAGGTGGCCTCCAACTCATGGTGATCCTCCTACCTCTGCCTCCCTAGTGCTGGGATGAAAGGTGTGTGCCACCACGCCCGGCTTTGACATTCCTTTATTTTTATTTTTATATTTATTTATTTATTTATCTATTTATTTTTTACAGCTACTAATTTTAGTTTACTCAGTTCTGTGAGTTTGAGACAGGGTCATGTTATGCCTTGTTAGGTAGTTCAGGCTGACCTTAAAATTGAGATCTTCCAAAGTATGGGATTATAGGTGGGAGCCGCCATGCCTGGAAAAGACTGCGTTTTTACTATTCCAGAACTTGTAGTTGTCAGGGATATTTTCTGTGGACTTGAAGCAAAATTTAATCTTGCATCCAGGCATAGTGGTGCACGCCTTTGGGAGGCAGAGGAAGGAGGATTGCCATGAGTTCCAGACCACCCTGAGACAACATAGTAAATTTCAGGTCAGCCTGAGCTAGAGTGAAGCCCTACCTCGGGGGGTGGGGGGTGGGGGGGAATCTTGGTGTCACATGTCTTTAATCCCAGTTTTTGGGAGGTTGAGGTAGGAGGATCTCCTTGAGTTCGAGGATATCCTGGGACTACATAGTGAATTCCAGGTCAGCCTGGGTTACAGCGAGACCCTACCTTGGAAAACAAAACAAAATTAATCTTTCTTTTACATTGTTCCAGTGAGTAGACTTTTTTTTGTTTTGTTTTTTGTTTTTTCGAGGTAGGGTCTCACTCTGGTCCAGGCTGACCTGGAATTCACTCTGTAGTCTCAGGGTGGCCTCCAACTCATGGCAATCCTCCTACCTCTGCCTCCTGAGTGCTGGGATTAAAGGCGTGCACCACCACACCCCTCTTGAGTAGACTTTTTTAAAAAATATTTTTTCCAGGCATGGTGGCTCACGCTTTTAATCTCCACACTCGGGAGGCAGAGGTAGGAGGATTGCCATGAGTTGGAGGCTACCCTGAGACTACAGAGTGAATTCCAGGTCAGCCTGGGCCAGAATGAAACCCTACCTCGAAAAAAAAATTATTTATTTTGAAAGAGAGACAGAGAAGGATGGAGGGAGGGACGAAAGGGGGAGGAGGGAGAATATGGGTGAACCAGCGCCTCTAGTCACTGCAAATGAACTCCAGATGCATGTACCACCTTGTGCATCTGGCTTAGGTAGGTCCTGAGGAATCGAACCTGGGTCCTTTGGCTTTGTAGGCAAGCACCTTAACCACTATGCCATCCCTCCAGCCCTCGACTTTTGCTCTATTACTAATTTTGCTACTTTGTGAGTACATACATGAGGGATACACTATATTGCTTTTTAGTCATGAAATTTATTTATTTGCTTATATATTGTTTTATTGAGACAGACTCTTGATGTAGATCAGACTGATCCCTCTCATAGTTCCCCTGCCTTAGCATTGTGGGTGTTAGGGTTCCAGATCTGTGCCACCACCACACTCTTCAATCACCAATTTTGTGGACTAGCTAAATCTTATTGCCAAGGACAGACTTCTGCCTTAGGACATTTGTATATGTAGGTACTTTAGACACTTCTTTTTTTTTTTTCCAAGGTAGGTTCTCACTCTAGCCCAGGCTGACCAGGAATTCACTATGTAGTCTCAGGGTGGGCCTTGAACTCATAGTAATCCTCCTACCTCTGTCTCCCAAGTGCTGGGATTTTATCTATCTATCTATCTATCTATCTATCTATCTATCTATCTATCTATCTATCTATCAATCATCCATCCATCCATCCATCCATCCATCTTATTTTATTTTATCTTATTTTATTTTATTTTATTTTATTTTATTTTATTTTATTTTATTTTATTTTTATTTAGTTGAGAGAGAGATACAGAACTAGGCAGGTAGAGAGAGAATGAGCACACCATGGTCTCCAGCCACTGCAAATGAACTCCAGATGTGTGCGCCCCCTTGTGCATCTTGCTTACATGGGGCCTAGAGAGTTGAACCGGGGTCATTTGGCTTTTCAGGCAAACACCTTAACCGCTAAGCAATTTCTCCAGCCTGACACTTATTCTTTTTTTTTTTTTTTTTGGTTTTGCAAGGTGGAGTCTAACTCTGATCCAGGCTGGCCTGCAATTAACTATGTAGTCTCAGGGTGGCCTCGAACTCTTGGCGATCCTCCTACCTCTGCCTCCCCAGTGCTGGGATTAAAGGCATACGCCACCACGCCTGGCTTTTTTTTTTTTTTTTTTTTTTTGGAGACAGGTCTTACGTTGTCCAGGCTGGTCTTGAACTTTAACTTATGTAGTTGAAGTTGTCTTTGAAGTCCTGATCCCCATGGTTTCACCTCCCGAGTGCTGGAATTATACATTTGTTCCGCTGTGCCTTGCTGGTGAATAATTTTTTTGGTGTATATCTGAATTGGCACATGAACATGTGCATGTGTGTGTTTCAAAGCTAGAGGTTGACATTGAGGGGTATCAGTGGCTCTTGTCACACATACATATGTATGTGAAAAAATACATACATATTTATTTTGTTTTCGCTGTAACCTAGACTGACCTGGAATTCACTATGTAGTCTCAGGGTGTCCTCAAACTCAAAGTGATCCTCCTACCTCTGCCTCCCTGGTGCTGAGATTGAAGGTGAAGTCACCACACCTGGCTAAAAATTATTTGTGTGTGTGTGTGTCTGTGTGTATTTAGGTAAGTATGCCATGGCATGTGTGTGTGGTCAGAGGACAACTTTGGATCTGTCCTTACCATTCCACCTCTTCAAAGGCAAGGTTTCTCTCAGTCTCGCTCTATTCTTTTTGCTGTGCTTGCCAAGAACTTCCAGGAAATTCTGCCTCTGCCTTCCCATCTTGCCATCTGAGTACTGGGATTGCTGAGTTTGCCATAGCTTCCAGCTTTTTTTTTTTTTTTTTTAATGTTTTTATTTATTTATTAGAGAGAGAGAGGGAGGGAGGGAGGGAGGGAGAGAAAGGGCACCTCAGGGACTCTAGCCACTGCAAATGAACTCCAGATGCATGTACTGCCTTGTGCATCTGGCTTACATGGGACCTGGAGAATCAAACCTGGGTCCTTAGGTTTGCAGGCAAACACTTTAATAACTGCTAAGCCATCTCTCCAGTCTGCTTCCAGCTTTTTTACATAGGATCTGAGGATTGAACTGAGGTACTCAAAAACTTCAGTGGCAGGCACTTTATTCTCTCTCTTTTGTTATTTGATTAGTGCTGGGGAGTCAAACTCAGAGCCTCATGAATGCTTCATCACTGAATTATATCCATAACTACATAACTTCTATTAATATTTTAAAATATTTATTTATTTGAAAGAGAGAGAGAGAATGGGCACTCCAGGGCCTTCTAGCAACGGCAAATGAACTCCAGAGGCATGCATCACCTTGTACATCTGGTTTATGTGGATACTGAGCAATCAAACCTAGGTCCTTAGGCTTCACAGGCAAGTTCTTTAACCGCTTAAGCCATCTCTCCAGCCCTAGTTTCTCGCTGGTAAGTGTAACTTAGTACCCATTGAATAACCTTTCCCATTTCAACTCTACATTTCCTAGAATCTGGCAACCATCACTCTATTCTCAACTTTGTGAGATGAACTTTGAAAAATTCCCTGTGTGAGTGAGATCATGAAGTACTTGTCTGTGCATACCAATTTCTGGATACATAGGTTGTTTGCATCTCTTTGCTCTTGGGAGTTGTGCTGCAATAAACACCAGAAAGCAGATAGTCCTCAGTGATTTCTTTGGATATACACCAGGGGTGAAATTGCTGGGTCATATAGTAGTTCTGCTTTATTAATTAATTAATTTTTTTTTTTGAGGTGAGGTCTTGCTCTAGCCCAGGCTAACCTGGAATTCATTATGTAGTCTCAGGGTAACCTTGAACTCACAGCAATCCTCCTACTTCTGCTTCCCAGATGCATGTGCCACTTTGTGCATCGGGCTTTATGTGAGCACTGGGGAATCAAACACAGGTCATTAGGCTTTGCAGGTAAGCACTTTAACCACTGAGCTATCTTTCCAGCCCATAGTTCCGTTTTTAATTTGTTGAGGATCCTCAAAAATGTTTTCTATGCCTATGCTAATTTACATCCCACAGACTCTACAAAGCTTTGTATTCTGGACATAGGTGGTGTGCATCATTTATTATTAGCTTTAGGTTTTCTGTTTTTTTCTTTTTTGGTTTTTCAAGGTAGGGTTTCTCTAGCTTAGGCTGACCTGGAATTAACGATGTAGTTTCAGGATGACCTTGAACTCAAGGTGATCCTCCTATCTTTGTGTCCCAAATGCTGGGATTAAAGCCATTGGTTCCTGATAGAAGTTGGTCTAATTTAACATTTATATA
The DNA here is from genome assembly GCA_036365145.1 of Orientallactaga sibirica. NCBI lineage: Eukaryota > Metazoa > Chordata > Mammalia > Rodentia > Dipodidae > Orientallactaga > Orientallactaga sibirica. The sequence goes on from JAEOAD010000022.1 coordinate 27,180,616, forward strand.
TCTATTTAATTAATTAATTAATTAATTAATTAATTTATGGTTTGTTGAGGTAGGATCTCACTGTAGCTCATGCTGACCTGGAATTCACTATGTAGTCTCAGGGTGGCCTTGAACTCAAGGTGATCCTCCTACCTTTGCCTCCCGAGTGCTGGGATTAAAGGTGTGTGCCACCACACCTGGCCTAAGAGTAACTATTTTTTATAATGATCTTTTAAAATTTAATTTATATATTTGCAAGGAGAGAAAGAGAAAGAGAGAGAGAGAGAAAGAAGACAGGCAGAGAGAGAGAGAATGGGCACTTCAGAGCCTCTAGCTACTGCAAACGAACTCCAGACACATGCGAATCTTGTGCATCTGGCTTACATGGGTCCTGGGGAATTGAACCTGTGTCCTTTGGCTTCTCAGGCAGACGCCTTAACTGCTAAGCCATCTCCATCTCTACTTTTTCTCTGTTCTTGAGCTTCATATCAGTGAAATAGTACAGAATATCCTCTGTGTCTGGCTTATTTCCTTCAGTCTGTCTGTGGGACTTGTTCATGTTTATGGACCAAGTAATACCATTTAGTCATTCATTTTTATTGCTTTGTAGCCTTGTATTGAGTAAATGTGCATATTCATATTAAATCATTAATTTGCATGTGTGTGTGTACGTGCATGTGTGCATGTACACTAGGGTCTCTTGAAGCTGCAAAGCATATGCCAGAGACTTGCATTACTTTTTTTTTTTTTTTGGTTTTGCAAGGTAGGGTCTCACTCTGGTCCAGGCTGACCTGGAATTAACTATGTATTCTCAGGGTGGCCTCGAACTCTCGGCGATCCTCCTACCTCTGCCTCCTGAGTGCTGGGATTAAAGGCGTGCGCCACCACGCCCGGCTTTGCATTACTTTTTGCATTTGGCCTTACATGGGTTGCTGGGGAATTGAATTTGAGCCAGCTGGCTTTGCAAGCAAGCACCTTTAGCCACCAAACTATCTCTGCAATTGCCATTTTTCTTTTTCTTTTTTAAGGTTTTTCTAAAAATTTTTTTGTTGTTGTTGTTGTTGTTGTTGTTTTAGGTAGGGTTTTACTCTAGTCTAGGCTGACCTGGAATTCCCTATGTAGTCTCACAGTGACCTCGAACTCATGGTGATCCTCCTACCTCTGCCTCCCAAGTGCTGAGAATAAAGATGTGTACCACTACGCCCTGCTAAAATTTAATTTTGGTATTTGAGGTAGGGTCTCAGTCTAGCTCAGGCTGACCTGGAATTCACTATGTAGTCTCAGGGTGGCCTCAAACTCATGGTGATACTCCCGCCTCTGCCTCCCAAGTGCTGGGATTAAAGGTATGTGCTACCATGCTCGGCTTGTTTATTTTATTTTTATTTATTTATTTGAGAGTGACAGAGAGAAAGGGGTGGGGGGAAAGAGAATATAAATGGGCACACCAGGGCCTCCAGCCACTGCAAACGAACTCAAGATGCCTGCGCCACCTTGGCATTTGGTTTATGTGGGTATTGGGGAATTGAGCCTCTAACCAGGGTCATTAGGCTTCACAGGCAAGTGTGTAACCACTAAGCCATCTCTCCAGCCCCTAAAATTTGTTTTTATTTACTTGATAGAGAGGTAGAGAGAGAGAGAATGGGTGCTCCAGGGCTCTCAGCCACTGCAAAAAAACTCCAGATGCATGTGCCACCCTGTGTATCTGGCCTATGTTGGTCCTGGGGAATCGGTCCTGGGTCATTTGTCTTTGCAAGCAAGCCCTTAACCACTAAGCCATCCCTCCAGCCCAAATTGCTGTTTTTCTTACTGATTTATAGACTATTTTGGTAGATTTTTGGGTGATATCAGATATATGCATTATCGTGCATATGACTCTAAATATATTATGAATATAGTTTTGCAATCCAAAAATAGACTGAAAACCAGAGAACACTCTAGTTGGGTCTTGAAGAACCAGTAATTGGCAATAACTTAGTACAATAAGAGAGGTCAGAGCTAGGGCCTCCCAGGCAGAAGCAGCACCCAGTGGGTGTCAGTCAGCACATGGAGGTATACAATGGCATGTTTGTAATTCTGGAATGTCAAGTAGTTAATGAGTCTGTGGTACAGGGTGTGGTAATCAGTGAGTGGGGGTGCTGATGAGATCATACAAGGACTGAGGAGCATTAAGAGTGTGACAGATTGCCATTTCAGAAAGATTGTTCTAGCTGTTCTGTAGAGTATGATGTAGAGGCCAGGAGCTCTACTGGGAGGCCTGCATAAGGCTTGAGGACGCTGGTTGATTATGGAGAGGATAGAATTCACCAGTGTAATACAGGGGAGAGTGGAAGGGATCTGGGTTTTTGAATTAGCTACATTTGTGCATGGTGTGCCATTCCTTACTAGTGTTGTACAGCTCCTCCACAAAGATTACTGAAGGGCGACTGATGCCTTGAATTGAAATCACATTTAGAAAAATAACTTGTATTTTTAATTTAATTAATTTGTTTATTTGAGAGAGAGAGACAATGGGCATGTCAGGGCCTCTAGCCATTGCAATTGGACTCCTGATACATATGCTACCTGTGTATCTGGCTTATGTGGGTACTGAGGAATAAAACCCTGGGTCCTTAGGCTTCACAAAGTGCCTTAACCAATAAGCCATCTCTCCAGCCTTAGAAAAATAACTTGTATTTTCTTCCTTCCTTTTTTCTTCCCTCTCTTCCCTCCTTTCCCTCCCTCCTTTCCCTTCCTTTTCCCTTTTCTCACTGTAGCCCAGGTTGCCTGGTTAATCTGTAACTCACTTTGAAGCCAAGACTCGCCTCAAACTCATGGCAGTTTACCTACTTCAGCCTCCTGAGTGCTCAGGTTAAAGGGATGATTCACTATGTCTGGCTTGACTTTTTTTGCTTTTTTTTTTTTTTTTTCTTCTTTTCTTTAAAACCTACAGCACCTAGTATTCCCAGTTGGTCTCCCATCCAAGTACTAACCAGGCCCAACCCTGCTTAGCTTCCAAGATCAGATGAGATTGGGTGCATTCAGGGTGATATGGCTGTAGATGACTTTTCTTGCTTTTAAAAGTAACATGTTAGTATCTTTAGAAGTTACAGAATTAGGGCTAGTGAGATGGCTCAATGGTTCTAAATGGCTCTAAAACCTACATAAAGCTCCATGTGGTAGTGTGAATGTCATCACTCTCTCTCTCTCTCTTTTTTTTTGCTTTTTCAAGGTAGGATCTCACTCTAGCTCAGGCTGACTTGGAGTTCACTATGTAGTCTCAGAGTGGCCTCGAACTCATGGCGATCCTCCTACCTCTGCCTCCCAAGTGCTGGGATTAAAGGTGTATGCCACCACGCCCAGCTTAATCACTCTTTCTTCTGTCCTTTTTAAAAATTTCTATTTATTTAATTTTTGTTTATTTTTATTTATTTATTTGAGAGCAACAGAGAGATAAAATGGGTGCACCAGGGCCTCCAGCCACTGCAAATGAACTCCAGATGCATGAGCCGCCTTGTGCATCTGGCTTATGTGGGTACTGGGGATTTGAGCCTCAAACCGGGGTCCTTAGGCTTCACAAGCAAGCGCTTAACCGCTAAGCTATCTCTCCAGCCCATAAATATTTTTTAAATTTTTATTTATTTATTTTAGAGAGGGAGAGAGAGAATAGGCATACCACTGCAAATAAACTCTAGATGCATGTGCATCTGGCTTACATGGGTTCTGGGAGTCGAACCCAGGTCCTTAGGCTTCTCAGGCAAGTGCCTTGACAGCTAAATCATCTCTTCATCCCAAGAACCTTGCTTGTTTTGTACTCTTCTCTTTGCTGGAAGAAGAAAAAGAAAATATAGTGTCTTTCTGAATGGAGATATATCATATGGATCTGTACTATGTTTATATATGATAGCAGTAAGATAGAAGGTATTTTCTGTGGAAAATGTTAATAAGAAGGAAGATAGTTTTAAAAAAGGAGTAACTTTTTAAAAAAGATTTATTTATTTTTATTTATTAGAGACTGACAGAGAGAGAAAGAGAGACACACAGAGAGAATAAGGGCATGAAGGGCCTGCAGCTACTGCAAACGAACTCCAGACTTATGCGCCACCTTGTGCATCTGGCTTACGTGGGACCTGGAGAATCAAACCTGGGTCCTTAAACTTTTCAGGCATGCACCTTAAGTGCTAAGCCGTCTCTCCAGCCCTTTTTTTGTTTTTTCAAGGTAGGGTCTCACTGTAGCTCAGGTTGACCTGGAATTCACTGTGTAGTCTCAGGGTAACCTTGAACTCACGGCGATCCTCCTACCTCTCTATCCCGAGTGCTAGGATTAAAGGCGTGCACCACCATGCCCGGTTTAGGAGTAACAATTTTTTATGTTAATTTTAAAAATACTTAGGGTTGGGCTGGAGAGATGGCTTAGCGGTTAAGACGCCTGCCTGCTAAGCTGAAGATCCCGGTTCCAATCTCCAGGTCCCACATTTAGCCAGATACAAAGTGACACAAGGGCGCAATGCCACACTTGCCCACAAAGGGGCGCACACATCTGGATTTCGTTCACAGCAGCTGAGAGACTGCTGGCGCGCCCATCTCTATCTGTCTCCCTCTCCCTCTGTCTCTGTCTCTCTCTCCAAAAATAAATAAAATAAAAAAAAAGTTAAAAAAAATACTTAGGGATTTTATATATGCTTATTAATTTATTAAAATACTTTATTTTTGTTTATTTATTTATTAGAGAAAGAGAGAGTGAGAGAATGGGCATGCCAGGGCCTCTAGCCACTGCAAATGAACTCCAGACACATGTGCCACCATGTGCATCTGGCTTACATGGGTTCTGGGAAATTGAACCTGGGTCCTTGGGTTATTCAGGCAAGTACCTTAACTATTAAACCATCTCTCCAGTCCCAATTTTTCCTTTTTCTTGAGATGTAGGGTCATACTCCAAACCCAGGCTGACTTGGAACTCGCTCTTTAGTCCCAGGCTGGCCTTGAACTCACAGTGATCTTCCTACTTCTGCCTCCTGAGTGCTGGGATTAAAAGCGTACTCCACCACGCCTGGCTTACATTTATTTATTTTGGTTTTTCGAGGTATTGTTTCACTCTAGCTCAGGCTGACCTGGAATTCACTATGTAGTCTCAGGGTAGCCTTGAACTCACAATGATCCTTCTACCTCTGCCCCCTTCGTGCTGGGATTAAAGGCTTGTGCCACGATGCCCGGCTCCCTACGTTTATTTTTTAATTGATACATAAAAACATAAAATTGTACATAATGGAGTACCATGTAATTTTACTTCTTTTTTTAAAGTTTATTTATTATTTCTTTATTTTGTTTATTTGAGAGAGAGAGGGAGGAAGAGGCAGATAGAAAGAGAGAATGGGTACTCCATGGCCTCTAGCTGCTGCAAATGAATTCCAGATGCATGTGCCCCCTTGCACATGTGGCTTTACGTGGGTCCTAGGGAATCGAACCGGGGTCCTTAGGCTTTGCAGGCAAATGCCTTAACCACTAAGCCATTTACCGAGCCCCCCTTTCTTTTTTGCGATAGGGTTCCATTCCATGTAACCCTGGCAGACCTTGAACTCTCTAAGTAACCAGTATGACCTTGATTTCCTAATCCTCCTCCCTCACCTCCCAGGTTGTGGAGTGCAGGTGTGATACCTGCATACCCAACTTAAATCTTTATTTTGTTTTATTTATTTATTTATTTATTTATTTATTTATTTATTTATTTTTTTAATCGAGGTGGGGTCTCACTCTAGCCCAGGCTGACCTGGAATTCACTATGAAGTCTCAGGGTAGCCTTGAACTCACAGTGATCCTCTTAATTTTTATTTTTATTTTTATTTTTATTTTTATTTTTTGGTTTTGCAAGGTAGGGTCTCACTCCAGGCTGACCTGGAATTAACTATGTAGTCTCTGGGTGGCCTCGAACTCTCGGCGATCCTCCTACCTCTGTCTCCCAAGTGCTGGGATTAAAGGCGTGCACCACCACGCCTGGCTGATCCTCTTACCTCTGCCTCCTGAGTGCTGGGATTAAAGGTGTGCACCACCAAGCCCGCCTTAAATCTTTATTTTTCTGATTAATTTCTGTAAGTTATTTATTTATTTATTTATTTTTTATTTTTTTTGAGGGTTAATGGTCCAGGCTGACCTGGTAAGTCTCAGGGTGGCCTCGAACTCTTTACCTCTTTTTGTAAAGTTATTTATTTTTTAAAAGATATAGAGATATACAGAGAGAGGGTTGGAGAGATGGCTTAGTGGTTAAGGCACCTGCCTGCTAAGCCTAAGAACACCCATTTGATTTTTCATGTCCCATGTTTAGCCAGACACAAAGTAATGCAAGAGCACAATGCCACACTTGCCCACAAGGGGGCGCATGCGTCTGGAGTTTGTTCACAGCAACTGAGAGGCCGCTGGCATGCCCATTCTCTATCTGTCTCTTTTCTCTCTCTCTCTCTGACGCTCTCTAAAAGAAAGAAAAAGATATACGGAGAGAAAAGAAAGAGAGAATGGGTACACCAGGGCCTCTAGCCATTGCAAACGAACTTCAGAAGCACATTATTTGCTTTATGTGGGTCCTGGGGAATTGAACCTGGGTCCTGACGTTTTGCAGGCAAGCGCCTTAACCCCTAAGCCATTTCTCCAGCCTTCAGTAAGTTATTTATGAGAGATGTGTCATCTAAGCATAGGTTTTCATAGTGAATTAGAGCAACACAGTTAAAAACAGATCTAGAAATGATGAAGAGATGCTCATTGTTCATGGCATGGTGTATCTTGTCTGTAATTTTTTATTTCTTTATTTCTTTATTTATTTGCAAGCAGAGAGAGAATGGGCGTGCCAGGGCCTCTAGCCACTGCAAACAAACTCCAGATGTATTTGCTTCCTTGTGCATCTGGCTAATGTGGGTCCTGGAGAATCGAACCTGGATTCTTTGGCTTTGCAGGCAAATACTTTAACCGCTAAGCCATTTCTCCAGCCCATCTTGTCTGTAATTTTAAATTAGGGTAGGAGGGCAGGGAAGAGACTAGACCTGTGATAAAGGAAATGTGTGATGGCACTAGTTGTTTGTTGTTTATTATTATAATTTTATACTCATTTATTTATTTTCGAGGTAGGGTCTCACTCTAACCCAGACTGACCAGGACTTACTATGAAGTCTCAGGGTAGCCTCGAATTTAGGGTGATCCTCCTATCTCTGCCTCCCAAGTGCTGGGATTAAAGGGATATGCCACCGTGCCTGGCATAATTTTATTTTTGAGGTAGGGTTTTACTCTAGCCCAGGCTGACTTGGAATTCACTCCATAGTCTCGGGATGGCCTCAGACTCATGGTGATCCTCCTACCTCTGCCTCTCAAGTGCCGGGATTAAAGATGTGTGCAACCACATCCGGCTATTATAATTAAAACATTTTTTCAAAATTTATTTGCAAGCATAGAGTGATAGAGAAAGACAGAATGGGCACACCAAGGCCTCCAGCCACAGCAAATGAACTCCAGACACATGTGCCACTTTGTTCATCTGGTTGTACATGGGTACTGGGGAATCGAATCCAGGTTGTTAGGCTTTACAGGCAAGCGTTTTATTGCTGAGCCATCTCCCCAGGATCAATCCTTGTCCTTCTACCTCATTTGCGGCAGGGATGTTCTTTGCTGCCTTTAGTATGAGCCCTGGGAACTTCTGTCTTTTGCCTTGTATCTTGACTTCTTCATGGTGGGATTACAGAAATGTGTCCTGGCTTCCAGCTTTTTACATGGCTTCTAGGACTCAAACTTGGTACTCAGGCTTCAGCCGTGAGTGCTTTACCCACTCCACTGAGTTCTCCCTAGTCCCAGATTCCAGCAATTAATTTTTTTCCCCCCTAAGCTGGGCATGGAGGTTGGCACCTTTAATTCCAACACTTGGGAGGCAGAGGTGGAGGATCACTTCTATACTTACATACAAAAAATGCATGATATTTCCCTCCCCTCCCCCCATACCCCTTTAGAACTCCAATCTCCATCATATCCCCTCCCTCTCTTTTAATTTGATGACATCATCTTTTTCTTCTATTTTGAAGGTCTTGCGAAGGTATTGCTAGGCACTGCAAGGTCATGGATATTGAGGCCAATTTCTGTCTGGGCAGTTGCATTATAAGAAGTCATACCCTTCCTTTGGCTCTTCCATTCTATCTGCCCCCTCTTCCGCAATGGTCCCTGAGCCTTGGAGGGTGTGACAGAGGTGTTTCAGTGCTGGGAAGAGACAACACTTTCTATTTAAAGGGACATGGAAGGGAGAAAAGATAACTGCGTTTATTTATTCACATTTGGATTACATTTGTGATCAAAATAAATGTCTAAAATCATTTAAAGAACATATAAGTGCTTAGAAGATGAAGGACCAAAGGGCAACTAACCATGAAACAGGAGCATCATCTCCCTGGGGACTTCTGCCTGGTTTTTGAGTGCAGTTAGTCAAACAATAAAAACTACTGACCTTAACTGTTGCTTTAAAGTTGTAGAGATCTGCTTTTCAGACTGAGCATGCTTCAGGTAACACAGAGAATTAGTTCCTCATCTCACTGGCTGTGAATTATATATGAGAAGAATTATGTAGTCAGCATGAATCATCTCACATTAAAGGCTTTATGGATTGAAGGATATGGCAAAATATTCATCCTTTGCTTTGAAAGTAATATACACTGTCTTGATTTTGCAGCTGCCAAATACAGAACTCTTTTTTTTAAAATTTTTTTTATTATTTTTTATTTTTTTGGAGAGAGAGACAGAGAGAGATAGACAGACAGGGAGAGGGAGACAGAAATGGGCACGCCAGCAGTCACTCAGCTGCTGTGAACGAAATCCAGATGCGTGTGCCCCCTTGTGGGCAAGTGCGGCATTGCGCCCTTGCCTCACTTTGCATCTGGCTAAACGTGGGACCTGGAGATTGGAACTGCTGGACATTGGAACCAGCGTTCTTAGGCTTAGCAGGCAGGCGCCTTAGCCGCTAAGCCATCTCTCCAGCCCAAATACAGAACTCTTTTAAGTTACTGTAAAAAAATTTTTTGGGGGCGGGCCTAGAGAGATGGCTTAGCGGTTAAGGTACTTGCCTGCAAAGCCCAAGAACACAGGTTGAATTCTCCAGTACCCACATAAGCCAAAATGCACAAGGTGGCACATGTGTCTAAAGTTCGTTTGCAGTGGCTAGAGACCCTGGTGTGTCTATTCTCTCTCTGTCTGCCTTTTTCCCTCTCTCTCAAATAAATGAAATTATAAAAAACTTTAAAAATTTTTATTTATTTGCAAAGAGAAGGAGAATAAGAATGAATATCAGTGTGCCAGGGTCTCTTGACACTGCAAATGAATTCTTTTTTTTTTTTTTTTTGTTTGTTTGTTTTTCGAGGTAGGGTCTCACTCTAGCCCAGAATTCTAGACCTGGAATTCACTGTATTCTCAGGGTGGCCTCAAACTCACGGTGATCCTCCTACCTCTGCCTCCCAGTACTCACATAAAGCCACATGCACAAAGTGACACATACATCAAGAATTCATTTGCGCAGGGCGTGGTGGCGCATGCCTTTAATCCCAGCATTTGGGAGGCAGAGATAGGATCACTGTGAGTTTGAGGCCACCCTGAGACTACATAGTGAATTCCAGGTCAGCCTGGACTAGAGTGAGACTTTACCTCAAAAAAAAAAAAAAAAAAAAAAAAAAAAAAAATCATGTTCCTTATCCTGATAAAAATAATAGCTGGTAGAGCGGCTAATATTTATTTAACATTTACTGTGAGGGCCCCTAGCAGCTGCAAATGAACTCCAGACGCATGTGCCCCCTTGTGCATCTGGCTTGTGTGAGACCTGGAGAGTCAAACTGGGGTCCTTAGGCTTCGCAGGCATGTGCCTTAACCGCTAAGCCATCTCTCTAGCCATAAAGTATATATTTTTAAAAAAAGAGGTGGAGGGAAACTTAGTCCTAATGATAGATAATATTTAAACTCTCATTTGGGCTGTGTCTAAGGACTACTTATAGCTGGGTGTGGTGGTGCACGCCTTTAATCCCAGTACTCGGGAGGCAGAGGTAGGAGGATCACAGTGAGTTCAAGGCCACTCTGAGAATACAGAGTGAATTTCAGTTCAGCCTGGGCTAGAGTGAGACCTTACCTCAAACAAAATAAAACAAAAAAGGATTACCAAAAGATGAATATGGGTGTGCATGCCTGTGCTATTAAATCCTTGGGAAGCTGAGGCAGAATTGTGAGTACAGGTCTAACCCAGACTACACAATGAGTTCCAGACCAGGTCGAGCTATACAGCAAGACTGTTTAAAAAAAAAAATAAATAAAACAAAGCGCAGATGGGAATTTGTTACCTGGGTTGGGAGTATTGGTCAGCTTTAGAGTACTTGCCTAGTATGCACAAGGTTACACTTGCACACAAGCACATGGACACACACACACAGCACACATGAGAAGAGGATGGAATGCAATGGTCTCTGCTTCTGTATTTTTAGTTACTCATTCAAGGTAGACTGAGTGGGATTTTCTTGTCTTTTTTTTTTTTGTTTCAATATTTTATTTTTATTATTTGAGAAAAAGAGAGAGAGAGAAGCGGGGGGAGGGGAGATGCAGGCAGATAGAGAGAATGGGCACGCCAGGGCATCCAGCCAGTGCAAATGAACTCCATGAGCCACTTTGTGCATCTGGCTTACGTGGGTCCTGGGGAATTGAACCTGGTTCCTTTGGCTTTGCAGGCAAGTGTCTTAAATGCTAAGCCATTTCTCCAGCCCTCTGTGTTTTTTTTTTTTTTTTCCGAGGTAGGGTTTCATTGTAGCTCAGGCTGACCTAGAATTCACTATGTAGTCTCAGGGTGGCTTGGAACTCATGGCAATCCTCCTACCTCTGCCTCCCAAGTGCTGGGATTAAAGGCGTGCACCACCATGCCTGGCTCTCCAGTCGTCTTCTATCTTTTTAAATTTTAATTTTATTTGTGTATGTTCTAGTCACTGCAAATGAACTACCTTAGTGTGTGCACATGTAGATGTCTGAGGAATTGTCTATGTTTTTTTTTTTTTTTTCTCGAGGTAGGGTCTTGCTCTAGCCCAGGCTGACCTGGAATTCACTATGTAGTCTCAGGGTGGCCTTAAACTCACAGCAACCTTCCTACCTCTGCCTCACCAGTGCTGGGATTAAAGGCGTGTGCCACCACGGCTGGCTCCTCTGTCTCCTTTGAGATAGGATAACTTGCTGTTGCAAATGAAATCTGGCCCATAAATGGCTTTACTTCATGGGTACCAGGGAGTGGAACTTAAGCCTTCAGGCTTTGCAAGGAAGTGCCTTTAACTGCTAAGCCATTTCTCCACACCCTTGGAGTTTTTTTTTTTTTTTTTTTTTGTTTTGCGAGGTAGGGTCTCACTCTGGTCCAGGCTGACCTGGAATTAACTATGTAGTCTCAGGGTGGCTTCGAACTCATGGCTATCCTCCTACCCCTGCCTCCCGAGTGCTGGGATTAAAGGTGTGTGCCACCACGCCCGGCGCTCTTGGATTTTTATTGAAACCAGAAAGGCAGCAATGCTCATAAAAACCAGAAGCACCCCACTTCTCCACTAATTGATGAGTGGATGGACAAAATATAGTAGATCTGCACACTAATAAGAATGAGATGTTGTTACAGGCTACAACTCAGGCATACTTTGAAAGCATGCTAAATGTAAGAAGTCAGTCCTAATATACCACTGTACTATTAAACTGGTAAGACCAAATACTGTACTTGATCTTGTATATGACATATATGAAATATGTGAATTTGTCCAAGGACAAATCTACAGAGACTCCTACTGGTTACCTAGATGAGTAAGTTATCTTTTAAGGTAGGGTCTTGCTCTAGCCCAGTCTGCTCTGGAACTCACTGTGTACTCGCAGGCTCATAGCAGTCCACCTACCTCAGCCTACCAAGTACTGGGATTAAAGGCATGCATCACCATACCCAGCAGGGAGAGAGATGAGTGTGCTGGGACATCTAGCCACTGTAAATGAACTTCAGAAGTATGTGCCACTTTGTGCATCTGGTTTTACGTAGGTATTGGGGAATCAAACTCTAGTCATCAGGCTTTGCAGGCAAACACCTTAACTGTTGAGCCATCTCTCTATTCCTTTTCTCCACTTTAAAAAAATTTTATTTTTAATTATTTGTTTGACAGAGGGAAAGAGGCGGGGGGGGGCACACCAGAGCCTCCAGCCATTGCAAATGAACTCTAGATGCATATGCCACCTTGTGTATCTGGCTTACGTGGGTACTGGGGAATTGAACCAAGGTCCTTTGGCTTTTCAGGCAAGCACCTTAACTGCTAAGTCATCTTTCCAAGCCTGTTTTTTTTTTTTTTTTTTTTTTTTTGAATTAGGGTCTCTAGTCCAGGCTGACCTAGAACTCACTATATAGTCTCAAGGTGGCCTTGAACTCATGGTAGCCCTCCTACTCTGCCTCCCAAGTGCTGGGATTAAAGGTGTGAGTCACCATGCCTGGCTTTCCCAGTTTTTTTTTTCTTCTGGATATAGGGTCTCACTCTAGCCCAGGCTGACCTAGAATTCACTATGTAGTCTCAAGATGGCCTTGAATTCACAGTGATCCTCCTACCTCTGCCTCCCAAGTGTTAGGATTAAAGGTGTGCACCACCAGCCCCAGCTGGGCTGATGCTTTGTTAAAAAAAAAAAGCCATCTTTCTTGCTCAGTCCTTGCAATTTATTATGTATTATGTAGCCTTGACTGGCCCTTGAGCTCATAACAGTTCTCCTTTTTCAGCCTTTCAAGTGCTGGGATTATAGGCATAAACCACCTTGCCTGGCTGATAGGTATATATTTCTTTGTGTAATGATGATATTGTTTGATTATGATGATGGTTGTAGAACTGTATTCTGCATATGTGTTTGTAGGCAGTATGCATATGTGTGTGCAGAGGCCAGAGACACCTTGAAAGTTGTTTGTTTCTCAGGAACACCGTTTACCTCTTCTCATTAACCTGGAGCTCATTTACTAATCTAGACTAGCTGGTCAGTGAGCCCCAGGCATTCTTCTGTCTCCACCTCTTCAGTGCTAGGATTACAAGTAAATGCCACCCCACCCTGCTTTGTTTTATGTGTGTTGTAGGGATTGAACTCAGGTCCTCATGCTTATGAGGCAAGCATTTTACTGACTGAGCTATCTTCCCAGCCCCTGTAGAACTCTTAATATGTTAGAAATTATTAAATGGGCTAATTGTATATGGGAATTATAACTCATAAAAGTGTTGTAAAAATAGAGACTGGCCGGGTGTGGTGGCGCACGCCTTTAATCCCAGCACTGGGGAGGCAGAGGTAGGAGGATCGCCGAGAGTTCGAGGCCACCCTGAGACTACATAGTGAATTCCAGGTCAGCCTGGACCAGAGTGAGACCCTACCTTGCAAAACCAAAAAAAAAAAAAAAAAAAAAAAAAAAAAAGAGACTGCCAGGCATGATGGCACAAGCCTTTAATACCAGCATTTCAGAGGCAGAGGTAGGAGGATCACTGTGAGTTTGAGACCACCCTGAGAATACAGAGTGAATTCCAGGTCAGCATGGGCTACCTCAATAAACCTCAATAAACAAAACGAAAACTAGAAACTGAAAGAACTTAAAAAAAATTAAGTAAGAACATGTATGGATACATCATGTTTTGGTACCCAAAATAACTTTATTTATTTATTTATTTATTTATTTAGAGAGAGACAGACAGAGAGGGTGGAGGGAGACAGATAGAACGGGTGCGCCAGTAGTCTCTCAGCTGCTGTGAACGAAATCCAGATGCGTGCACCCCCTTGTGGGCAAGTGTGGCATTGCGCCCTTGCGTCACTTTGCATCTGGCTAAACGTGGGACCTGGAGATTGGAACCAGTGTTCTTAGGCTTAGGAGGCAGGCGCCTTAACCGCTAAGCCATCTTTCCAGCCCCCAAATAACTTTTTTACATGTGTAAATATATGCATGTTTGTGTGTGGTAACCTGTGTGGGTGCATGAGGATGTGAACCTGCATCTGGAGGCCAGAGGTAGATGTCTTAATCTGGAGGTCTCACTCTGGTCCAGGCTGACCTGGGTAGAGTCTCAGGGTCTCGAACTAATCCTCCACCTCTGCCTCCACTGGGATTTTTACACTCCACTTTTATTCTTTGTGATTAGGTCTTTAGGTGAACCTAGAGTTTACCAGTTTGATTAGATTAGCCATTGAGCCCCAGACTTCCTGTCTGACTCCCAAGCACTGAGATTACAGGTGCATGCTATGGTACTCACAGCGATCACTTTATATATTCAGCCATCTTTCCAGCTCCCAACTGAAAGAATTCTAAACAGTCAAAGCTATTCTCATTTTACAGTCTAGAAACTCAGGCACTTTTAAGGTTCATCATTCAGAGCTGGTAGGTTGTAATTCAGAATTAACACATTTATTTTTTATTTTTGGAGAGAGACACAGAGAGAGAGGGAGACAGAGAATGGGCACACCAGCAGTCTCAGCTGCTGTGAACGAAATCCAGATGTGCTCCCCCTTGTGGGCAAGTGCAGCATTGCGCCCTTGAGTCACTTTGCATCTGGCTAAATGTGGGACCTGGAGATTGGAACCAGCGTTCTTAGGCTTAGGAGGCAGGCGCCTTAACCCCTAAGCCATCTCTCCAGCCCCAGAATTAATACATTTTTAATTAATTAATTTATTTGAGACAGAGAGAGGGAAAGAGAGTGAGTGAGAATGGGCGTGCCAGGGCCTCTAGCCACTGCAAGTGAACTCCAGACTCATGAGCCACCATGTGCATCTGGCTTACATGGGACCTGGAGAATCAAACCGGGGTCCTTAGGCTTAGCGCCTTAACCACTAAGCCATCTCTCTAGCCCAGAGTTAACACATTTTTGCTATGCTGAAGTAAACAACTTGCTATACTACTACTTTCAAAGATAAATAGGAGTCATCCTTAGGGAACTTTGGTGTTGAGAGTTTCTTAGCAATTACCTAATCTAACCCCTTATTTTAGTGATGAGACAATTGAACCTTCGATAATGCAGTGACTTAGTTATTGCACAGCTAATTAGTGGCAATGAGGGATTTATGACCTATCCACAGACAAGCAAGTAAACAACTAAGTGATATGAGGTGGAATGGAATGTTAGCAAATAGGGGTGTAGGCCTTGTGTTGTATAAAATTAAGGGAAGGATTAGCCAATTCTGTTGCATAGCCAGGATGATGTTTTTTTTTTTTTTTTTTTTTTTTTTTTTTTTTGGCTTTTCGAGGTAGGGTCTCATTCTTGTCCAGGCTGACCTGGAATTAACTATGTAGTCTCAGGCTGGCCTCGAACTCATGGTGATCCTCCTACCTCTGCCTCCCGAGTGCTGAGATTAAAGGTGTGCGCCACCATGCCCGGCTCAGGATGATGTTTTTAAGAGGATGTGACATTGTAAACTGGGATGTTGGGAGTTCAGGAATAGTCCTTAAACTCCAAACCCTGAGTTTGTGTTTGTTATTTAACCAAAGAATTGGCAAATGAGACTGAGAAGGATAATTAATAAACTGTTAGATTTTTTTTTTTTTTTTTTGATTTTTCGAGGTAGGGTTTCACTCTAGTTCAGGCTGACCTGGAATTCACTATGTGGTCTCAGGGTGGCCTCGAACTCATGGTGATCCTACATCTGCCTCCCGAGTGCTGGGATTAAAGGTGTGCGCCATCACGCCTGGCTTAAACTGTTAGATTTTATTGATGGAAGTATAAAACCAAGGGAAGGGAGATTGATACACTCATGTGGCCTGAGAACCCATGTGATACGTTTGGAAGAAACATAAAAAGGGATTTAGAGAGGAAAGAGAAGACAGAGCAGAGAGCTCCTGCCATGGGGAGGACAGGAGGGAATAAAGAGCCCATGTGGCAGTAAGGGGAGGCTTACCAGGAACTGGAAGTTCAGGAGACATGAATGGGCAACCAAGAGACACTGCCCCCTAGTAAGGGTCTATTTATAACCTTATTGTGGTGGGCTTCACCCTCATACTTAGCCAGCCAGAGTGAGAGCTGACTGATCTTGGCTAGTGGCTGGCTCAAGAAGAGGCCAGCCATGACACCAAGTTTTAGAGCTAAGCTTAACCAACCACAGTGTCAGGATCAGAAAGATTTAAATTCTAAGAAAGGGGAACTCCTTCCCCAGGGAAGGGCTCAGGTTCTTCAAGGAAAACAGATCTAGGGAACTCCTAGATCTCCTTGATCTCTAGCAAAGTGGAGATTGAAAGGGCAGACTTAAGAACATTCCTGCTTTTACTTTGGGGGTCTAGTCACTTTAACTGCCTCAATCCCTCCTGAAGAAGCAACCCTAACTGCTGTTAGGGAAGCAGGGCGGAAACCGATCTGGCTCCTTTAAGCTGAGTGGGGTCATTGGGTGTGGCAGTTGAGAAACTTCTCCAGTGGGACTATCTAAAGGACTTTGAGAGTGTACTGGAGGAGTGTAGGAAGACAGTCCTGGAAGAAAATGTTAGGGAGAAAGAATAAAAAAGCAAGGAGTTAAGGGGAAGTGGGCACATAGCAAACTGGGTGCCTTTAGGGGTTCCATTCATGTGGACTTCTAGGCCTTGGCGAGCATTCGAGCGAACCCGGGTAGGTGGAGTTGGATGGTCACAGGACCATCTGAGCAGAGAGAAAGAGGCAGATAGACAGAGAATCGGTGCGCCAGGGTCTCCCCTTCCCTGCTAAGCCATCTCTCCAGCCCAACATTTTCTTAACTTAATCACAATTTATCTAAAAAATTAAAATTACTTGGTGTCATCTGAAACCCACTGCATGGTATATATTTCCCATAATGGTTCACAAAAGGTCTTTTCAAAATTGGCTTGTTAAAATCATGATCAAAACTAAGGGCTTGGGAGATGACATAGTGGTTAAAAGCACTTTTTTACAAAGTATGCTGGCCTGGCTTCTGTGCCCCAGTACCCACATAAAACCAGATGCAAATGTAGCATGAGTACCTGACATTCCTTTGTAGTATCAAGAGACCCTGGTACATGTGTGCATTTGTGTGCACACCCATGCAAATAAATAAAAACATTAAAAAAAGATGTTAGTAAACTAAGTTCTTACATCATTGCAGTATTCTGAAATACTGACACAAATAAACATCTGAATTGTTTAAAAAAAAGAATAACATTTGAATTATTTTTAAAAAGGACATTCTATTTCTCACAAATTATAGTATTTAAAAAATGTTGAAGCTGGGTGTGGTGGCACAGAGGTAGGAGTATTGCCATGAGTGCAAGGCCACCCTGAGACTACATAGTGAATTCTAGGTCAGCCTAGGTTAGAGTGAGACCCTACCTCAAACCTCCCGCCCCCAAAATAGCACAACTAAGATTATTTTCATCTTTTTCATTTTAGTAGTATTAGTGAATATTTATTTACTTATTTGAGAGTGACAGAAGTAGAGAGAGAGAGAGAGAGAGAGAGAGAGAATGGGCACACCAGGGCCTCCAGCCACTGCCAATGAACTACAGATACCTGAGCCACCTTGTGCATCTGGCTTACATGGGTACTGGGGAATTGAGCCTGGAACCGGGGTCCTTAGGCTTCACAGGCAAATGCTTAACCAGTAAGCCATCTCTCCAGCCCAGTAGTGAATATTTGATGTGAAATGATAGTTCAAATATGAATTTAGCCAGTAGGTGGCAACAAATCAATTTAAGATTTAAAAAATAGTATAAACCATAAACAGACATTTAATTTTTTCCTCAATTATTGTGTGCTTATGACCTTAATATATGCTTTTAAGATATTTTATGTATTTGAGAGAGAGAGAGAGGGAACACATGCACAATGGGCGTTACCAGGGCCTTTAGCCACTGCAAACAAACAACTCTAGATGCATATGTCACTTTGTGCATCTGGCTTTATGTGGGTACTGGGGAATTGAACTAGGCTTAAGCGCCTGCCTGCCTGCCTCCTGCCTGCCTCCTTCCCTCCCTCCCCCCTCCCTCCCTCCTTCCCTTCCGCCCTTCCTCCCTCCTTCCTTCTTCTTTCTTATTTGCTTTTTCAAGGTAGGGTCTCACTCTAGCCCAGGCTGACCTGGAATTCACTCAGTAGTCTCAGGCTGGCCTCAAAACTCACAGCAATCCTACTGTCTATGTCTCCTGAGGGCTGGATTAAAGGCGTGTGCCACTACATGCAATGAAATGCTTTTTAAAAAAAAATTATTTTGAAAGAGAGAAAGAGGTAGATAGAGAATGGGCACACCAGGGCTTCTAGCCACTGCAAATGAACTCCAGTGGCATGCACCACCTGTGCATTGGGCTTACATGAGTCTTGGGGAATTGAACCTGGGTTCTTAGGCTTAGCAGGCAAGTGCCTTATCTCTATAGCCCTGAAATGCTTTGTTTTAAAAAGATTTTTTGGGGCTGGAGAGATGGCTTAGCGGCTAAGGCGCCTGCCTGCTAAGCCCAAGAATGCTGGTTCCAATGTCCAGTGGTTCCAATCTCCAGGTCCCATGTTTAGCCAGATGCAAAGTGAGGCAAGGGCGCAATGCCACACTTGCCCACAAGGGGTCACACGCATCTGGATTTCGTTCACAGCAGCTGAGAGACTGCTGGCACGCCCATCTCTGTCTCCTCTCCCTCTCCGTCTATCTCTATCTCTCTCTCCAAAAATAAATAAAAAAAAAAAAAAAAAAGATTTTTCGGGGGGGTTGGAGAGATGGCTTAGCGGTTAAGCACTTGCCTGTGAAGCCTAAGGACCCCAGTTCCAGGCTGGATTCCTTAGTACCCACGTAAGCCAGATGCACAAGGTGGCACATGCATCTGGGGTTCATTTGCAGTGGCTGGAGGCCCTGGCGCGCCCATTCTCGACCTCCCACTTTCTCTGTCACTCTCAAGTAAAAGTAAAATAAAAAAATTAAAAAATATTTTTAAGCCAGGCGTGGTGGCGCATGCCTTTAATCCCAGCACTCGGGAGGCAGAGGTAGGAGGATCGTCGTGAGTTCAAGGCCACCTGAGACTACATAGTTGATTCCAGGTCAGTCTGGACCAGAGTGAGACCCTACCTTGAAAAACAAAACAAAACAAAACAAACAAACAACAACAACAACAACAACAACAACAACAACAAAAAATATATATATATATATTTAAATTTTTATTTGTTTATTTGAGAGAGACACACACAGAATGGGCGCTCAAAGAGAGAATAGGTATGCCAGGGCCTCTAGCCACTGCAAACAAACTCCAGATGCCTGTGCCCTTTGTGCCTCTGGCTTACGTAGGTCTTGGGGAATCGAACCGAGATCCTTTGGTCTCGCAGGCAAACACCTTAACCGCTAAGCCATTTCTCCAGCCCCCTGAAATGCTTTTTTGTTAAATGTTTACATTATTCACTCAAATGCCTTAGATACTTGAATTTTCAAATTAGTATTTGTAAGAATGTTGAGTGTCATACTTTTTTGTTAGAATATTCTCATGATTTAGAAAAGTCTTGCATCTCTGTGATTGTCACTGAATGAATGGCTTCAACTGACAGCCTGGTGTACCTTCTTCAGTGAATAAGGAGGACTTTTCAATAGGAAAAATAGGACGATTGAACATTCAGTGGTAACAGATGGGAAATTTCCAGGCATGTTGCCTGATTGATGTACTCAAATAGTATTCTTCCATTCACTGGGTATACCTGGATTCTTAACTTATAATGTTGATTCGTTAGCTACTGTTTGTTATGAATACTGTTATTAGAATGTTTTTGTTTTATTTTTTCTTTTTGAAAGTTGGTAAAGGAAGATATGCACCTGATGTACTGGGATGGAGAGGTTGGGATGTAAGATGTTGAGAGGGCCAGGTGTGGTGCGTGCCTTTAGGATCACTGTGAGTTCGAGACCAGCCTGAGACTACATAGTGAATTCCAGGACAGCCTGGCCTAGAATGAGACACTGCCTCAAAAAAAGATGTGGGGACAGCACTAGGGAGGCAGAGGTAGAAGGATTGCTGTGAGTTAGAGGTCACCCTGAGATTTCATAGTGAATTCCAGGTCAGCAGGAGCTAGAGTGAGACCCTACCTGGAAAAAAGAAAGGGCGTGGGGCTTGAGAAAGAAGAGAAGAGAGGCTTCTCTGACTGGGAATTGTACCAGGGCCAAGGCTGCAAAAGCACCGAGTCCTAACTACTAGTGAACATCTAGAAAGTTTTTAGGGAATAAGGATCTTTCTAAAAATCTAAAGTCTACTTCCACTGAGAATGCACAAATTAGCATTTCATATCCCCCCCCCCCCAAGGTAGAGTCTCACTCTGGTCCAGGCTGACCTGGAATTCACTATGTAGTCTCAGGGTGGCCTCAAACTCACAGCAATCCTCCTACCTCTGCTTCCCAAGTGCTGGGATTAAAGGCGTGCACCTCCACACCTGGCAGCATTTCGTATCTTGATAACAGCTTCCTTTAGGTGACATTCTCACTACTTTAGCTCAGGTCCACCTTAGAGAAGAGTAGAATAACATCTCCCCAAACCATTCCTGTGGTATTGAAGATGTGCATATCTCATACTCCTGGGAAATTATGTGGATTTTGACTTCTTTCTTCAAAGACAAGAAACCCTGTTCCCTATGTTCTCTGTTAGCATGTCACAAATGGTGCCCTTGATGCTCTATAAAGCACACAATAATTTGCTGAAGAGAAAGATTTTATTGTTTTCTACATTCTGAACAGTTCCAGTATTATGATTTTATTTGCATTAAGAGTTGGCTCTTGGAAAACAGACTGCCTGCAGTGTTTCAAATATGAAATATGGGTAGGTGTTTTAGAGACATTCCTCTGTGGTGCTGTTTTGTAGTTTGAATTTATGAATAATTCATTTGCTGCTTGGCATTTTCTAACATTGATGCTGGTAATCCTGGCTTGAATATTTGCCATTGCTTGGGATCATATTTATTTTTAAATTATGTTATGGGAAGATGTAACTAATTAACTTTTTTTAGCTGCCTCCCCCTCTCTTTGTAGCCAAGGAGTTGAACTCCTGGTTCTCCTGCTTCTGCCTCCCAAGGCCTGAGATTACAGCTTACACCCCATGCTTGATAGGATGTTTTTCTATACTTCAGCATCCTTTTCCTTTGCATCAAATTCCAGTGTTTGTTTCTTTTTGTAGGACTTTCCCCTTTCTTCCAGTTCTGGGGTGGAACCAAGGTCCTCTAACCCAGCCCTTATGGGACTTTTTTTTTTTTTTTTTTTTTTTTTTTTTTTTGGTTTTTCGAGGTAGGGTCTCACTCTGGCCCAGGCTGACCTGGAATTAACTATGTAGTCTCAGGGTGGCCTTGAACTCACGGTGATCCTCCTACCTCTGCCTCCCGAGTGCTGGGATTAAAGGTGTGCGCCACCATGCTCGGCTTGGGACATTTTTTAAAAAAGATTTATTTTTATTTATTTATTTGAGACACAGAGAGGGAAGAATGGGTGCACCAGGGCCTCTAGCCATTGCAAACGAACTACAGATGCATGCGCCTTATGGGACATTAAAAAAATTTTTTTTGTTTTATTTATTTATTTATTTATTTATTTATTTGAGAGTGACAAGACAGACTGAGAGAGAAAGAGGTAGATAGAGAGAGAGAGAATGGGCGTGCCAGGGCCTCCAGCCACTGCAAACGAACTCCAGATGCGTGCTGGCCCCCTTGTGCATCTGGCTTACGTGGGTCCTGGGGAATTGAGCCTCGAACCGGGGTCCTTAGGCTTCATAGGCAAGCGTTTAACCGCTAAGCCATCTCTCCAGCCCCTTATTTTGACCAGGTGTTTTCTCAAAGATATATCCATGGTGAGTTTAGGGGTTGAGAGAGGACCATTGAACTGGAAAGACCATTTCATAGCAAATGAGAGACATTTGCACAAGTTAAAAAACAAAACAGGCTAAATTCATATAACATGATTTATGGTTTTGTTTTTTGTTTTTTTCCCCAGGTAGGGTCTTACTGTAGCCCCTGCTGACCTGTAATTCATTCTGTATTCTCAGGGTGGCTTCGAACTCATGGTGATCCTCTTACCTCTGCCTCCCGAGTGCTGGGTGGGATTAAAGGTGAGCGCGCCTGGCTCGATTAATGGTTTTATAGTGAAAAGTTCGTTGGCAATTACCACATTGACCCTGTTGTACACCTACCACTTCTATCTAGTTTCTAACATTTTATCCCAAAAGGAAACTATTGTTTAGGCAGTTGCTTTGTACATCCTCATCTGTCTATCCTGGGAACCACTGCTCTGTACTTAAAATGGAATCATAAATACATTGCTGTGACTAGCTTCTTTCACATAACATGATGTTTCCAAGGTTTATCCTATATAAGCATATAAGTTATATATATGTATATAAGTAATTCATTCTTTTTTTATTTGTTTGAGACAGTTGCACTCTAGCTCTAGCTGTTTTGAGACTTAACTTTATTTATTTTATTTATTTTTTTCTTTTTCTTTTTCTTTTTTTCATTTTTCAGGGTAGGGTCTCACTCTGGCTCAGGCTGACCTGGAATTCACTATGTAGTCTCAGGGTGGCCTCGAACTCTCGGCGATCCTTCTGCCTCTGCCTCCCAAGTGCTGAGATTAAAGGCATGCGCCACCACGTCCGGCTTTTATTTTCATTTTTAAAATTTACTTATTAGAGACACAGATAGAGTGTGTGAGAATGGGCATGCCAGGGCTCTAGCCACTGCAAATGAACTCCAGATGCATGTGCAGATGCCTGGTACAATGCATCTGGCTTATGTGGGACCTGGAGAATCAAACCTGGGTCCTTAGGCTTGCAGGCATTAACCATTAAGCCATCCCTGCAGCCCTGTTTTGAGACTTACTATAGCCTTGCTGGTTTTGATCTTAGGATTTTCCTGCTTCTGTATCTTGAGTGCTACTGTTGCAGACATATGTTACCATATTTGTCTCATTCCACTTTATGGCTGAATAATACTCTGCTTTATGTATGCAGTATAATTTGCTTATCTGTTAGGTAGACATTTGGGTTTGTAATTTAGGTAGTGCTACAGTGAATATGCATGTACATATATTTAAGTATCAAGTTTTCAATTTTGGGTAGGTACCTAGGAATGGAATTACTAGATCATATAGTAATTTTGTTTAACTATATGAGAATATATAGCAAACTGTTTTCCATAGCAGCTATAACTTTAAAAAAATTTTTTTTTGTTTTTTCAATTATTTTATTAGCAACAGAGAGAGAGAGAGAGAGAGAGAGAGAGAGAGAATGGGCACACTAGGGCCTCTAGCCACTGCAAACGAACTCTAGACACATGTGCCACCTTGTGCATCTGGTTTACGTGGGTCCTGGGGAATTGAGCCTCGAACCAGGGTCCTTAGGCTTCACAGGCAAGCGCTTAACTGCCAAGTCATCTCTCCAGGCCCTTGTTTTTTTTTTTTTTTTTTTTTTTTTGAGGTTGGTTCTCACTCTAGCCCAGGATGTCCTGGAATTCACTAGTCTCAGGGTGGCCTCGAACTCACAGCAATCCTCCTACCTCTGCCTCCCGAATGCTGGGATTAAAGGCGCGTGCCACCACGCCTGGCTGACTACCAGGGCATTCTGTCACTGTAACAAACTCCAGGTGCATGCACCAGTTTGTGCATCTAGCTTTATATTGGGAAATTAAACCCCAGTTGGTAGACTTTGCAAGCAAGCACCTTTCATTACTGAGCCATCTCTCCAGCTTCCATACTTTTATTAGTAATCGTTCACTGGTAACGATATTGAGCATCTTCCATGTGCTTTGTTGTCTTTGAAAATACTTTATTTGGAAAAACATACACATCTTTTGCTCATTTTTTTTTTTCAAGAGAGACACAGAGAACAGACAGAGAGGGAGAGGAAGACAGATAGAGGGTGGGCACACCAGCAGCCTCTCAGCCGCTGTGAACGAACTCCACATGCGTCCAAATGCCTTAGCCATTAAACCATCTCTTCAGCCCCACTGTTCATAAATTCTTATCCTTTGATGTTAGAATCAATTTTTGAATTAGACAGAAGTCTTTGGGTGCCAAGTCTGCTGAATCCCTGGATAGACAATATGGGTTGGTAGAGCTTTTGGTTTTAATTTAATGTATTTATTTATTTTTGTTTTAAAAATATTTTATTTATTTATTTATTGAGAGAGAGAGAGAGAGAATGGGTGCACCAGGGCCTCCAGCCACTGCAGATGAACTCCAGATTCATGTGCCACCTTGTCTATCTGGATTTACATGGGTACTAGGGAATTGAACCTGGGTACTTTGGCGTTGCCAGCAAGTGCTATTAACCGCTAAGCCATCTTCTCCAGCCCATATTTTGAATTATTACTATTATTTTAGTTTTTCAAGGTAGGGTCTCACTCTAGCCCAGGCTGATCTGGAATTCACTGCCTAGTCTCAGGATGGCCTTGATCTCAAAGTGATCATCTTACCGCTGCCTCCTGAGTGCTGGGATTAAAGGTGTGCGCCACCACTTCAGGCTCTCATTTATTGTTTTTGACTCACACATTATGAGCCAAAGACTGGATAATGAAATTAGCTTCTGAACTGCAGTTAACTGTTTGTTGAACAATGGATCCAGTTGAATTCTGGTCTTCATAAGATAAAATAAACAAGTTAACATTATCCTAATTTGTGAATTTTTTTCCCTTCCTTTTTTTTTTTTTTTTTTTTTTGAGAGAGAGAGATAGAGAGAATGGGCATGCCAGTGGTGTCTCAGCCACTGTGAACGAACTCCAGATGTGTGTGTCCCCTTGTGGGCAAGTGTGGCATTACACCCTTGCATCACTTTTTGCGTCTGGCTAAACGTGGGACCTGGAGATTGAAACTGGCATTCTTAGGCTTGGCAGTCAAGCCAAGCCATCTCTCCAGCCCTTTTTCTTGTTTTTTTGAAGTAGGGTTTTGCTCTAACTCAGATTGACCTGGAATTCACTATGAAGCCTCAGGGTGGCCTCAAACTCACAGTGATCCAACTACCTCTGCATCCTGAGTGCTGGGATTAAAGGCATATGCCGCCATGCTCAGCCTAACTTGTGATTTTGATATGGATATTCTCTTGAGTTTGGACCAAAGCAAAGTTATCCATTGCAAAGTTCATGTTTTCAGGGCATAATGAAAAAACTTTAAGCTGGGCATGGTGGTGCATGCCTTTAATCCCATCACTCGGGAGGCAGAGGTAGTTGGATCACTGTGAGTTTGAGGCCACCCTGAGACTACGTAGTGAATTCCAGGTCAGCCTGGACTAGAGTGAGACCCTACCTCAAACTCCCTCCCCCCCAAAAGGGGCTGTAGAGGTGGCTTAGTGGTTAAGATATTTGCCTACAAAAGCCTAAAAACCCAGGTTCGATTCCCTAGGACCCATCTAAGCCAGCTGCACAAGGTGGTGCATGCGTCTGGAGTTGGATTGCAGTGGCTAGAGGCCCTGGTGCGCCCACTCTCACTCTTTCCCTCTCTCTGTCTCAAATAAATAATTAAATAATAAATAAATAAATAAATAAATAAATAAATATTTTATTAGCTTGGTATAGTGGTGCACGCCTTTAATCCCAGCACTTGGGAGGTGGAGGTATGAGGATCACCATGATTTTGAGGCCATCCTGAGACTAGAGTGAATTCCAGGTCATCTGGGCTAGTGTGAGACCTTACCTCAAAAAACAAAACAAACAAAAAATGTATTTTATTTATTTAAGGGGGCCAGAGAGTGAGTATGGGTATTCTAGGGCTTCCTGCCAGTGCCAGTGAACTCTAGATGTAAGTGCCACTTTTTACATCTTTATGTTGGCACTGGAGAATTGAACCCAGGCTGTTAGGCTTTACAAGCAAGTGCTTTTAACTGCTGAGCCATCTCTCCAGCACAGAGTGTAATGTCTCTTTATCTGTTAGTGAAGATATTTGGAACAACCCCCCCCCCAAGCTAGGGTCTCACTCTAGCCCAGGCTGACTTGGAATTTACAGTGTATTCTCAGGGTGGCCTCGAATTCTCGGTGATCCTCCTACCTCTGCTTCCCAAGTGCTGGGATTAAAGGTGTGTGCCACCATGCCCAGCTGGAACAAATTTTTGTGTTTCATTTTTCCTGTGTTGTAATTAAATTATTGAATGAATCAAATTATTGGTAACACTTTGTTAAATGAGGAAGCAAGATTAAAATTCAATATTCTGGCTGTGATAGAGTAGTGGTTTGATTCAGGTGTCCCCCAAACTTAGGTGCTCTTAATGCTAGGTTCCCAGCTGATGGAGATTTGGGAATTAATGCCTCCTGGAGGCAGTGTATTGTTGGGGGTGGACTTATGGGTATTATAGACAGTTTCCCCTTGCCAATATTTGGCACACTCCTGTTGTTGTCCACCTTATGTTGGCCAGGGGGTGATGTCTACCCTCTGCTTATGCCGTCATTTTCCCCTGTCATCGTGGAGCTTCCCCTCAAGTCCATAAGTCAAAATAAACCTTTTCTTTCCTCAAAAGCTGCTTTTGGTCGTGTGATTTCTGCCATCAATGCAAACCTGACTGCAACAGATAGTTTATTTTTTATAAAAGGTACATAATGCAACCAGGCATGGTGGCACATGCCTTTAATCCCAGCACTCTGGAGGCAGAGATGGGAGTATCTCCAAGGGTTTGAGGTCACCCCGAGACTATGTAGTGAATTCCAGGCCAGCCTTGGCTAGAGTGAGACCCTACCTCGAAAATCCAAAAAAAAAAAAAAAAAAAAAAGAGTACATAATGCTACTGTAGTGGACATCAGTTCTACCTTTAATTTTCTTGTGGGAGTATGAAAATAAAGAGTTTTTCTCTTATTTCTTTATATCTCACTTGTGGATTTGATGCCAGCACAAATTTAAATGTTAATTCTTTTTTTTTTCCTTGGGTTTTTGAGGTAGAGTCTTGCTCTAGCCCAAGCTGACCTGGATGTTACTTTGTAGGCTCAGGGTGGCTTTGAAATCAGCCCAGCTATATCTATTGCCACATTGATTTTGTTGAAAAGGCCATTTATACTAGTTATAAGATGCATGGTTATAAATGTCACACTTAAAAGTGGTAAGGATGGGTTGGGAGAGGACTTAGTGGTTAAGTTCCTTGTCTGGAAAGCCATAGACCCATGCTTGATTCCTCAGCATCCATGTAAACCAGGTATACAAGGTGGTGCATGTGTCTGGCGTTTGTTGGCAGGGCTAGAGGCCCTGGTATGCCCATTCTCACCTCCCCCCTTCTTTCTTTGTCTCTCTCAAATAAATAAAAAATACTGTTTTTAAAAAAGTGGTGAGAGGTGGGCGTGGTGGCGCACACCTTGAATCCCAGCACTTGGGTGGCAGAAGTAGGAGGATCACTGTGAGTTCAAGGCTACCCTGAGACTACATAGTTAATTCTAGGTCAGCCTGGACCAGAGTGAAACCCTATCTCGAACACCCCCGTGCTCCTCCCCCCCAAAATGGTGAGGAGATGGTTTCGGTGAGTAAGAGCACTTGCTCCATAAACATGGGGACTTGAGTTCAGTCCCTTGCACTCACATTTTATTTTGTTTTGGAATTTTGGTTTTGTTTGTTTTTGTTTTTTGCGGTAGGGTCTTACTCTAGTCCAGGCTGACCTGGTGGAATTCACTCTGCCACATTTTAAAAAGAAGAAAAAAATAGGGCTGGAGAGAAGGCTTAGCGATTAAGGCATTTGCCTGCAAAGCCAAAGGACCCTGGTTCAATTCCCTGGAACTCACATAAGTGAAATGCACAAGGAGGCACATGCATCTGGAGTTTGTTTGCAGTGGCTAGAGGTCCTGGTGCGCCCATTCTCTCCATCTTAAATAAATAAATAGATAAATAGTTAAATAAACAAATAAGATATATTTAAAAAGAAGAAAAAACCAAATTTCCTTTCCATATATTGTAGCTCATGCCCATAATTCTAGCACTTGGGAGGCTAAAATAGGATCGCTGTCAGTTTGAGGCCAGCCAGAACTAGAGTGAACTCTGCCTCAAAAAATATCTAAGCCGGGTGTGGTGGCGCACGCCTTTAATCCCAGCACTTGGGAGACAGAGGTAGGAGGATCACTGAGAGTTTGAGGGCACCTTGAGACTACAGAGTGAATTCCAGGTCAGCCTGAGCTAGAGGGAGACCCTGCCTCAACACCCCCCCCCCCAAAAAAAAACACCAAAACACAAAGTAGAGGGTTTTATTGTGGCTTTAATACATACATATTTGTCATTATGTTTTGTTCTTAACTTGTCCATTTCCCAAACTGCCCTTCCCCCTTTCCCTTATCCCTTTCTTGCTGGGTCCCCATCTTCCTTCCAGGCTTTCCACTCTTTTTTCATGTATTCAGTTACTTCTCTTTCCCCACTACCCCTTTAACCTTGTTGTTTTTTCTCTCTTTATCTCCTCCATTATCCATGATAAAATGTTGATGAGGCCGGGCGTGGTGGTGCACGCCTTTAATTCCAGCATTCTGGAGGAAGAGGGAGGAGGATCGCCATGAGTTCAAGGCCACCCTGAGACTACATAGTGAATTCCAGGTCAGCCTGGGCCAGAGTGAGACCCTACCTCGAAAAACCAAAAAAAAAAAAAAAAAAAAAAAAGTTGATGGGCCCAGTATTGTGCAGGTCTTGTGCATGTAGCCAGTGCTGCGAGGTTGTTAGTACAGTCACCTCTTAATATCTGGAAGATAGCATTCCAAAGCACTCCTCCCCATCCCCTGGCTCTTACATTCTTTTAAAAAAATATATTTTTCTTTATTTATTTGAGAGAGAGGAGAGAAGAGAATGGGTGCCAAGGCCTCCAGTCACTGCAAATGAACTTCAGATGTGTGAGCCCCCTTTTGCATCTGGCTTGCATGGGTCCTGGGGAATTGAACCTGGGTCCTTTGGTTTTGCAGGCAAGTGTCTTAACCACTAAGCCATTTCTCCAGCCTTACATTCTATTTGCTCTTTATTCTACATGTTCCCTGAACCTGATAGAGATGTGTCATTTAGTGTTACACACTCAGCAGTTTGATAAATTTTGAGCCTGTTTAGTTATTGCTACCATCTGTGAAAAGAAGTTTCTCTGACCAAAGGTAATAGTAACACTAATCTATAGGTATAATATAAATATTTGGAGGGCAATTTGATAGGTAAAAAGTATCTACTTATCTAGTAATAGTAGTGGTTTCTTATGTAGGGCCCATGACCTTCTCAACCATAGGCTTTTGACTTAAGTTTTGAGTATCAGGCAAGAGTTCCTGCTAGAGCAGACCTCAAATCCAATCAGAAGCTGTTGGTAACCCCTGTAACAGTCATGCCACTATTACAGCAGTGGTCACATCTTGCTTGGCTGGTCAGTTGTTTAGCTCACAGGGCCTACTATTGCTTAAGACTGTTGATTACTTTTCTCTCCCTGCAGACTTGCATAACACTTTGCAGAAACTAAAACAGCTAGCTAGCAGGTAGGAGGCTTGTACCTCCAGTTCCAGCTTGTTTTTTTTTCTTTTCCATGTTCTGCAACTAGAGCAAGTGGAGTCTTCAGCTATAAGATCTTACTATCTAGTTCTGGTTGACCACCAAGAGCATTGGCAATAATAGCCTGTATTATTTTTGTGGCTTAGGCCTTTTTTTTTTCGGAGACAGAGTTTTTAGTCCTATCTTTCTGTGTCTATGAAGATGACTTTGAACTTCTGGTCCTCCTGTCTCTGCCTCTTGAGTGTTGGGATTGCAGGCATGTGTCATCATAACTTAGTTTATGTGGTACATTGCTCTACCATGGAGCTATATCTGCAGCCCAACCCAGTAAAAAATTAAACTTTTTGATTGGGATTAGCTTTCTTTTCTTTTCCCCTTTCCTCTTCCTTTCTTTTTTTTTTTTTTTTGGAGAGAGAAAAGAGAGAGAGAGAATGGGTTCGCCAGTAGCCTTTCAGCAGCTGTGAATGAACTTCAGATGTGGGCGCCCTCTTGTGGGCAAGTGAGGCATTACGCCCTTGAGTCACTTTGCATCTGGCTAAAACGTGGGACCTGGAGAATAGGCTTAGCAGGGAGGGACCTTAACCACTAAGCCATCTCTGCAGCCCTATTTCTTTTCTTTTTAAAAAGTATTTTTATTTATTTGCACATGTATGTGTGTGCCCTTGTGCATACCAGGGACTCTTATCTCTGCAAACAAATGCCAGAAGCTCGTTCTATGTTGCATGTGGCTTATGTGGGCAGCTTGGGAATTGAACCCATGCTGGCACACATTGCATGCAAGTGCCACTGAGCAATTTTCCAGTCCTAACTTCCTATTTTTTATTATTTATTTATTTATTTGACAGGGAGAAAGAGGGAGAGAGAGAGAGAAAGAGAATGAATGGGCACGCCAGGGCCTCCAGCCATTGCAAATGAATTCCAGACGCATGTGCCACCTTGTGCATCTGGCTAACGTGGGTCCTGGGGAATCGAACTAGGGTTCTTTGGCTTTGCAGGCAAATGCCTTAACCACTGTGCCATCCCTCCATCCATAGCTTGCTGTTTTTTTTTTTTTTTTTAATACTTTATTTATTTTCAAATAGAGAGAGAGAGCGTGAGAGAGAAAGAGTGGATGCACCAGGGCCTCTTGCCACACTGCAAACGAACTCCAGATGCATGTACCACTTTGTGTATCTGGCTTCACATGCATACTTGGGGGAATCAAGCAAGTGCTTGCAAATGTCTTAAACAGCTGAGCCATCTGTCCAGCCCCTAACTTGCCATTTCTGACAGTTTGTTTTTATTTATTTTTGTTTCTTAAAAAATTTGTGTGTGTGTGAGTATCATTCTGGTCTGTTCTCTGCCTTTCCATCTCATTTGAGGCTCTGTATTCTTGTTCAGCTGATGCGTTTTTTCCCCTTTTTAATTAAGTTGAAACCTTGTATGGACACATCATGTGCTGGTACCATCATTTCCCTCTTCCCTGCCCCCACTCCACTGAGGGCCCTCCTCAGTGAGATTGCTGGTATTCCTGGAGTTGTGGGTTATGAGTTGTGACAGCAGCAGTCAGTCAGGGGGTCATCAATGCCTCTGGATATTCCCTCCTACCATGTGGCTCTTAAATAATTTCCTCCCCCTTTTCTGAAAAATTACCTGATCCTTGGTGGGTGTGGTGTGCTTTTAAATCTACTCAAAATGCACCAAAGCAGCAGAACTCTAGAAGCTGCTGAGAGCTCAACACTGATGTTCTTTTTGAGCCTCTGTGAGCTTCAGAAAATATCATGTCTCTGCTTCTCATCTTACTGTCAAGAGAAGGTATGCTGGGATTATAGTAGACTTTAAAAAATATTTGATTTATTTATAAGGAGGCACACGCGCGCGTGCGTGCGCGTGCGCACACCCACACCCACACACACAATATGAATGTATATGAATGGGCATGCCAGGGCCTCTAGCCACTGCAAACTGACTCCAGATACATGCG
Source organism: Orientallactaga sibirica (assembly GCA_036365145.1). Classification (NCBI taxonomy): domain Eukaryota; kingdom Metazoa; phylum Chordata; class Mammalia; order Rodentia; family Dipodidae; genus Orientallactaga; species Orientallactaga sibirica. The sequence goes on from JAEOAD010000022.1 coordinate 27,211,910, forward strand.
CCACTTTGTGTATCTGCTTTACGTTGGGTACTGGGGAATTGAGCCCCAGTCATTAGGTTTGGTAGGCAAGCGCCTTAACCGCGGGCCATCTCTTTAGCCCTACAGAGGCTTTTTTTTTTTTTTTTTGAGAGAGAGACACAGAGAGAGACAGAGAGGGAGAGGGAGACAGATAGAGAATGGGAGCGCCAGCAGTCTCTCAGCTGCTGTGAATGAACTCCAGATGTGTGCGCCCCCTTGTGGGCAAGTGTGGCATTGCGCCCTTGAGTCACTTTGCATCTGGCTAAACGTGGGACCTGAAGATTGGAACCCGGTTCTTAGCAGACAGGCGCCTTAAATGCTAAGCCATCTCTCCATCCCCAGAGGCTTTTTTTTTTTTTTTTTTTACATGGAGTCTGGGGATTTTACTTGGGCATTTCACTTTGAGCATTGAGCATTTCACCTACTGAGCCACCTTACCAGTCCTTTATTTTATAATTCTAAAATAAAATGGGACTGTTTCAGTTGAGAATTTTACTGTACCTGTAAATTTCTGTTATAGAATCCCTGGGGTATTACGCAGGAGTAGAGGCATGTGAAGGAGACTCACTGTGAATTCTGGGTGTCTACTTTTTAAATTAGATTTTAAGATCTAAACCCTACCATAAATGTTATTTTGGACTCCTTATAAATACTATGATAAATATAAATTTATGGCAGTGACCTTTGGAAGGATTGTCTAGATTTGTTTGTTTCATTTACCAGTTTGTGTGACCTGGGTAAAAGTTATTAACTTCTATCTCTCTCTCTCTCTCTTTTTTTTTTTTTTTTTTTTTTGAGGTAGGGTTTCACTCTAGTCCAGGCTGACCTGGAATTCACTATGTAGTCTCAGGGTGACCTCAAACTCAAGGTAATCTTTCTACCTCTGTCTCCCAAGTGCTGGGATCAAAGGCATGTGCTTTAACCTTTCTATTCTTTAGTTTTTCTTTTAATTAAAAAATTTCATTTATTTATTTATTTTGATTATTTTGAGGTAGGGTCTTGCTGTAGGCTGACCTGAAATTCACTATGTATTTTCAGGATAGTTTTTTTTTTTTTTTTTTTGGTTTTTCCTAACTTTGCCTCCCCAGTGCTGGGATTAACTATGTAGTCTCAGGGTGGCCGCCGAACACCTCAGCAAGTTTCCTTTTTTTGCCTAAAAGTGCTGGCATTAATTACAATTCTGCCTTCCTAGAGAAACCCTGTTGATTGGACAGCTGGTAAAAGAAACATTTCCATAACCGTCAGTGGCATATAGCTTGGTAGCTGTATTCTTTTGTATCACTGAATAAATTCAGAAGCTTTCCCTATGCCATTTATTTATTTATTCATTTATTTATTCATCCATCCATCCATCCATCCATCCATCCATCCATCCATCTATCTATCTATCTATCTATCCATCCATCTATCTATCTATCTATTGAGAGACAGAGAATGAGAATGGGCATGCCAGTAGCCTCTTAGCCATTGTGAATGAACCCAGATGTGTGTGCCCTTTTGTGGGCAAGTGCGGCATTGCGCCCTTGCATCACTTTGTGTCTGGCTAAATGTGGAACCTGGAGAATCTAACGGGTGTTCTTAGGCTTCACAGGCAGGCGCCTTCACTGCTAAGCCATCTCTCCAGCCCTGCATTTATTTTTATATCATCATCATCATCTGCACAACTAGGGATGGATTCCAAGTCTTCATACATGCTGGGTAGTGCTCTACTACTGAGCTACACATGTAACTCTTGGGGGAAAAAAGTCTGTGTGTGTGTGTGTGTGTGTGTGCACGTGTGTCTGTCTGTCTTTCTGTGTTGTTGTTTTTTTAAGTTTTTTAAATTTTTATTTTTTTATTCTTTTTATTTTATTTTATTTTTTTTTGGTTTTTTGAGGTAAGGTCTCATTCTGGCCCAGGCTGACCTGGAATTCACTCTGTAGTGTCAGGGTGGCCTTGAACTCATGGTGATCCTCCTACCTCTGCTTCCCAAGTGCTGGGATTAAAGGCATGTGCCACCACTCCTGGCCTTTTTTTTTTTTTTTTTAAGAGAGAGTCAGAGAGGGAAAGACAGATAGAGAATGGGCGCGCCAGCAGCCTCTCAGCTCCTGTGAATGAACTCCAGATGCATGCGCCTCCTTGTGGGCAAGTGCGGCATCGTGTCCTTGGGTCACTTTGCATCTGGTTAAACATGGGACCTGTAGATTTGAACTGGCATTCTTAGGCTTAGCAGGCAGACACTTTAACCACTAAGACATCTCTCCAGCCCTGTTTTTTTTTTTTTTAAATATTTAATTTATTTATTTGAGAGATAGAAAGAGTGAGCAACAGAGAGAGAATGGGCACACCAGGGTCTCCAAGTACTGCAAACAAACTCGCAATGCATGTTACCTTGTGCATCTGACTTACGTGGGTACTGGGGAATCAAACCTGGGTCCTTAGGCTTAGCAGACAAACCCCTTATCTGCTAAGCCATCTCTCCAGCACCCCCCTTTTTATTTATTTATTTATTTATTTTATTTATTTTTTTTTGGTTTTTGCGAGGTAGGGTCTCACTCTGGTCCAGGCTGACCCACTATGTAGTCTCAGGGTGGCCTAAGCGATCCTCCACCTCTGCCTCCCAGTGCACCCCCTTTTTAAGAGAGAGAGAGAAAGAGAGAAAATTGGCACGCCAGGGCCTCAACTATTGCAATGGAACTCCAAGTGCTTGTGCAACCTAGTGGGCATGTGTGACCTTGTGCTTGTCTCACCTTTGTGCATCTGGCTTATGTGGGATCTGGAGAGTTGAACATGGGTCCTTAGGCTTTGTAGGCAAGCACCATAACTGATAATGCTGTCTCTGTAGGCTTATTTATTTATTTTAATTTTAATTTATTTATTTGAGAGAGAGAGATTTTCTTTGACCCCTTCCAAAATACAGTGATTTTGAATAATGAATGTAACTGGAACCAAAACTTACAGTTGATACTGTAGAGCTGATTAAAATCGTTTGCTTAAAATGGAGTTTTTCTTTCCTATCCCCATTAATTGAACATTGTGCCTTTTTTATCTTACCATTTTTCTAATGCATTGGCTGTCTGGAACAAAGGGGTAAACTGATGGAGATGAAGGCAGGAAATAATTATTGGTAACACTTTGGGGTGCTGTGGTGGTGGTGGGTGTGTTGCCCTGAGGTGTTTGGTTATGTGCTGTCACCCCAATTTATGTGCGGCACTTCTGGATGGTGTAGCCTGGAGAGAAGATAGGCTGAACAAATGCATTCCCTGCTTAGGAGATTTATGAAACTGAGAGATGGAAATGGCAGTTGTAGGTGTTAATAGCATTGACTCTGAAGTTTGAATAGACCTGAAGCCAAGTGTTGGGTCTTTTACTTGCTATCAGAGTAACTTTAGGCATGCTATCAACCTTATCCTTTATCCACTCCACTATAAAGTGGAGGTATTATTTATATCTTCCTAGTAGTAGATATAAATGTTTTTGCTCTTGTTTGTTTCTTGGTGGTGCTGGGGAATGAAATTCAGGGCCTTCATGCTTGACAAGCACTGTACCAACTGAATTATATCATCAGCCCTATGACTTGGTGTCTTTGAGATAGTCTTGCTATGTAGTCTGGGTTAAGCTCGAATTTGTAATCTCCTTGCTTCAGCCCCCTGGGGATTGGGATTACAGGAATATGCAATACTGTGCTTGGCTTCTAATAGTATTTTTATGAAGATAAAGATATATAATGCTTGTCAGATTTACAGATCGCTGTTGTCACCATAATCGCTGATCAGTTGGGAGAGACCCAGATGTTTAAAGAGAAGCAGATGTATTGTGGCAGTGAGATCCTTAAAAAAGAATGAGACCAGGACTTTCATAATGTGAGAGCCTGATGCAGGGCTCAAACATTCAGGTGCTGTGGATAGTTTGTAATGTTCTCAGCAGGTTCAAAAAACTGACTACCTGTGCACACATTTAATAACATAAGGTAGTAGTCTTCCATGGGTGAAGCAGAAAAGCACTGTCGAGCAAAAAGAGATATCCCAGTCTGGAGCCATCAGTGTAGAACAGGTCTTCACCTTTTTTAGAGGCTCTGAGAACACTCAGGCAGTGCCTGTGACAGAAGGCTGTGAGGTAGCCAAGAAACTGATCATGGTCTCTTTACATTTGCTCAGTGTCAATGTTCAATTCAGAATGGCTTAATGCTAAAATACATAACCTTTAACTGCCATGATAATGGAGTTTTATCTGTGCTTAAGGAACTAAGGAAGAGTCCATATCGTGAGAGCAGTGGGAAAGCAAGGAGGTGACTGGGCAGTTATTTTAGGACACAGTGTTCCACTTTTGCCCCGGCATATATTTTACATATTTTCTCAGTAAAATATTTTTAAATTATGAAGTTTTCCATTATATAATACCTGAAATGTGAGAGTATAAAGTATAATAAAATGGACACATTAACCACTCCCTAATTTAAGAAAGAAAATGCTATCAGTAGTATAAAAACTTTACATTTGGGCTAGAGAAGATGGCTTAGCAGTTAAGGCATTTCCTGCAAAGCCAAAGGACCCAGGTTTGATTCCCCTGGACCCACGTAAGCCAGATGCACAAGGTGGTGCATGCATCAAGTTAGTTTGCAGTGACAGGAGGCCCTGGAGCATGCATGCACTTGCTCTCTCTCTCTCAAATAAATAAATAAATACATAAAAATTTAAAAAACCTTTACATTTTTGTTCTCTTCCGTTATTTATTTATTTATTTATTTATTTATTTGGTTTTTCGAGGTAGGGTCTCACTCTAGCTCACACTGACCTGAAATTCACTCTGTAGTCTCAGGGTGGCCTTGAACTAACAGCGATCCTCCTACCTCTGCCTCCCAAGTTCTGGGATTAAAGGTGTGTTCCACCATGCCCGGCTTCTCTTCTGCTAATTTAAAGGAAATAGTCTCCGTCCAAATTTCAGACAGGGTAAGGGTGTATGAAAAGGAAAAAGTTGGGTACTTCAGATGAATAAAGATACATTGACATATTATTGAGAGAGAGAATGTTCTAAAAGGACATTATTGCTAAAGAAAACACTAGAATTTCTGTGTCTTTTCATTTATTTATGAGAAAGAAAGATTGAAGGTAGAAGGGAGGGGGGAAAGAGGGGGACAGAATTGGGTGTACCAGGGCCTCTAGCCACTGCAAACAAACTTCAGACACATGCACCAACTTGTGCATCTGGCTTATGTGGATAGTGAGGAATTGAATCAGGGTCCTTAGGTTTTGCAGCCAAATGCCTTAACTGCTAAGACATCTCTCCAGCCTTATCTTTTTCTTTTTAAAATAGGGTCACACTGTGTAGCTCAAGTTGGCCTCAAACAGTGGTAATTAAAAAAAAAAAAATCAGGGACTGGAGAGATGGCTTAGCGGTTAAGGCGCCTGCCTGCTAAGCCTAAGAACCCGGTTCCAATCTCCAGGTCCCATGTGTAGCCAGATGCAGTGAAACAAGGGCACAATGCCACACTTGCCCACAAGGGGGCGCACACATCTGGAGTTCATTCACAGCCGCTGAGAGGCTGCTGGCACGCCCATTCTGTTCAAAAAAAAAAAAAAATTGGGACTGGAGGAATGGCTTAGCAGTTGAGGCACTAGCCTGCAAAGCCAAAGGACCCAGGACCCACATAAGCACATGGTGGTGCATGCTTCTGGAGTTCGTTTGCAGTAGCTGAAGAGCCTTGTGTACCCATTCTCTCTGTCTGTCTGTCTGTCTCTCAGCCCCTTCCCTCTCTCTCAAATAAATAAAATAAAATTTTAAAAAAATTGGCTGGGTGTGGTGGTGCACACCTTTAATCCCAGCACTCTGGGGGCAGAGATAGGAAGATCACTATGAGTTCAAGGCCAACCCTGAGACTACAGAGTGAATTCCAGGTCAGCCTGGGCTAGAGTGAGACCTTACCTCGAAAAACAAAACAAAAAAAACAAACAAAAAATCTGGGGGCTGGAGAAGATGGCTTAGTGGTTAAGGCATTTGCCTGCAAAACCAAATGATCCCAGTTCAATTCTCCAGGACCCACGTAAGCCAGATGCACAAGGGGGTGGATGCATCTGGAGTTCGTTTGCAGTGGCTAGAGGCTCTGGCATGCCCATTCTCCCTCTCCCTTTACCTCTCTCTCCTAAATAAATAAATAAATAAATAAATAAATAAAATATATAAAATTATGTTTGTAACTGGAGAGATGGCTTAGCAGTTATGGCGCTTGCCTGCCAAAAGCCACAGGACCCAGATTTGGTTCCCCAGTAACCATTTAAAGCTGGATGCACAAGGTGGCATGTGTGTTGGTCATTTGCAATGGCTAGAGACCCTGGTGTGCCCTTTGTCTCTATTTGCCCCCTTTCTCTAATAGTAACTAAATAAAATATTTAAAAAATTTTCTCTGTAGATGCATGTGTGTTATGTGGACATGTGTGCACGTGTCATGTGTATCTGTGGATGTTAAAGGACAAATTTGAGTGCTGATCCTTGCCCTCCACCTTGTTTGAGGCAGTATCTCTTTCTATTCATGCTGTGTAGGCCAGGCTAACTGGCCTACAAAATTCTGGAATTCTGTCTCTACCTCCCATTTCACTATAGGACAGGTGGCTTAAAGATGCTTAGCACTGTGTCCAGCTTTATTGTGGGTCTGGGAATCTGAACTCGGGTTGCATAGCAAGTACTTTTACCCAGATGAACTATTTCCCTAGTTAGAGGAATAATCTCTTTTTAGGGAGGGGGTGGGGGCAGGAGAACAGGAGCCCAGGCTGGCCTCCAACTCTTACCTTAGCCTCCCTTGTGCTGCTGGTGTGAATCATAGAATTTCTTACTGCTCTGTGCCTGAGGCATTTTGACCTCTTCCTTTAGTTTGTTGATTGTTCTGTGGTACATGTTTTTTCCTGTGCAGTACTCAATTTTGGCATCCTGAGCACCACATCTTCCTCTATGTGTTCTAGCAAAAGATGTGTATTCTGGGTCTCTGTGCAGATATATATATGTGTGTGTATATATATATATATATGTATGTATATATTATTTGAGAGAGAGAAAGACAGGCAGATAGACAGAAAGACAGAGAATGGGCATGCCAGGGCTTCTAGCCACTGCAAACAAACTCCAGATGCACGTGCCACCTTCTGCATCTGGCTTACATGGGTCCTGGGGAATTGAACCTGGGTCCTTTAGCTTTGTAGGTAAGCGCCTTAACCACTAACCCATCTTTCCAGCCCCAGAGTTATATTTTTATCCCATATTATTAGATGTGGAGTTTGTGTGGTGATAGCATGTCTTTTAGGAGTATCCTTCCTGTTTTATAGTAGAGATTTGATAATTTGTAGGCAGCTTAATCAATTTTATTTTATTCGAGGTAGGGTCTCACTCCAGCTCAGGGTGACCTGGAACCACTATGTAGTCTCAGGATGGCCTTGAACTCATGGTGACCCTCTTACCTCTGCCTCCTGAGTGCTGGGATTAAAGGCTTGCGCCACCACACCCGGCAATATTTGTTTTTTAAGATAGTTTTTTTTTTTTTGGTATTTATTTATTTATTTATTTTGGTTTTTCAAGGTAGGGTCTCACTCTAGCCCAGGCTGATCTGTAATTCACTACGGAGTCTCAGGGCGACCTTGAACTCAGAGCAATCCTCCCACATCTGCTTCTCAAGTGCTAGGATTAAAGGCGTGTGCCACCATGCCTAGCTTGATTGATTTATTTTGGCAATATTGTTTTGCCTTAAGAATCTGATATAGATGGAATTAGAAGAGAAAGACTGCATTTAGATTTTTTTTTTTTTTTTTTTTTGGGTTTTTGCGAGGTAGAGTCTCACTCTGGTCCAGGCTGACCTGGAATTAACTATGTAGTCTCAGGGTGGCCTCGAACTCTCGGTGATCCTTCTACTTCTGCCTCTCGAGTGCTGGGATTAAAGGTGTGCACCACCACCCCCGGCTTGCATTTAGATTTTAAAGTTGGTCTTTTTATTTTTATTTATTTTTATTGACAACTTCTTTGATTGTAGACAATATCCCATAGTCTTTCCCTTCCTCCCCCCACTTTCCCCTTTGAAATTTCACTCTCCATAGTTAATTCCAGGTCAGCCTGGGCCAGAGTGAGACCCTACCTCGCAAAACCAAAAAAAAAAAAAAAAAAAAAAAAAAAAAAAAAAAGAAATTTCACTCTCCACCATATCCCCTCCTCCTCTCAATCAGTATGTCTTTTATTTTGATGTCCTCATCTTTTCGTCCTATTATGATGGTCTTGTGTAGGTAGTGTCAGGCACTGTGAGGTCATGGATATCCAGGTCATTTTGTGTCTGGAGGAGCAGGTTGTAAGGAGTCCTACTCTTCCTTTGGTTCTTAAATTCTTTCTGGCTGCCTCCGCCGCAGCTGCCGCAGTGGTGGCTCGGCATCTGCAAAAGGGGCCCCGGGACTCTTGGCTGGACCAGTCCTGCGCGGGGTGGTGGAGTCCTCGCACGGGTCCTCACGCGCGGGTCCCCGAGGAGTTGCGAGCAACTTTTCCCGGCCTGGATCGTGACGGTGGCTCCGACACGGTGGCCGCCGCAGGTTGCTGAGCCCCGGGCCCCGCTGCCCGCACCTCGGCCACGCGCTGCTCGCACCCTGGGGGTCCCCGACCTCGGATCGGCGGACGACATGCCACTGGGACATATCATGAGGCTGGATCTGGAGAAGATCGCCCTGGAGAACATCGTGCCCTGTCTGCACGAGGTGGGCTTCTGCTACCTGGACAACTTCTTGGGAGAGGTGGTGGGCGACTGCGTCCTGGAGCGGGTCAAGCGGCTGCACCACGACGGGGCTCTGCGCGTTGGCCAGCTGGCCTGGCCGGGCCGCGCGCCAGGGTCTCCAAGCGGCACCTGCGGGGCGACCAGATCACGTGGATGGGAGCCATGAGGAGGGCTGCGAGGCCATCCACTTCCTCCTGTCCCTCATCGACAGGCTGGTCCTTTACTGCGGGAGCCGGCTGGGCAAATACTATGTCAAGGAGAGGTCCAAGGCGATGGTGGCTTGCTATCCTGGAAATGGAACAGGTTCTGTGCGCCATGTGGACAACCCCAATGGTGACGGCCGCTGCATCACTTGCATCTACTACCTGAATAAGAATTGTGATGCCAAGATACATGGTGGGATCCTGCAGATATTTCCAGAAGGGAAGTCATTCATAGCAGATGTGGAACCCATTTTTGACAGACTACTGTTCTTCTGGTCGGATCGCAGGAACCCACACGAAGTCCAACCTTCCTATGCGACCAGATACGCTATGACTTTTTGGTACTTCGATGCTGAAGAAAGAGCAGAAGCCAAAAAGAAATTTAGGAATTTAACTAGGAAAACCGAATCTGCCCAATCTGAAGATTGACTGTGTTCTGAAATCCGCTGGTCTCTTTCATCTTAGTGATGGTTCCTGAATTCTTTCTAAGAGTTGAGATCCAAAGATGGCCGTGAAAGTGACCATAAATATCCCTTCCTACTGCTTCCATCGTTCACATCCCTGTCTTATGTGTGGTACGTCGGAGTTTCTTGCCAGGACTGCAACGACTTTCGAACACTCTCTTTGCTGGATGAACTCATTTGCTAACTCAAGAAATGCCAGCAGACACCCTTGTTGGCCAGCGGTTTAACGATAGATTTGGGAACACTGGCTATCAGAGCAAGGGCCTGGGGCCCAGGAGTGACCTTTACTTGCACTTTATGCATACTTCCGGATTTAAAAGGAGGAGGTCTGCAAAGAAAAAAGTTGGTGAGAGATGCCACAGAGAGGCATCATTGAAGCCTTAACAGCAGGAAACAGACATTTGTCATCTGAACAATTTCCAGATGTTGTTAACATGGGGCTGTTGGGGGTTCTGGAGAATTACGATGACTAAATGACATTATTACCTCTAGCAAGAGCTGCTGTCATATAAGTGTCCCATGGGGATGGACACTCCTTTTCTGGTCCTCCAATCTGGACTTTCTGTCTTTGCCCCATTTTGCTAAATTAATGACTTTATGATTGAAAATGACAACACTGGCGATTTCTCTTTTCGCTTCTTTTTTGGAGAAAATAATTACACAGAGGCTAAAAGTAGACATTTGTGGTTTTGATTGTTATGGACTAAGAATTTGAATTTAAATCAAGGGACAAAAATCTACCTGGTAATTTAGCATTGGCCTCTGATAATAGTATGCCAAGGCCTACAGATAGGCACATATATGCATGGTGAACTATTGAAGGGGAAGGGGGAGCTGGAAATGTGGGTGGTCCCTTTTTTATCAGTGTTTCTTTTTAATGAGTTCATCCTTCTTTAACAAAAGAAAAGGGTGCTGTGCTTTCAAAAGGAAATTTAAATAAAAATATCTCAGAACTATTTGAGTTCTTCCACATTTTCTGTCCCTACCAGCCTTTCTTCAATCACTTGACCCTTAAGAGCAACTGGTTGGTAATGTGGCCAGAATCGTGGCATTTACTAGGCCTCTGGAAGGTTCTACTGCTAAAGGAAGCACATGTCCCTGCCTCAAGAACTCTATTGAGCACCTGTTTTATGAAAGTGACCCTTCCTAGTTTCCAAGTCTACTTTCAAGACCCCCAAATCCTTTTAATCTCTTACTAAAATATCACAAATGTAATAGAGAATAAGTACTTTCTTTTTTATCACGTACAGACTTACAGACTTTTCCAAGAAAGATGTTTATTCTTTCCATTATTTGGTTTTTGGAAAATTTCATTTTCACAGCTCCTCTATTTGATCGTAGTACTTCTCACCTTCTAATGTACCATGTAATTTCCTTATTTATTATGTTTACTGTCTTGTTTCCTCCATCTAGAGTGTAAGCACAGCCGAGACAGGGATTTTGTATGTTTTTAATCAATGCAATATATTCTCAGCACCTAAAACAGTGCCTGGCAAATAGAAGGACTTAGTAAACACTTGTTGAATAAAAATAATTAAAAAAAATTCTTTCTGCCACCTCTTCCTCAATGGACCCTGAGCGTTGGAAGGTGTGTTTGAGATGTTTCAGTGCTGAGCACTCCTCTGTCCCTTCTTCTCAGCACCATGGTGCCTTCTGAGTCATCCCAAGGTCACCACTATCTGGAAAGAGAATCTTCTCTAACCATAAGTGAGAGTAGCATTAATATATGAGTGTGGACATTAAAAGAAGTGAAAAGCTAGTCTTTTTAGAAATGACAAATGTACAATATCCCTACTACTCTCTGTTTTTGGTGATAGAACAGTGTCAGAAAAATTTAGTTGTTCTTTTTTTCTTCAGTGTAACATTCTCAATTGCAACAGAAAATTGCTTTGACCTTGATTAAACTGTGAATTTTATTTGAAAGTGAAAATTGGCCTTTTGGAAGCTATTTATAATGGTGTGATGACAGTCTTTCTGGTTAGTGTCTGTCTGAAAGCCATATTACAAGAAGGAGGGACAGACTTGCTTTGGTCTTAATGTTAAAAGAACCAGTCTTAGTTTACACAATAATAACTGAACAAGCACAGTGCAGGTAAAAGTAAAATCTCCCTGACTGTAATTGCTCATTCTGTCTATCTTCGGAAATAAGGAAAATCTTTTTGTAATGTTTTAGGATACATTCTTCCTTAACTTTGTCTTTTGTTTACATATGCACACTTGTGAGGCACATATCTACAACAGAAGTAGTGTCATTTTTTTCCTCTTGCAAGTTACAATTTTTACATTAGTAAGAGTTATATTTTGGATATCAGTAGATATGGATCTACCTCATTCTTTTCACATTCTGTGTTCTATGGATGTAGTGTAGACTATTTAGCATTGTGATGTTGTCCATTACTTATTAGATCCTGCCCTATGATCTAACATCTTTGTATGATTGATTCTTTGTGCCAAGGATCAAACCCAGGGCTTTATACACGCTAGTCAAGTGCGATGCCACCGAGCTACATTTCTAGCTATGTGAATGCTTTTCTAGGATACATATAGTAAAAATGAGATTGTGAGTATATACATATATACACATTATATATATGAAAATTTCCACATTGAATTCAAATAGCATAGTGTCTGGCATAATTGACTAATTAATTGTATTTATGAAATGAACTGTGCTTTGTTTGTTTGTTTTAATTCTTTTTTTTATCATTTTATTTATTTTTGGAGAGAGACACAGAGAGAGAGGGAGAGGAAGACAGATAGAGATGGGCGCGCCAGCAGTCTCTCAGCTCCTGTGAATGAAATCCAGATGTGTGCATCCCCTTGTGGGCAAGTGTGGCATTGCGCCCTTGCATCACTGCATCTGGCTAAATGTGGGACCTGGAGATTGGAACCGGGTTCTTGGGCTTAGCAGGCAGGGGCCTTAACCGCTAAGCCATCTCTCCAGCCCTGTTTTTGTTCTTTTTTTGATGTAGGATCCCACTCTAGCCCAGGCTGACCTGGAATTTACTATATAGCCTCAGGGTGGCCTCAAACTCTCTGCAATCCTCCTACCTTTGCCTCCTGAGTGCTGGGATTAAAGGCATGCCCGGCATGAATTGTGTTTTTATAATCCACTTGGGAAATAGGAAGAACACAGGGCCTCCACCATGGATGTATAACAATTACTGTAGGACTTTATAGGAGTTCTGTAAACCATGAAGATGGTGCATACAAGGGTGTCCAGATTTATCCAATCCGTATTTCCTCCTCATAAAATACAGTCAAATGCAACAGGAAAATTCCATTTTCTTTGTACTCATATTGTAAATTAATGACCCTACAGAGAATTTAACAATGTAAATATCTAACACATTATTGATCAACAGAACAAAAGAAAGAGAACTGGCTGGGTGTGGTGGTGCATATCTTTACTCCTGGAGGCTGAGGTAGGAGGATCGCTGAGTTTGAGGCTTGTTTGGATTATAGAGTGCTTTTCAGGTCGTCATGGACTAGAGTGAGACCCTGCCTCAAAAAAAGGGGGAATATTGGAGGGAAGAATGGCAAGACCATAAATTAGGACTAGATTTATAGAATTGTTACAGCTATTGTAAATGGTTGAAATTTGCATGTTTAAGCTTGTTATTATTAAACAAATATTGAGGATATTTGAAAGTACATATGTATAGATCATAGTGATTGAGAGTCCAAAAGGGCATAGACTGTTCTGCCTTAACAGTAGCTCTGTACATCTTGGCAAGTTACTTAGCCTTTCTGTGCCTTCATTTCTCTCTGTAAAATGAGGATAATGACATTTTCCTTCCAGGGATGTGAAATACAAAATGTTACCCATAAAGCAAATAGAAGCATGTCAGATATAGTTGGTATGATATGTCAGCTATTATTATTTTTCCTACCTATTACTAATACAGCTAACAATCCTCATGTTTTAATCTTTAGGAATTTTATGCTTAAAAGATCTTCTCTGGGGCTAGAGAGATGGCTTAGTAGTTAAGATGCTTGCTGTGAACCTAGGTTTAATTCTTCAGGACCCACATAAGCCAGGTGCACATGGTGGTGCATGCATCTGGAGTTTGTTTGCACTGGCAAGAGGCCCTGACATGCCCATTCTCTCTCCCCCCTCTTTCTTTCAAATAAATAAATAAATAAATAAATAAATAAATAAATAATTTAAAAATTATCTTCTCGGGCTGGAGAGATGACTTAGTGGTTAAGACATTTGCCTGCAAAGCCTAAGGACCCAGGTTCAGTTCCCCAGAACCCATGTAAGCTAGATGCACAAGGTGGCACACATGGATCTGGAGTTCATCTGCAGTGGCTGGAGGCCCTGGCATGCCCATTCTGTCTCAAATAAAATTTTTTTTTTTTTTTTTTTTTTTTTTTAGTGTTTTGAGGTATAGTCTCAATCTAGCCCAGGCTGACCTGGAATTCACTATGTAGTCTCAGGGTGGCCTCAAACTCATTGTGATCCTCCTACCTCTGCCTCCCAAGTTCTGGGATTAAAGGCGTGCACCACCATGCCCGGCTAAAATTTTTTTTTTTTTTTTTTTTTTGGTTTTGCGAGGTAGGGTCTCACTCTGGTCCAGGCTGGCCTGGAATTAACTATGTAGTCTCAGGGTGGCCTGGAACTCTCAGCGATCCTCCTACCTCTGCCTGCCGAGTGCTGGGATTAAAGGCGTGTGCCACCACGCCCGGCTAAAATCTTTTTTTTAAAAAGGTCATCTTCTTCCCTCTTTCCCTCCTGCTTCCCTTTTTGTTGGTTTGGTTATTTCAAAAAGAATCAATAACTGGGTCTTACTATAATATATAGTTCATGCTGGCCTGAAGCTTGGGGATCATCTTGTTGCTAGAATCTCAATTGAGTACCATCATACCTGACTAAGATACTGTTTTTGTTTTGTTTTGTTTTGTTTTGTTTTGTTTTGTTTTGTTTTGTTTTGTTTTGTTTTGTTATGTTTTGTTTTGGTTCCTCAAGGTAGGGTCGCATTGTAGCCCAGGCTGACCTGGAATTCACTATGTAGTCTCAGGGTGGCCTGGAACTGACAACAATCCTCCTACCTCTGTCTCCCCGGAGTGGTGGGATTAAAGACATGTGCCACCAAGCCTGGCACCAGATACTGTGTTTTTAAGTGATTGGAAGCCAACTTAATGCAAGGGTAATTAATAATGGGGAACTTTAACTCTACAATATTGATCCAAGTTACTTTGGCATGACAGAGCTTAAGAGTTTTTGTGTTCTTGGTCTCTTTTTCTTAAAAAAAAAAAAAAATCATTTATTTATTTATTTGCAAGCCGAGAGAGATGGAGGGAGGGAGGTAGAGTTAGAAAGGAGACAGAGAATGGGTGTGCCAGGGCCTCTAGCTACTGCAAACGAACTCCAGACGCATGTGCCCCCTTGTGCATCTGGCTTACGTAGATACTGGGGAACTGAACCTGGGTCCTTTGGCTTTGCAAGCAAGCACCTTAACCGTTAAGCCATCTCTCCAGCCCTCTTGGTCTCTTTAAAAACATTTTATGTATGTATGTATGTGAGAATGGGTGGGCCAGGGCCTCTAGCCAATGCAGGTGAACTCCAAACGCATACACCACTTTGTGTATCTGGCTTACATGGGTCTGGGGAATCAATTCTGGGTCCTTTGGTTTTGTAGGCAAGTGCTATCTTTCCAGCCCTGTTCTTGGTCTTTGTTAAGCTATGTTGATTCTTGCATAGTGGTACATGTCTTTAATCCCAGCACTCAGAAGGCAGAGAGAGGTAGGAGGATCTCTGAGTACAAGGCCACCCTCAGACTACATAGTGAACTTCAGGTCAGTCTGAGCTAGAGTGAGACCCTACCTTGAAAAACAAAACCAAACAACAACAAAAACAAAAAACAAATTGAGGATTTAGCTTATGTGGTGATGCTGTACTCTGTACCAAGCCAGCCTTAGTCACAAAGGTTTTTTTTTATTACTTATTTTCTTTTTTTAAAGATTTTATTTTTTTATTTTTTTAAAGATTTTATTTTTATTTTTTTAAAAATTTTATTTATTTGCTTATTTGAGAGAGAGAGAGAGCAAGCGAGAGAGCGAGAGCGAGAGCGAGCGAGAGAGAGAGAGAGAGAGAGAGAGAGAATGAATGGGCATGCCAGGGCCTCAAGCCATTGCAAACGAACTCCAGATGGATGCATGTCCCCCCTTGTGCATCTGGCTAACGTGAGTCCTGGAGAGTCGAATCAGGATCCTTTGTCTTTGCAGGCAAACGCCTTAACCACTAAGCCATTTCTCCAGCCCAAGATTTTATTTTTATTTATTTATTAGAAACAGAGGGAGAAAGAGTGAGAATGGGCGCACCAGGACCTCTAGCCACTGCAAAAGAACTCCCGATGCATGTGCCACCATGTGCATCTGGCTTATGTGGGACCTGGAGAATCAAACCAGGGTCCCTAGGCTTCATAGGCATACACCTTAGCTGCTAAGCCATCTCTCCAGCCCTATTTTTTTTTTTTTTTTTTTCTATTTTCGAGATAGGGTCTCACTCTAGTCCAGGATGACCTAGAATTCACTATGTAGTATCAGGGTGGCCTGGAACCCAACGCTGATCCTCCTAATTTTTCCTCTCAAGAGCTGGGATTAAAGGTGTACGTCACCATGCCATTGCGGAAGAGGTGGTGGAAAGAATGTAAGAGCTGAAGAAAGGGTAGGACTGCTTACTATGCAGTCGACCAGACAGAAATTGACCTTGATATCCATGACCTTGCAGTCCTAGCACTATCTTCACAAGACGCTTATAATGGGAGGAAAAGATGACATCAAAATAAAAGAGAGACTAATGGAGAGAGGGAGGAGATATGATGGAGTGTAGATTTTTGAAGGGGAAAGTGAGGGAGGAGCGAGAATTATCATGGTTTATTGTCTGTAAGTACAGAAGCTGTCAAAAAGAAAAAAAAACAAAAAAAGATGAGGCTGAAAAAAATATTTAAATATCTTAAATTAATTAAGAATAAAATTGCAAAACAAAGAACAACAAAAAAACCCTAACTGGGGCTGGAGAGATGGCTTAGCAGTTAAGGTGCCTGCCTGCAGTACCAAAGGACCTAGGTTAGATTTCCCAGGACTCACGTGAGCCAGATACACAGCTTAGCACATGCGACTGGAGTCAGTTTGCAGCAGCTAGAGTCTCTGGCGAGCCCATTCTCTATCTGCCTTACTCTCTGCTTCTTTCTCTCTCTCTCAAATAAATAAGTAAAAATAAAATATTGAAAAAAAAACCTATAAACACTGTTTCTTAGTATTTATCTGCAGACCCCATAGACAGCAAGCCACTTTAGTAGCCACTTTCTACATTGCGGATGCATTTGTGATACTTTATAATGTTTTGTAAAAGCAACAGAGCCTTGGAAAATAGACTTTACTATGGCTTGCTGCTGTGAAAGATTTTTATAGAAGGGACAGCTGATACTTGAGGTGAGAATTTCAGGATTTACAAATGAGAGAAGTGATAATTAGCAAAATTCCTGAGGGGTACTGTGTGGGTGTGCTAATACAAAATGAATTGTGGCGAATTGACAAGCCTTATAAATAGCTCCATAAAGTTTAATATTTTTCTTCCAGAATGACATAAGATTTAAAATTTTTTGCTTTAAATTTTATTCACTTGTCAAATCTTTTATTTTAGTTTTGACTTTATAGTTCTATTTTTGTCTTATTAAAAACCAGCAGAGCATTTCCTTTACCAATATCTCTGGTTTCATCTCCTGCTAGCAAAATAACAGGGCATGTGACATGGTCTCTGTTGCTTTACTTTGTGTGTGCTTTTTTTTTTCCTCTGGAGTGGGATCAATCCTTCTTTGATCACACCTGCAAAGTTCATGTAACCTTGCCTTCTCTGACAGTCTTTTTCCTCAATCAGAGTCATCATTTCTTCCTGGCAGGCTTTGCAGCATGTCTATGGAGTTGGGCCTTGGGAGACGCATTGCCCAAGTTCTTATACTGGCTTGGCCACAAACTAGCTCTTGAATCCTGTTTTTGTTTGAAATAATAGCTTGCCACCATTTTAAACTACAATTACTATTTTTTAGCATATTCACAACATTGTGCAACCATTTGTTTATTGTGGGAGAGAGAGTGAGAGAGGAGGGAATGAAAATGGGTACTCCAGGGCCTCTAGCCATTGCAAATGAACTCCATATGCATGCACCATCATGTGCATCTAGCTTTCCTGGGTACTGAGGAGTTGAACCTAGGTCCTTAAGCTTTGCAGGCAAGTGCCTTAACTGTTAAGCCATCTCTCCAATCAGGGAAGCATTCTTTTAATGCTGTTGTAAATGGAGTTGTTTAGTTGTAGAATCTTTGAGTAAATTCCTTCCAGTTTGAGAGCTTCACTTTCCATACATATTAAATGGGAATTATATTAAGAAGCTCCCTTCTGCTGGGTGTGGTGTTTCGCACCTTTAATCCCAACATTTAATTAATCAATTAATTAATTAATTTTTTTCGAGGTAGGGTCTCACTGTGGTCCAGGCTGACCTGGAATTCACTCTGTAGTCTCAGGGTGGCCTCGAACTCACGGCAATCCTCCTACCTCTGCCTCCCAAATGCTGGGATTAAAGGCGTGCGCCACCACGCCCGGCGTAATCCCAACATTTAGGAGGCAGAGGTAGGAGGATTGTTGTGAGTTCGAGGCCCCTGAGACCCTACCCCCCAAAACAACAAAAAAACTCCAACAAAACAACAACAAAAAAAGCTACCTTCTGAGCCAGGTGTGGTTCAAACTTATAATTCTAGTACTTGGGAGATAGAGACAGAAGGATCAGCAATTCAGTCATTGTCGACTACATAGCAAGTTGGAGGCCAGCTTGTAATACATGATGAGGTTCTTTTTTGAGAAGAAGAAAAAGAATATATATTTTCTGTCAGTTGTTTGAGAGGATTAGATGAGGTAATACAAAGGACTTTGTGATGGCTTAACTGAAGTGGTATTAAATGATTTTGTGACTGACTATTCCTCACCTTCTGTCAAAGGTTGGCACCTAGCTTGATACCTTTTTTTTTTTCCCGAGGTAAGGTCTCACTGTAGCCCAAAGTGACCTTGAACTCATGATGATCATCCTACCTCTGCCTCCCAAGTGCTGGGTGGGATTAAAGGTGTGAGCCACCATGTCCAGCTCTTGATACCTTTTTGCCATGAGGAAAATGTAGAAGGATGGAGAAAGTTATACTGTATTCCATCAGTTTTATTCCCTAAATTATGGAAGTTAATATGAGTTGGAATTTAGGAACACTTAATTATTCCTTATAAACAAGCTCACTTTGATATAATTTATTTTCTTACACATGTAAACAACATTGTTCAAAAATGTTGTCACCTCTTAACAGAAAAGTTTCTGTTTGAGACAGTTAAATAAGTTGTCCCTTACCAATGGAGTTGGAAAACATGATCATTGCTTCATTCTTCACTCTCTCCTTGTCTCCTTTCCTCTGTCCCTCCCTTCTCACCTTTTCTGGCCTTATCTTTTCTAGTCCTCAGGTTGAATCCAGAGTCTTGTACTAGACAATAGCTCCACTATTGAGCGTTATTAGCTCTAGTCTCATAGTCCTTCATATATAAAAATTCAGCTGGGCGTGGTGGCGCACGCCTTTAATCCCAGCACTCGGGAGGCAGAGGTAGGAGGATCCTTCACCCTGAGATACATAGTTAATTCCAGGTCAGCCTGGACCAGAGTGAGAAGCCAAAAAAAAAAAAAAAAATTCTAGGTGAAGCCAGGTGTGGTGGCTTATGCCTTTAATCCAGCACTCAGGAGACAGAGGTAGGAGGATTATCATGAGTTTGAGGCCATCCTGAGACTACATAGTCAATTCTAGGCCAGCCTGGACTGGAGTGAGACCCTACCTCAAAAACAAAACAAAACAAAACAAAACAAAACACAAAAATCTAAGTGACATAAAAAGTCCTAATTAAAAAAATTTTTTTTTTAAATTTTTGGAGAGAGACACAGAGAGAGACAGAGAGGGAGAGGGAGACAGAGAGAGAGGGAAAGAGACAGAGAATGGGCGTGCCAGCAGTTTCTCAGCTGCTATGAACGAAATCCAGATGTGTGCGCCCCCTTGTGGGCAAGTGTGGCATTGCGCCCTTGTGTCACTTTGCATCTGGCTAAACGTGGGACTTGGAGATTGGAACCGGGTTCTTAGGCTTAGCAGGGAGGTGCCTTAACCGCTAAGCTATCTCTCCAGCCCAAAAAGTCCTAATTTATGATTTATTGAGTCACAATTTAGAGAAGTTAATTTCTCTTGTCTATTAATGTCTAGGATTAAAAAATATTTTGTGTTATTTCTAAAATTTGTATATTATTTAAAAAATCTGCAGAATGATAGCTTATTTTACAAGAGTAATGGAGGGAAAGCATTAAAACTTCACCCCAAAGTGAACAGAGTATTGGATGTCACTTTGAGTGTAACAGCTTCCAGTTATCAAAGAACTTGTGCTACTTCTGTCTTAACCAACAGAGCCAGGTCAGAGCGCCTTTGTTCTGTTGAGAGGCCAGATTAACTATTAATGACACTTTGTTGCTCTGGTGAGAAACCCATAGCCAATTTCAGCGATTAGTTTCATCACATCTCATTGTCATCAGAAAGCAGTGAGGAGGAGCTAACAAAACTCTCCCTCTCCCTTTCTCTCTTTCTCCCTCATTCTCTCCCTCTCAAATAAATAAAACAAATAAAAAATTGAACCAATAATAAAAAAAGAAAAAGAAAAGCAAGCTAATTAGCTGGGTGATTTTGCCCCTCTCCTGCCCTGGGTCATGGTAGTGCCTGTTCAAAGTTCCAGGCCTGGGCTTGGGGGTGTTCTTCCCCCCATGGGTCATGGATGGGGTGGTGGTGACTTGCCTTTTGAGCGCTGAGTGATCGCCTGTCCCCTGTACCTGGTTTGCGTTTCCTTTTGCTCAGTCCACTGCGCATTTCTGTTTTGTAACCAGCCAGCCCTGGGACAGAAGGGTGGATGGACGGACGTTCTTTGCCCCTGGAGGGAGTAAAAGGGGGTGGCTGCCAAGAACCCAGACACAAAGCTGAGGCCTGCTGCTGGGGAGGCAATAGCAATGATACTGTGATGAGGAGGAGGTGGAGGGAAGATGGCATTGCAGCTGAGCTTGAGGTGCAGGCCATCAAGCACAGTTTGCTGGAATGTTCTGGCCGAGGAGGCAGCAGCGAAATGGCTGCAAGCAACTGATCTCATGAAAGAAGTGTACCAGCATTTAGCCTGCTATGTACCTAAAATCTACTGCAGCGGTCCCAACCCTTTTCCTCAGAAAGAGTTCTGTTGAGACTGACGGAATGGTACCTTTGTGGTGAAGATCCTGTTCTAAGATTTCCAAAGCTTAAACAAGCAAATAAAACTTCTCATGTTTGTTGCTGTATATTTAAATTGGGAGACTCTACATATTCTTGCAGAAGGCAACAAGAATGGAGGATAACCAAAATCTATCAATAAGACAAGAAAATATAGCTGAGCCCCTATCAAGAGATGAGCCACACAGAGAAATTGGTGAGATAAGCAACAGTGCTGCTTCTAGAGCAAGCTTGACAACCTGCACCAGCGTGATCGTGATAGACACTGAGGACACACAAAACGTGCCAAAGCAGAAATCTAGAAGCTGTTGAGAGCTCAACATTAGAGTAGACTCAAAACACACCCACCAAAGCTTAGGGAATTTTACAGAAAATAAAAAAAGGTGGGTGAGCCACAGGATGGGAGGGAATATCAAGGGGCATTGTCCCCCCATATTGACTGCTGCTCTCAAAATTGATAACCCATAACCACCTCGATGAATACTTGCAGTCCCACAGAGACGGGCCTTCAGTGGAGTGGGGCCTGAAGGAGGGGAATGATGGTACCAATACATGATGTGTCCATGCAAAGTTTGTACTAAATAAAAATTTAAAAAATAAGTAAAAAGAAAGCTAATTAATTTGATGAGTTTATTTGAAGATGATAAAGCATCATTTTATTTTTAAAAATATCTTATTTATTTATTTGAGGGGTAGATAGAATGAAAGAAAGAATGAGAACGAATATGGGCATGCCAGGGCCTCTAGCTGTTGCAAACAAACTCTAGAGGCATGCACCATCTTGGGCATCTGGTTTATGTGGGTCCTGGGGAATGGAACCTTGGTCCTTTGGCTTTGCAAGCAAGTGCCTTAACCACTAAGCCATCTCTCCAGCCCTGATAAATCAACATTTAAAATCTTTTTATTTATTTGAGAGAGAAAGAGGCAGATAGATAGATAGAAAGGAAGAAAGAAAGAAAGAAAGAAAGAAAGAAAGAAAGAAAGAAAGAAAGAGTGTACCAGGGCCTCTAGCCTCTGCAAGTGAACTCTAGATGCATGTGCTACCTTGTATATCTGGCTTATGTGGGTACTGGGGAATTGAACATGAACTTTAGGCTCCACAGGCAAGCGCCTTAACCACCAAGCCATCTCTCCAGCCCTAAAGCACCATTTTCTTAAAATTTTAATTAATTTATTTATTTATTTGGGAGAGAGAGAGAGAGAGACACACACACACACACACACACACACACACACACACAATTAATATGGCTGTGCCAGGGCCTTTAGCTGCTGCAAATGAATGCCAGATGCCTGCGCCACCTTGTGCATCTGGCTTACATGAGTCCTGAGGAATCAAACCTGGGTCCTTTGGCTTTGCAGGCAAGTGCCTTAACTATTTAAACTATCTCTCTAGCCCAATAAAGCAACATTTTTAAAGCTTATTTTAGAGGCTGAAATGCTCAGCTTTGGTTGCTTGGGTCTATGGAAATTTATTTATAAGTATAAAGAGAGTCTTCTATAGGAAGTAAAGAATGTGATCAATTTGAGTTTCTTTTTAAAGAAATTCTCTTAAAATATTTTTATTTATTCATTTATTTGAGAGAGAGAGAGAGAGATAGAGATAAGAGAGGGATGGAGAGAATGTATGCACCAGGGCTTCTAGCCCCTGTGACTGAACGCCAGGTGCATGTGCCACCCTGTGCATCTGGCTTTATGTCGGTACTGGGGAATTCAACCTGGGTTCTTAGGCTTTGCAGGCAAGTGCCTTAACTGCTCAGCCATCTCTCCAGCTCTCGAATTTTTCTTTTTTTCCTTCGATTTTTTTGGGGGTTCGGGGTTCAAGGTAGTGTCTCACTCTAGCTCAGGTTGACCTGGAAGTCATTATGTAGTCTCAGGTGGCCTTGAACTCATGGCGATCCTCCTACCTCTGCCTCCTGAGTGCTGGGATTAAAGGTGTGCACCACCATGCCAGGCTCCTTCAATTTTTCTATAAATGTATCATCCGTAAGTCTGATATGATACACCTGGCTCTGCATGAATTGAGTGAAAATTTGGTCTCTCTCTTTCTTTCTTTCTTTCTTTCTATCTATCTATCTATCTATCTATCTATCTATCTATCTATCTATCTGTCATCTATTTATTTGAGGTAGGGTTTCACTCTAGCCCAGGCTGACCTGGAATTTACTATGTATTCTCAGGGTAGCCTTGAACTCATGACAGTCCTCCTACCTCTGCCACCACCATGTCTGGCTTTTTCTCCCCCTTTTTTTGTTCGTTCAAGATAGGGTCTCACTCTAGTTCAGGTTGACCTGGAATTCACTATGAAGTCTCAGGATGGCCTTGAACTCACTGTAATCCTCCTACCTCTCTCTGCCTCCCAAGTGCTGGGATTAAAGGTGTGCACCACCATGCTCAGCTACGTCTGGTTTTTTCTCTCTTTTGAAAAAAATTTGTTTCCTTACTTGCACGTGTGTGTGGGTGAGTATGTATGTATGTATGTATGTATGTATGTATGAATGTATGATGTGAATGTCAGTATCTCTTGCCACTGCAAGCAAATGCCGGTCTGGCTTTATATGTGGGCGCTTGGGAAAATGAACCTCAGGGCAGCAGGCTCTGCAACCAAGTGCGTTAACCACTGACCCATCTTCTAGCTCAAGTTCCTATATATTTTTTAAAATATATTTTATTTATTTATTTGAGGGAGGGAGAAAGAGGAAGATAGAGAGAAAGAGAGAATGGGCATACCAGGGCCTCCAGCCACTGCAAACCGACTTCCAGATGTGTCCCCTTGTGCATTTGGCTTATATGGGTCCTGGAATTAAACCAGGGTCCTTAGACTTTGCAGGCAAATGCCAAAGTTGCTAAGCCATTTCCCCAGCCCCTGTTTTAAAAAAATTTTTTTTGTTTTATTTTTATTTATTTGAGAGTGACAGGCAGACAGAGAAAGAGAGAATGGGCACGCCAGGGCCTCCAGCCACTGCAAACGAACTCCAGATGCATGAACCACCTTGTGCATCTGGCTTATGTGGGTCCTAGGGAATCAAGTCTGGAACCAGGGTCCTCAGGCTTCACAAGCAAGCACTTAATCACTAAGGCATCTCTCCAGGCCCTTAAGTCCCTATCTTTAGTTTTATTTTTTAGTTTTTCGAGGTAGGGTCTCACTCTAGCCCAGGCTGACCTGGAATTCACATTGTATTTTCAGGGTGTCCTCAAACTCACGGTGATCCTCCTACCTCTGCCTCCCAAATGCTGGGATTAAAGGCATGCGCCACCACACCCGGCTATGTCCCTATCTTTAAGACAGACAGCCTTAATGTCATGAAAGTCAGACAAGAAAATGATACATTTTTAGCAATTGTATGTAAGTATGTGCAATAGAGAGATGGTGGGGTGGGGGGAGCAAACTTAATTCTGTGTGGGGAGATATTTGGAAAGAGCTAGCATTTGATGCTGAGATGGGAATAGTGAATCATCTATGTGTAAGGGAGATGAACTGGACAGTAGTGTTTCAAGGAGAGGAATCTGTATAAGGCTCTCACAGCTCATAATCTACAACCCCATGGTGAATACCGGCAACCCTACTAAGGAGTGTCCTCAATGAATTGAGGCCAGGGAGGAGGGAAATGATGGTACCAGTACATGATGTGTTCATCTAAGTATATTCATGATAAAAAACAAAAACCAAAAAACAGATTAATAATGTGAAAAGGCATGGTGTGTTTGGGTAATCACACAGAATAGTTTAGTATTTCCAGAGGATAACATGTAAAAAAGGGATGATGAGGGAATTATATCCCAAATGGAGGCAGTAGCATATATCTGGGATTCCTTAAAAATTTATGGTTTAAAGCCGGGTATGATGGCACACGTCTTTAATCCCAGCACTTGGGAGGCAGAGGTAGGAGGATCACCATGAGTTCGAGGCCACCCTGAGACTACAGAGTGAATTCTAGGTCAACCTGAGGTGGAGTGAGACCCTGCCTCAAAAAAACAAAAAACAAACAAATAAATAATTAAACATAAATAAATAAAAAAACAAAAATAAATAAATAAATAAATTTGTGGTTTAGGAGTTGGGGAGATGGTTCAGTGGTTCAAGGTGCTTGCTTGCAAAGCCTGCTGATCTGGGTTTAATTCCCCTTCACCCAAAGTGGCACATGCTTTTGAAATTGATTGACAGCAGCAAGCAGACACACAACATACAAATAAATAAGTTGTGCTGGAGAGATGATTCAGCAGTTAAGGCACTTGCCTGATTGTCCACTGACATAAAGCCAGATACACAAAGTGGTGCATGCATCTGGAGTTTGCAGCAACTAGGGGCCCTGGCACACCCATTCTCTCTTTCTCTCTGCTTCCAAATAAATAAATTTAAAAAAATTAATTAATTAATTACGAAATTGTGGCTTAGAAGGACAGTGGTGCTTCTGCTAGTGGAATTGAAAACAATGCAGAGGTTAGGGTTGGGTGTAACTAAGTAGCAGATGGCATGCTCTAAGCCCTAGCTTCAGTCCTCAGCACTGAAAGGAGGCTGAGGAGTGTTCAAAGTACTCTGTTTAGGAGAAGCTGTCTAGTAGAGGTTGGAGGATGTAAGGATTTTGGGATGTAGGAAAGAGTATTGGCTGGCAATTCATATAGTTATTATTGGTACCTTTTAGAGTTTTTCAAGGCAAGGGTGTTGATATGTTTCATGAATAAGAAGCTTCTACAGGTATAAGCAATATGTTGTACTGTTGGAAGATGATTATCCCATGAAAAACCTGTAATTATGATAACTTAAAACAATTGCATGTCTTTGGATGCTTGTACACATCCACTGCTCTGGAGGTGGAGACAGGAGGATCTCATGAGTCCAGAAATTTAAGGCCAGCTTAGGCAATGTGAGAAGAATCTTTATCAGTATCTCCTTCTCCTTTACAAACATTAAAACTTATGTGCTCCTATAGAAATTAAAAATAAAATTATGACTAAATCCAATTAGCCATAAATCTAGTTGTTTGTTCAAAGTACACAGGAGATGTTTGCTTATTTTCTCAGAGAAATAGAGCAGCACGGTCTTTAATAAGGGGGGATAGTAATGGCATCATGAGCAGTGGTAAAGGGTTAAGTAAAGGCTGAGAGATGCAGAAAGCCCACTGGCCGACTATCAAGCATTTATCAATATTGGTTACTGTAGCAGTGTGGTAAACAGATATTATAGGGAATACAGATAAAAGTTGAAAGAAAACAGATAATCAGGTTGATGGGCTTTTATTTTTCAAACTCAATGACCTGTAAGTATAAATGGAGACAGTACATTTTTTTTTTTTCTTCCAAGGTAGGGTTTTACTGTAGCTCAGGCTGACATGGAACTCACTATGTACTCTCAGGGTGGCCTTGAACTTACATCGATCCTCCTACTTCTGCCTCCCAAGTACTGGGATTAAAGGCGTGTGCTACCACGCCTAGCACGTCAGTACATTTTAATTTCAAGGTTGTAAGGTTGTTTCTGTGGAATAACTAAGGAGTGGTGGTAGAGAATAATTTTTAAATAGTTACGGCAGGGTTGGGCATATTGTTTTAAAAGGTGATTTGCAGCCTACTGGATCTTTATACTGCTTAATAGATCAAAATAAGCATGGTGGTGCATGCCTTTAATCCCAGCACTTGGGAGGCAGAGCACTTAAGTTCGAGATCACCTTGAGACTATAGAGTGAATTCCAGGTCAGCCTGGGCTAGAGCAAGACCCTACCTTGGAGGCCTCCCCCCAAAATAAATAAATTCTAGGGCTGGACAGATGCCTTAGCGGTTAAGTTGCTTGCCTGCAAAGTCTATGGATCCAGGTTCAATTCCCCAGTACCCACGTAAGCTTGATGCACAAGGTGGTGCGTGTGCCTGGAGTTCATTTGCAGTGGCAGAGGCCCTGCATGCCCATTCTATCTGCCTCTATCTCTCAAAATAAGTAAATAAATAAATAAAATAAATATTAAAAAATTCTAGAAGGATACTTATGGAATACTATGCCAAAAATGTTAAAAGAAGATGTGAAACAAAATGATATGGGGAAAGCCTTTCTAAATTAATAGGAGAACCAGAATTAATGAAAATAATTGGTTGGCTTAATTACAGAAAAATAAAGTGTAGGATTCAATAGGCTACCCCAAGAGTAATTATATAAATGAAAAATAACTAAATGATTGTGTGAAAATATTTCTAGGATGTGTCCTAAATGTGGTCATGGCATGTGCTACTTAGGCTCAAGATACCATGAATTGAGGCTGCTAAGGTCCTTTAGGGAATTATATCAATATGGACATCAGAAACCAGAGTTCAAAGTCAACTTGAGCTACATAGGGAGATAATGTTTCCCATATGTATGGCTTACACATGCGTGCGCACACACACACATTCACACATACACTACACACACCCACACACCCCACCCCCTCCCCCCTTTCTGCCAGAATTATGGTGGGAGTTATGTGGAGTAGAAATCAGTGAAATGGTTTCTGGAATTTTTTTTTTTTTTTTTGAGACAGTGTAGCCCAGGCTGTCCTGGCTGTGTATCTTGTGATCTTGAACTTCTGTTCCTCCTGTTAGGATTTCAGCCTGTGCTACCATGCCAGGTTTTATGCTGTACTAAGGAGCTAACCCAGGACCTTCTGCATGCTGGGTAGGGACTTTATTGACTGAACTCAGCCCTTGTGTTGCTTTTATTTTGAGGTGAGGCTGTGTTGTCCAGGCTGACCCTTGAACTCTTGATCTTCTTGCTTCTGCCTCCTGAATGCTGAATTACAGGCATGTGCGACTATGCCATATCTGGCTTCTTTTTTTTTTTTTTCAGTAGGGTCTCACTCTAGTCCAGGCTGATCTGGAGATCACCATGTAGACTCAGGGTGGCCTTGAATTTATGACAATCTTCCTACATTAGCCTCCTGAGTGCTGGGATTGAAGGGAGTGATCACCATGCTCGGCTCTGTAATTTTTGTTTTAATTAGTTCTCCCTCCTCCCCCGCGTAGGATCTCACTCTAGCCCAGACCGACCTGGAACTCACTCTGTAGTGTCAGGCTGACTTCAAATGGCAGTCTTCATATCTCTGCCTCCCAAGTGCTGGGATTAAAGGCGTGCACCATCACACCTGGCTTTAATTTTTTTTTTTTTAAGGTTTACAGAGACTTTATTAGATTAAGGGAAGAAAAGAGAAAATACAGAGAGCTCCTGCCAAGTGGCTGGTAGGAGGGTGCAGGTAACCCACATGGGAATTAGGTCCCACCCATCTCAGCCCAGCAGGGTCAAGATGAGGGGGCTTAACCAGAGCAGGAACTTGGACGTTCAGATGAACAAAAAGCCAACTAATTAGTTTTTATGTTTGGTTTGTTATCACTGTGTTTTTCTCTCTCTTCTCTTCCTCTTCTCTCCTCCTTCCTTCTCTCTCTTTCTCTGTCTCCCTCTCCCTTCCCCCTGTTTTGTTTTGAATTCTGAAGGAATGTAGGGAGTGACTAGACCAAATGATGGCATAGATGGAGAGAGTGGATAATAACATAGTAAACCATGAGCCCTCACAGGAGATGTTGCTGACATGGTATTTGTTACCATTTCTGAGTATTCAGTCCTTCTAGAACTGTAACAAATCTGGTGGCTTGGAGAAAATGTGAATATGACTCTGGAAATTTTTTATGTATTACTAGAATCCTTTTTGGCTCCCAGAGTCACTAGCCATAAAATGCTTGAACTTCTCAATGTTTACAAGACAGACATCAACTTCATTAGAGCTGTGCAATTTAATCTTGGGCTTTTTCACCTTAAGTGTACTGATTTTATATAGATACACCGAAATACGAACTTTTTTGCAATAAAAATTATCATGAGGGCTTAGTGGTTAAGGCACTTGCCTGCAAAGCCTAAGGAGCCCTGTTTGATTCCCCAGTACCTATGTAAGCCAGATGCACAAGGTTGCACATGCGTCTGGAGTTCATTTACAGTGCCTGGAGGGCCTGGTGTGTCCATTCTCTCTATCAATCATCTATCTATCTGCCTCTTTCTCAAATAAATAGATAAAATATTAAAAGATTATGATAAAAGTGGATTCAAATGTAATCTCATTTTTTTTTTTTTTTTTGGTTTTTCAAGGTAGGGTCTCACTCTAGCCCAGGCTGACCTGGAATTCACTATGTATTCTCAGGGTGGCCTTGAACTCATGGCGATCCTCCTACCTTGGCTTCCCAAGTGCTGGGATTAAAGGCGTGCGCCACCACGCTCGGCTTTTTTTTTTTTTTTTGGAGAGAGAGAGAGAGAGAGAGAGAGAGAGATGGGCGCTCCAGCAGCCTCTCAGCTGCTGTGAACGAACTCCAGACACATGCGCCCCCTTGGGGGCAAGTGCGGCATTGTGCCCTCGAGTCACTTTGCGTCTGGCTAAACGTGGGACCTGGAGAATTGAATGGGCGTTCTTAGGCTTAAGCAGGCAGGTACCTTAACCACTAAGCCATCTCTCCAGTCCTAATCTCATTCTTAAGTAGCTGGTTGATAAATTTAGGGATTCCGAGACAGATTACAGTTAAAATTCCACATACTCCAGGTGTGGTGGCACATGCCTTTAATCCCAGCACTTGGGAGGCAGAGGTAGGGTCAAATGTGAGTTTGAGGCTACCCTGAGACTACATAGTGAATTCCAGGTCAGCCTAGATTAGAGTGAAACCCTACCTTGAAACCCCCCCCCAAAAAAAAAAATTCTACATACACCATTCCATTATAGTGATTTTTTTCTTTATCTGTTTTATTTATTTTTTATGAGAGAGAGAGAGAGAGAGAGAGGGAGGAAGATAGATAGATAGAATGGGTGCACCAGGGCCTCCAGCCGCTGTAAACAAACTCCAGACACATGTGCCACTTTGTGCGTCTGGCTTATGTGGGTCCTGGGACATCAAACCTGGTTTCTTTGGCTTTGCAGGTAGGCGCCTTAACCGCTAACCCATCTCTCCAGCCCCATTTTTTCTGAGGTAGGGTCTCAGTCTGGCCCAGGCTGATCTATAATTCACTCTGTATTCTCAGGGTGGCCTTGAGCTTTCAGCAATCTGCCTACCTCTTCCTTCTGACTGCTGGGATTAAAGGCGTGCACCGCCGGGCGTGGTGGCGCACGCCTTTAATCCCAGCACTCGGGAGGCAGAGGTAGAAGGATCGCCGTGAGTTCAAGGCCACCCTGAGACTACATAGTGAATTCCAGGTCAGCCTGGGCCAGAGTGAGACCCTACCTCGAAAAACCAAAAAAAAAAAAAAAAAAAAAAAAAAAAAGGCGTGCACCACCATGCCTGGCCCATTATAGTAATTTCCAAAACAAGATGTTGAGATTGATGATAAGAAGCCCAATATAAACTATGAAAAAGCTAAAAAAAAAAAAAAAAAAAAAAGGACAAATTCTGTGGTGTGGTGTATGCTGTGTCATGGACAGTACTTTCCTGGCTTTGCATGGGTTATTTCATTAAATCCTCACAGCAGCCTTTTAAGTAGGAATGTTCTCTCATTTTATAGATAAGGCGATAGAGGCATTGGAGTTTGGGTTGAAAATGACAGAGGAGCTTGCTTCTAAATCCCACACAGCCAGTGCTCCTTTTGAAATAGGGAGGGGGTGTTGCCAGTGTCCGTTCACTGTAGCGCCTTGTGTTGGGCTCAGTAATCCACTTCAGAATTCTCAAGGTAAGTTTTGTCATGTCAGTTAGAACCTGCTTTATAATGCCCATTGGATAAACTTAATAAGCCTCAGGAAAATTCCATATTTTAACAATGTTGAGAAACAATAAGCCTGCCCCATTGCATTTTATGAAACTAGTTTTTATTTTTGCTTCATGGTTTTTCATATTCCATTTTGATTTCTGTAGTAAAAATTTTTAAGAAATCTGTTGTTTTACTCCTAAAAATTAAAATAAAAACACAAAAATTATTGAGGTTTGTTTTGAAATCTTGACACTTTTTATAGCAGTTCAGTCAGACTGAGTTTGATTTTTAATGTGAACTTCTTGTTTTGAAAGTATGCTTTTTAGGAATAGGTAAACAGATATCACATGAAATAACAGGACTGTGTTTTATTCAAATAAAATTTTATGTGCCTTCAGCCAGTCGTTGGTATTTTGAAGGAAGTATGTTATATTTGTATCTTTACCTTTACCCTCTTACTTTCACTTTTCCCATTTAGTCTCTCTCCTTTCTAAGTCGGTACCAGCAATCATCTTTTAATTAAATTGAACAGGCACTTACATTTCTGTTGTAGGTGGCAATGCTGTCCAGTCCTTTTCTAAAAGGACAAGAATATTATCTCTGCTCGGTAACTGGGTGTTGCTGTTCACTTGTACTGTACTGCGAGGGAGGAGGGGGAATTAAGGTGTAAAATAAGTCCTTTTCTAAAAGGCCTTAGGAACTAGATATTAAGTATGTCTTTAATTAAAAACAATTAGGAAATTATAACAAAGGTTAAGCTCTTTTTAATCATTAAATTGGGGTTTTGTTTTAATATTTCATTCTTAAATGACAAAAATGATTCACTGAGCCATATTTTTTAGAGCTAGTCAAATAGAAATAGCCGGGGATTGCATATTTGTTCATTGTAGGCTGAAACATTATGACCCAGGCTTCTCAAATGAGTTAGTGTAGTGAATTCATGTGTTTGCATTTCTTGTTTGTATTACAATTTGTTAAATTTAAAACCTGCTTGCAGAGCCATGGTTGTTCTACCTTAAAAAAGAGGACACCCCTCTGCTTAAAAGAAATGGTACTTCCTGCTTTCATAAACAGTCATGTGCATAGTTTAGCAAGGCCTGATGCCTCTGGAGCTTTTTCCCTTTATAGCACCATTGAATCCCAGTCCTAACAGAACTACTGTGAATCTTCTGGCCTCAATTCTGAACAAAAGGGATTAGAGAAGAAAAATCTCTTGATATAAGGCTTGGAAGCAAGGGCAGGCAATCTTGGTTGTGAATATTTTCTGATTTTTCCAGAAATCAAGCAGAAGATTGAGCTGCTGATGTCAGTTAACTCTGAGAAGTCGTCCTCTTCAGAAAGGTACAGCTACATCTCTTGCATGAACAATTAATGGTGTAGCATTGCTAAGAAACAAAACAGGTCATTTTTTTTTCCTTGTCAAGTTTGCTACATAACGTATTGTACTGCATGCTGGTATTGTGCTGTATTGAAGATATGTATTTGGGCAAGCTGTTCTGCTTTTTGCGAAGGGTAATTGATTTTTCTTTTAGAAAAATAGTGAAGCTTAATCAGCTGCAGCATGCACAGCATAACACAGCAGACCGCTGGTCATGTATGACAGCTGTTGAAAGCTTCAGAGATAATTTAACCGGCAAACAAAAATCCTGCGTTTTTAAAGGAAATACTATTAGATTGTAGTCTTATATTTTGAGGTTGCTGCTACACAGAATTACCAAGGTTATTTGTAAGACCTAGATTAAAAATACTTGATTTTTTATTGTAATAATTTTTTAATGTGGAAAGGGAGTGCCACTTGTAAATAGCTTAGGAATTGCAAACCCACAGATTAGTCACATTCTGAAAAAGATATGATGCTTCTTCAAGTCTGTGCTAGGAAATGGAACAGTCACTGCATGCAGTAATGGTTCATGCCTGCAGGTAAGGACAAAATGACTCAGAAGTATTTTTAAAGCAATTATTTTATCTGTCAGTCATATGATCATACCTGTAAGAAGATATTTCATTAAAACAACTATTTTGTCTTATAAACAGAAGTAAGATATTGTTATCTGAAGTAAAAAAGGAGACTGAGTTCCTTTTTTGATACATAAATATCATGTTTACTTCTTTTTTTTAATCAAAATTGTATTTATTCCATAATGTTTTAAATTGAGGTTCTTAGGCAAATAGTTCTCTTAACAATTTATCCTAAATGTTGGTATTTGTATTTAAGGTATATCAATTTATCTTTCATAGGGTTAATTTTAAGGGCTATTTTTCTTGTTAATAGATTTAAAATTTAGAAAAAATATTTTGGTAAAATAATTTTGTGTTAAAGAAATGATACAGGAAAAACACTGGGAAAAAAACAAAACAAAACTAGTTGATCCTACCATGGCAAAATGGATGTAAAGTACACTAGTTTATGAAGGACATGATTTGATGGCAATGTGATTATATCTGTTTACTAGAATAAGTCAGTGAAAAGCCTGTGGTTACAACTTGGGTCATTACAAATAAAGATGTAACTGTTCTCTGCCGTCATTTAAAATCGAAAAATTTAGGAACATTTATATTTATTTTTTTTATCCTTTATCTTCTGGTTTGTGAGTAGACACCTAACTTTAAGTATTGTGTTTGCTGAGATGAAAAATAATCTTTAGCTTTGAGACTCTTTTGCCATTAAAATGGTTGGTGATGGGAATGGGAGAGCAGAGGTTTAAGTTGTGAAGACCTCAAACATCCCCTGTAGTTTTAGGAGGAACATACTTAATGAGATGACAGCAATACTTAGGTTAACCTGTTATCATGAATTCTTTACTAGTAAATGAGGGTTGAGCAGAGTATATGAATGTTATTGAGAAGTTAGGAATGGGTCAAGTTTTCTGATTAAAATACATTTTTAAAAACTTTTTTTTAAATTAACAACTTCCATACTTACAATAATCCATGACAATTCTCTCCCCTCCCCCACTTATCCCTTCACAAATCCACAGTCCATCATATCCCCTCCCTCTCTCTGTTAGTCTTTTATAAAATACATTTTAATGGAAAATATTTTATATATGGAACTATTCTAAGGTATTTTGGTGATTATAATTAGGCTCTTGTGGTTATTTGAAAGAAGGACACATATGGTCATGATTTTCAGGTTTAGACATCAACCACTATGCTGATAACTTTACACACAGTTGACTGGACCTTGTTTTATTATTTTAGGAGGAGTGCATAGAGCTATATTAGGCTGTTGTGTTATTTTTTCTTTCTGTGTGATGAATTGGGGGTTATGCACCATCCATTACTTTTCAAGCATAGAAGTTGTTTGTTTATTAAATCAGAATACTGTCTTTTGTTCCATTTGTAGTAAGGAGAGTTAATAATCATAATAGCTAGGAAAGGGGTAATAATCAGTTATTAAACAGTTCAGATTCCATTTCTCTGGTTTATTTGTTGGTGGCTCTTGAACCAGATACTCCTTTTTAATTTTTTTTTACTTACTTACTTACTTCCTTACTTTATTTATCTATTTATTTATTTATTTATTTATTTAATTTATTTATTGGTGTTTCAAGGTAGGGTCTCACTCTAGCTCAGGCTGACCTGGAATTCACTATGTAGTCTCAGGGTGGTCTTGAACTCATGGTGACCCTCCTATCTCTGCCTCCTGAGTGCTGGGATTAAAGGTGTGTGCCACCATACCTGGCTTCTTCTAATTTCTTTATAGGAAGAGGAAGGGAGTGTGGAGAATTGAGTGAGAAACTGTGTGTGTTTGTGTGTAATGGTTAATAGTTAGAGGCATGTACAGAGAATGGGTGCACCAGGGTCTCTAGCCACTGCAAACAAACTCCAGACACATGTGTCACTTTGTGTATCTTACATGGGTGCTGGGGAGTTGAACCTGGGTTGGTAGGCTTCGTAGGCAAGTGCCTTAACCACTAAGCCATCTCTCTAGGCCAGAATTATGCAATTCTTTTATTTATTTATTTATTTTTTTTTTGATTTTTGAGGTAGGGTCCCACTCTAGCCCAGGCTGACCTGGAATTCTGTATTTCCAGGGTGGCCTTGAACTCACGGCGATCCTCCTACCTCTGCCTCCTGAGTGCTGGGATTAAAGGCGTGCACCACCACGCCTGACAAGTGTCAGAATTGTGCAATTCTTAATAAAAAAGAATTGAGTGTAGAATATTCACAGCAATGATTCCCAGCCTATCTAGGCTGAAACCAGAGAACGCTAAGGAGTTTGTTAAGTGAGGGAGCTGAGAAGTAGAGTCGGCATGTATATCTGCTCTGTTAAATGTTAATGGTGTTGCAACTAGTTAAGTCCACAATTAAGTTTTTGTTTATTTATTTATTTGAGAGAAAGAACGAGAATGGGCATGCCATTCAGTTATGTAAGTTTGCATTTCTGAGGGAAAAGGATTATTCCTTTATGTTGGTGTTTGTAACATTTTTAGTGTTATGAAGAGGATCCATATATCAGAATAGATAAATACTACCTTATTTCATTATATCCCAGAAAGTAAGCAAAGACTAAGTCCACAAGTTACTAGCTGCTGTGCTCATGAGAGGGGAGAAAAAGTCCTAACATTGTACTGTGGTTTACATTCTACCAATGCTGAGCAAACAGCCTTGGGGAAAATGATAGCAGTGATACATTGTCACTTGTCAAGTAGGAGGGTGTTTCTTAAGCACAGCCATATTTAGGAGGGCTATAAGAAGGCAGGGGACTGTTTTGGAGTACATACTTTTCATGAAGGAGATAATCATTAGAAGTTTTTATTATTATTATTGTTTTTTTTTTGTATCTGTGTATTTGTGCAGAGTGTGGTGTGATGTGTGAGCCCTGTGTGCACATGTGTGGAGGCCAGAGTAGAACTTTGGCTGTCTTCTCTCTGCCTGTTTCCTTGAGAATAGTGTCTTTCACTTAACCCAGAGCTGCTGTTTTCACTGTTTTGTTTAGGTTAGCTAGCCCCAGTGATTCTCTTGCTGTACTGGGGTTATAGAAGTGTGTGGCCATATGCAACTGATTATGTGGGTGCTGGAGAATTGAAATTGGGTTCTTTCAGACACGTTTCTGTCGCAAGCACTCTTTAATTACTTAGCCATCTCCCTAGCCACCGTGATATGTTTTAAAGTGTTAAAAGTTTAGGTGGCACTTAGTTTTGAAAATTTGTATATTTTCTACCAGAATGAAAGTGTAATTTCTGATTAAAAAAAAAAAATCAGTTGTCTGAGCTGTCTTTCTATTGATCACCATTTATTTGGTTTAAATTTGCTTTTGACATTATTAAGCTTTGATTTTGTCTGATTTCTAATGATTCTTTGGAAGGATGTTTACAGTTACAGCACAAGTAAACCTTTTTTTTTTGGTTTTTCGAGGTAGGGTCTCACGCTGGTCCAGGCTGACCTGGAATTAACTATGTAGTCTCAGGGTGGCCTCGAACTCTCGGCAATCCTCCTACCTCTGCCTCCCGAGTGCTGGGATTAAAGGCGTGCGCCACCACGCCTGGCTAAAGTAAACCTTTTAAAACACAAATTGGGGCAGGAGAGATGGCACTTTCCTGTGAAGTCTAAGGACTTGGTTCTATTCCCCAGTACCCGTATAAAACCAGGTGCACAGATAGCACATGCATCTGGAGATTGTTTGCAGTGGCTAGAGGCCCCTGGTGTGCCCATTCTCTCTCTTTCTTTCTCTATCTGCCTCTTTCTCATAAATAAATAAATAAATAAATAAATATTTTAAACCCCCAAACTGTCAGATAGGTCAGTCTGCTCTTAAAACCTATCTCCTGGCATCTTGCAGTTCATCTTAGTCTTCTCTCCAGCCTAGTATCATACATTTATTACTTTGGTCATGTTTCTGTCTCCTCCAACTGAAGGAAGCCTTCCCCACTTAGGTCAGATTACATAGCCTCACCATAAGCCTGTCCACATCTCCTCTACAGTGTATATCACAGCTGTGGTCTGACATTGGGGACTTTCAGTGACATTTGATCTACTTACTAGTTTACTCACTACTAGCCTCATTGCTTGATCTTTTAGAAATGTAGAAATGCTTTCATCAGAAAATATAGAAGTACTTTATTCCCAAATGATGAAAAAGATATTTTCTTTTTTTCCCTGGCTTTTATTGATTTTTTTTTTTTTTTTTTTTTTTTTTTTCTTATTTTTCTTATTTTTATTTTTCTTTTCTTTTTTAAAAAATTATTTTTTTATTGACAACTTCCATAATTGTAGACAATATCCCATGGTACTTCCCTCCCTCCCCCCACTTTCCCCTTTGAAACTCCACTCTGCATCATATCCCCTCCTCCTCTCAATCAGTCTCTCTTTTATTTTGATGTCATCATCTTTTCCTCCTATTAGGATGGCACTGTGAGGTCATGGATATCCAGGCCATTTTGTGTTTGGAGGAGCATGTTGTAAGGAGTCCTATTCTTCCTTTGGCTCTTACATTCTTTCTGCCACCTCTTTGCAACGGACCCTGAGCGTTGGAAGGTGGGTTTGAGATATTTCAGTGCTGAGTACTCCTGTCCCTTTTTCTCAGCACCATGGTGTCTTCTAAGTCATCCCAAGGTCACCGCCATCTGAACCAACAGTGAGAGTACCATTAATATTAATATGTGGGTATGGACATTAAGAGAAGTGCTTACTGGGCATTTTGGTGAACAGAGTATATACATTTAGCCAGACACCAGCAGATGTTACACCCTTAGGGCTCATGACTACCCCTGTCGTATGTTTTCAGTATCAGGGATGTATTCCCTCCTATGGAGTAGGCCTCCAGTCCAATTAGAGAATGGTTGGTTTCCCCCATAACAGACATGCCACTATTGCACCCATTAGCTCATTTGGTCTGGCTGGTCAAATTTAAGGCTTGCAGTGTCCACTGTTGAATATCTTCAGTGGTGCTTTCTCTCTCTCCCATTGTATTGCGTGCAGCGTAGCTTTTTCCAGCTTTCTGTCAGCTGGTCCACATGGAGGAGGCTTTCAGCTCAGCTCCAGCAGGATTTCTCAGTGACCTTGCAGCCCAAGTATGTGGAGTCTTCAGCAAAAAGGTCTTACCATCTCTTCCCGGGCGGGCACCAAGGGCCTCGGTAATGGCCTGTACTGTTTTAGGGGTATTGTGACCTCTCTGGGCCAATAAGTCACTGGAAGGTATCCCATTCCTGGCACTGAAAATTTTCTAGTAACAATCTATGGCTTCTGAATGTTCCATTGTCCAGAAAAGTAGGTTTCCATATGACTTATTTAATAACTCTTAGATTTTGATTAGCTCTCCCTCCACCTTTCCTTTACTCAATCTCTTCCCCTGACCTCACTTAGGCCTTGTCACCCTCCTTAATCTCTTCTTTTACTTATATATATACAATACCATCCTATTAAGTCCCCCTTCCCTGCCTTTCTATTCCCTTTATATCCCCTTTCTATTCTCTTTACATCCCCTTTCTAGCTTGCTGGCTTCTGCTGAGTTTTATACCTACTCACATAGAAGTCCAATCATTTGTAGCTAGGATCCACATATGAGAGAGAACATGTGACGTTTGGCTTTTGGGGCCTGGGTTACCTCACTAACTATAATCCTTTCCAAATCCATCCATTTTCCTACAAATTTCATAACTTCATTTTTCTTTACCATTGAGTAGAACTCCATTGTGTAAATGTGCCACATCTTCATTATCCACTCATCAGTTGAGGGACATCTAGGCTGGTTCCATTTTCTAGCTATTGTGAATAGAGTGGCAATAAACATGCTTGAGCAAGTATCTCTAAGGTAATGAGACGAGTCCTTAGGATATATGCCTTGGAGTGGTATAGCTGGGTCAAATGGGAGATCTATATTTAGCTGTCTCAGGAACCTCCACACTGATTTCCACAATGGCTGGACCACATTGCATTCTCACCAGCAGTGTAGAAGGGTTCCTCTTTTTTCGCATCCTTGCCAGCATTTGTGAGTCATTTGTTTTCATGATGGTAGCCAATCTGACAGGAGTCTTAACTGCTAAGCCATCTCTCCAGCCCTTCCCTACTTTTCATTTTCCTTTCCGACATAGGTCTCACTCTAGATCAGGCTGACCTGGAATTCACTTTGTAGTCTCAGTGTGGCCTCAAACACACTGCGCTCCTCCTACCTCTGCCTCCCGAGTTTTTAATTTCTTAATATAGGCACTTAAAGCTATAAATTTCCCTCTTAGGACTGCCTTCATTGTGTCCCAAAGGTTTTGGTATGTTGTGTTCTCATTATCATTTGAATTTTTTGATTTTCTTCTTGTATTGTGTAGTTTCCATGATTTTGTATATGCTCTATAGCTTTTCTTGCTATTGATTTGTAGTTTGATCCTATTGTGATCAGATAGAGTGCAAGGAATTATTTCGGTTTTCCTGTATTTATTTAAGATTTGCTTTGTGTCCTAATATATGGTCTATTTTAGAGAATGTTCCATGTGCTGCTGAAAAGAATGTGTATTCTGCAGCATTTGGATAGAATGTCCTCTGTATATCTGTTAAGTCCATTTGTTCTATGACCTCATTTAATCCAGATGCATCTCTCTCTATTTTTTGCCTAGATGACCTGTCAATTGTTGAGAGTGGGGTGTTGAAGTCACCCACTACAAGTGTGTTTGGTGTTATCTGTGACCTTAGTTCCAATAGCGTTTGTTTGATGAAATTGGGAGCCTTCATGTTAGGTGCATATATGTTTAGGATTGTAATGTCTTCCTGCTGGAGTGTTCCTTTAATCAATGTAAAGTGACCTTCCTTATCTTTCCTAAGTAATGTTGGTCTGAAGTCTACCCTGTCAGATATTACGATAGCGACCCCTGCTTGTTTTCTAGGCCCATTTGCTTGAAACACCGAAGATAAATATTTTCATTTACAGTTTACATGATACAAACTTTTTGGGAACACATTTTGTTTTCTTTTTTGGTTTTCAAGGTAGAGTCTCACTGTAGTCCAGCTGACCTGGAATTCACTATATCGTCTCAGGCTGGCTTCAAACTCATACGATTCTCCTCCCTGTGGCTCTGCCTCCAGGTGCTGGGATTAAGGGCATGTGCCACCATGCCAGTAAACCATGTTTTTAAAAAAATTTTTGTGTAGGGTCTTGCTGACCTGCTATTCACTATGTAGTCTCAGGGTGGCCTTGAACTAATAGTGTTCTTCCTACCTCTGCCTCCCATGTGCTGGGATTAAATGTGTGTGGTACCATGCCCAGTGGGAACACTTTTGATATAGGAAGTCTAATTTATGCTAGTCTCATGGATTATTAAGTTATTTCACAAGTAATTCATATCTGTTACCATTTTTAAAGAGATTTTATTTTATTTTATTTTATTTTATTTTATTTTATTTTATTTTATTTTATTTTATTTTATTTTATTTTATTTTATTTTATTTTATTTTATTTATTTTTGAGGTAGGGTCTTGCTCTAGCGCAGGCTGACCTGGAAGTCACTATGTATTCTCAGGGTGGCCTTGAACTCATGGTGATCCTCCTACCTCTGCCTCCTGAGTGCTGGGATTAAAGGCGTGCTCTACCATACCCAGCGTATTCATTTAATTTTATTAGAGACAGATAGAGGGAGAGAGAGGGAGAGAAAGAGTGAGAATGGGCACACCAGGTCCTCTAGCCACTGCAAACGAATTCCAGATGCATGTGCCACCATGTGCATGTGGCTTATGTGTGACCTGGAGAATTTAATCGGGATCCTTAGGCTTCACAGGCATGTGCCCTAACTGCTAAACCATCTCTCCAGCCCCGCACCCGCTTTAATATTCTATTTATTTATTTATTTATTTATTTATTTATTTATTTAAGCAGATAGAAGGAGAGAAAGAGTGAGAATGGTATTTTAATTTAATTTTTCAAATTTCCTCTCTTTAAATTTCCTCTTTAAATTTTGTTTTCTATTCTTATTTATTTATTTGAGAGAGAGAGAGAGAGAGAACAGAGGAAGAGGGAGGAGAGGGATAGAGAGAAAGAATGGGCACAACAGGGCCTTCAGCCACTGCAAATGAACTCCAGACACATGCACCCCTTTGTGCACCTGGCCTATATGGGTTCTGGGGAATTGAACCTGTGTCCTTTGGCTTTGCAGGCAAGTGCCTTAACTGCTAAGCCATCTCTCCAACCCTCTTTTTTTTTTTTTTTTTCAAGGTAGGGTTTCACTGTAGTTCAGGCTGACCTGGAATTCTCTCTGAAATCTCAGGGTGTCCTTGAACTCACGGTGATCCTCCTACCTCTGCCTCCCTAGTGTTTAAATTTTTTAAAAATTTTTATTTATTGATTGATTGATTTGAGAGAGTTAGAGAGAGATAGACGGGTAGACAGAGAGAATGGGTGTGCCAGGGCCCCCAGTCACTGCAAACTAACTCCAAATGTGTGTGCCCCCTTGTACATCTGGCTAACGTGGGTCCTGGGGAATGGAACTTGGGTATATGCCTTAACCACTAAGCCATCCTTTCAGCTCCATATTTATTATTATAAAATGTCACCAATTGGTTATTCTGTTATAAATTGTAGTTTATTACAGTTTTTTATTTTTTCTAAGTAAAATGGAATTTAAAGTAAATCTGAATGCTTTCTAACCAAAATAGCACCATACATTTATTTTCCTTTTGTATGCTACCTTATTGATTTTTTTCTGGTCACACAATATTTCACATTGTACTGATGTTTACGTAATATATCTTTTTGTATACTTTCAATTGTGGCAAAATATGTATACTATAACAATTTTAATGGCTTACTCAAACCTAATCTTTCAAAAGAAATCTTTGTATTCCTACCAGAAATGGAGAAATAGTATCATTTACCCTAAAACACAGCAAGCATCAAAATTCTGTCTAATTTCCAAGCTTGAACCATAGTGTCTCTGTTTAATGGTGAAACTAAATTGGCAAAAAGGGGAATAAATATGCTTCAGCACCAAACATGACTGTTAGACATTCTTGATTGATAGAACATTGGAAAAGAAGTAGAATTGTCAGTATAATCCCATACCAAATCCTAGGTGCCACCGAACATCATTTTGCATAGCAGCAGTATCACTTCCTTTTCATTTGGAATCTTCCCTCTTTTTAAAAATTTTATTTCATTTTTTTGTTTGTTTTTCAAGGTAGGGTTTCTCTCTAGCCTAGGCTGACCTGGAATTTACTATGTAGTCCTAGGCTGGCCTCAAACCCATAGTGATCCTTCTATCTCTGTCCCTGAGTGCTGGGATTAAAGGCGTGTGACAACACGCCCGACGAAATCTTCTCTCTTTTATTTTCTTTCTGAGATTGGGGTCTTGCTGTGTAGCCCTAGCTGGCCTGAAACTTGAAGTCCTTCTGTGTCAGCTTCCCAGTTGCTGAGATTCCAGGCTTGTGACGTTACACCTGGCATTAATATTATCTTGAAGTGGCAAATTAGGAATTTATCAGGGACTGTTCTGATCATACTGTTCTGAGCAGCTATTATAGTAACAATGGCAATGATAAAAAGTATCTATACTTGTAGTAACCATAGTGCTGATTCCTTTTGCAGCAGAGTCCTTTATGTAGTAAGGGGCTGGAAGAAATCAAGGCTCATTTTCCTTGTTGTATTTGTTATTTATTAGTAGCTGCTATGCACTAACCACTTAGTGATTTGGAAAATGGAATACCACAAAGGCATCACAGAAATGTGGAATTTGCACACTGTTGATGAGCAAAACTTGTACAGATGAAAATGATGGATGGCTTATCCCTTCATAACTTGGTTCATTTCCTGAATGCTGTATCATACCATAGAATTACATATAACCAGTAATTGCCTTTCTGGGAAACTTACTTAATAAGATTAGAGGTGTGAAGGGTTCCAGTTGCCTGCCATGCCATAGCACATGGATACATGTAGAAATGCAGGCCAAAGGTGGTCAGCTCTTCTGATTTGGAGGGTGGTGGAGGGAGGGCAGAAGAAGTGGAAAATTTGGATTCTTAGGACAAATATGTTCAATGATACATACATTGAAAAAAAGAAACCACCTTGTAGTAGCTTAATGATAAAATACCTGGTCTTCCTATCGAACTCATGGTAAACATTTTTCTTTCGAGTTGTAAGTCACTGACCCACACAATTTGTGAACTGCAGACCTTTTTAGACTTACCTAAGGGGTTTTCAGATCTTGAGTACTAAACATTATATCAGTAGGTTAAAGACATATACATAAAATTATTTTCATTCTGAAGACTATATCTAGATATTTGTGACATTTTGTATATGCCAAACAGTGGCAGTCAGTGCTGTTAAGAACTATAGACTAAGCGGGCTCGAGAAATGTCTTAGCAGTTAAGCGTTTGCCTGTGAAGCCAAAGGATACCGGTTCGATTCTCCAGGACCCACGTAAGCCAGATGCACAAGGTGCACATGCTTCTAGAGATCCTTTGCAGTGGCTAGAGGCCCTGGTGTGCCCATTCTCTCTGTGTCTGCCTCTTTTCTATCTCTCTCTCTCTCTGGTTACAAATAAATAAAAAAAAATTCTAAAAAAATGGAACCATATACTAAGCTACTGAAGTTCAGTAAGGTATTACCTGTCAAGTTGTCCAATTTTTTTTTTTACTTTGGTTTAAATAGATCTATAAAACCAAGTTGATAGGCAAGCATAGTGACGTATGCCTTTAATCCTAGCACTCAGGAGGCAAGTGCCTTTAACTGCTGAGTCATCTCTTCAACCTCTATATACAGTTTTTCTGAGGTTCTTTAATAGTCATTTTTTTTTTTTTTATCAATTTGAAACTTGGTATGGACACATTTTGTGTTGGTACCACCATTTCCCTCCCTCCGCCCCATTCCACTTAGAGCCCTCCTCAGTGGGATTGCTGGTATTCACCATGAGGTTGTGGGTTATGAGCTGTGAAAGCAGCAGTCAGTCATTGTGTAGTGGGGGCAATGCCTCTAGTTATTTCCTCCTGCCCTGTGGCTCTTATAATCTTTCTGCCCCCTCTTGCACAAAATTCCCTGTGCTGTGATGGGTGTGCTTTAAGTCTACATTAGTGTTGAGCTGTCAGCAGCTTCTGGATTTT
Organism: Orientallactaga sibirica; assembly: GCA_036365145.1. Taxonomy (NCBI): domain Eukaryota; kingdom Metazoa; phylum Chordata; class Mammalia; order Rodentia; family Dipodidae; genus Orientallactaga; species Orientallactaga sibirica. The sequence continues at coordinate 27,255,323 of JAEOAD010000022.1, forward strand.
GAGTGGCCTCACTGTCTGTCTCCATCACCCTTGTATTGGGCTGTCAGGTTCACCATGGAAGCAGCACTTTGGCTCATCTTGCCAATTCCTCTGTCATTTCATCTGGGCCTTAGCTGATGTGCAAGGGGTGGTTCATCTCCTGCCTGGGAACCAGCTATCTTTCTTGTCTTATTGGTAGAATTTGATTGTCCTTGGTTCTTGCTGTCTTCTGAAAAAGAAAACCAGATTCTCCAATGGAGAGTAAGATCAGCAGTTCAAGAGGATAGGCATTGTTAACTTAGAGAGATTTTGATAGGTGGAGCCTTTGACCAGTGACAGCTTCTCTTTGGAGTCCATAATCTTGGTCTCTGTAGGATCTGACTCTGTTCCCACTTCCAGTTATGGGTTCCTTTCCACTGAACCAATCTCTTAGCCATTCAGAGAGTCATTGGTTACCCACCTAGGCTGGGTGCCACTGTTGCTGCACAGGTATGTATATTTTGTCAGCCTGGTTGCTTTTGTATAGCAGTGTTCCCTGCTTGCTCCCAACATTTTGGCTGTTTCCCCCAGCAGCTCATTCCAGCATTATATGGGCAGACCATCTGGGAACTGGCTTCCTTCCAGATTCCAGCTGGATTTCTCAAATGTTCTGTGTTGGTAGCATGTGGTGTCTTCAGCAGTAGGGTCTTTTACCTCAAGCAGGTAATCAAGTACTTGACAGAAGCTTGTCTTATTTTGGGGACCTCGTAGATCTCTCCTATCAATAGCTCAATGTGGTTTGTAGCCGATTTTTTGTACTGGGAGTTACAAGCCAGAGCCAAATGTTTTAGGTTTAGGTTTCATCCCACCTTTTCTAGGGACTTTCTTACTGGATGATCCCCCCATACTTCTATAGAGGGTTATATTTTATATACAGACTGTTATCCAGGTGGAAGGTTTCTGTGGTTCCAGTTCATTTTGGCTTTAGTTTTGTGTGTATGTCCTCTCCTCTCCGCCCTCTCATTCCTCTGTCCCCTAACCCTTCCTTCTATTATCTGTGCCTTGAGTTGCTTACCAGGTATGTCTGTAAACTGCTCCAGGTCAGGAACCACAGGTGAGCAAGAGCATGTGGCATTTGCCTTTCTGTGCTTGTGTGAGTTCACTTAGTAAGATCTGTTCTTTAAATAATCTTTAAAAGCATAACTTGGAGTTTTTTTTTTTTTTTTTTTTTTTTTTTTTTTTTTTTTTTAAGTTTCTCGAGGTAGAGTCTTGCTGTAGCCCAGACTGAATTGGAATTTACTATGTTGTCTCAGGCTGGCCTCCAACTCTTGGTGAACCTCCTACCTCTGCCTCCCAAATGTTGGGATTAAAGGCATGTGCCACCATGTTATTTATTTATTTATTTTAGATTTTATTTATTTATTTACTTATTTGAGAGAGAGAGAGAGAGAGAGAGAGAGAGAGAGAGAGAGAGAGAATGGGCACACTAGGGCCTCTAGCCACTGCCAACAAACTCCAGATGCATGTGCCTCCTTGTGCATCTGGCTTCGTGGGTCCTGGAGAATCGAGCCGGGATCCTTTGGCTTTGCAGGCGAACACCTTAATCACTAAGCCATTTCTCCAGCCCCACCATGTTATTTTTTAAAGACTACATTATATTGAGTCCATGAAATGTATAGATATGCTATCATAACTTTACATTTAGAGTGTTGATCTTAGCATCCTCTCACTTGATGAATAATGTTGAGTTGTCCTTCATTTCTGAAGGTACTGCTTACATTGTTCCTGGTAGTAAACTTCTTAACTGACACCCTTAATTAAGGTTCCCAGAACAGTCTTTTTGGGGAGTTGTATTGATGACATTAAAAGAATATGCTAAGTGGTGTTGATTCATCAGCCTCTGCCTTATAGCTCTTTTCCTTTAGTAAAAACAAGTGATATGGCAGTATATTCTGTTTCTTTGGTGCACATGAGTGAAAGTGAAGTCAGTACAATCAACTTCATCAGAAAACTTTCAGTAGATTCTTGTATTCAGTCGCACATTGGTGAAAAACCCAAGGTGTACTTAGTGTGCCATTGTTAGATGTTATCTACTAAGTGGCATAATCAATGAGAAACAAATTGGGTATTCTGTTTATGCTAATGAATCTTAATTTCATAAAGCATTTCAAGATGTTATATTGAGACTTATTTCAGGCAGATGACGAGATATTCAACACAGATGGTTAGCTTGTGTAAGGTCTCTCCTCCTCCTCCCATGTATCCCAGGCTGGCTTCATCTCACTTTTGTAGCCCAAGGTGGTGTCAAACTTGTGATTCTCCTGCTTCAGCTGCCAGAGTGCTGGGATTGTAGGTGTTTACTTCCTTAATGCCTGGCTTAATTTTTCTTCTTTCTATTTACGAAAGAATATTATTTCCTTCATTGTCCTTTCTTTCTTAAACACCATATTTTATTTTCTTACTTAGTTGCTTTTCTTTTCAAGCAATGTTATACTACATCCAGCAAACCTGTTTGTCTCCTTTATTTAACTCAAGCTAGTAACTTAAAGAAAATTACATCCACTTGTCATTTGTCCTTTTCTTGGCATGTGTGTATGTAGTCATGTGTGTACATGCATGTGTAGGCTTGCAGTCATTGGTGTTTTCCTCAGTCATTCTCCACCTTACTTTTTTTTTTTTTTTTTGGAGAGTCAGAGAGAGAGAATGGGCACACTAGTGGCCTCTCAGCTGCTGTGAACGAACTCCAGATGCGTGTGTTCCCTTGTGGGCAAGTGTGGCATTGTGTCCTTGCATCACCTTTTTTTTTTTTTTTTTTTTTTTTTTTTTTTTTTTTTTTTTTTTTTTTTTGAGGTAGAGTCTCACTCCAGCTCAGGTTGACCTAGAATTCACTATGTAGTCTCAGGGTGGCCTTGAACTTATGGTGATCCTCCTACCTCTGCCTCCCAAGTGCTGGGATTAAAGGCGTGCGCCCACCACATCCGGTTCTGTGTGTCACTTTTTGCGTCTGGCTAAACATGGGACCTGGAGATTGGAACCGGTGTTCTTAGGCTTGGCAGGCAGGTGCCTTAACTGCCAAGCCATCTCTCCAGCCCCCTCATTTGTCTTTTGATGAAATTACTTTGAGATTTCTTACAAAGTGCTTAGCTCCCCTTCCTTTAAGGAGAAGCATTAGCCTACCCCATGCCACTCTCCAAATTTAAAACTGAATTGAATTTTTTTGTATGTGTGTGGTGTGTATGCCTGTGTGTATGCACATTTGTGGGTTAGTTTCACATGTGTGCATGCGTGTGGAGGCCAGAGGTATGTTGGGTGTCTTCCTTAATCACTCTCCACTTTTTTTTTTCTTTTTTTAACTGAGGCATAGTGTCTTATTTGAACCCAGAGCCTGCAGATTTGGGTCATCTAGCTAGTCAGATTGCCTCTGGGATCCCCTGTGCTCACCTCCAGAGTGCTGGGATGATAAGTAGGCTACTACATCCACACCCATCTGGTTTGTGTATGGGTACTGGGGATATGAATCTGGCTGTCAAATTTGTGTAGCATGTGCTTTATCATATTGCGCATCTTTCTAGCCCCTTGAATTTCTTAATGTTTAGTTTTAGAGGGAAAGATAAAGTGATGCAGAGTTTAGCTGTTAAGTTGATAAATGAGATAGATAATTATAGCTGTGGTATTGAAAACCCACTCACACAAATACACACTGACAAGAATCTAGTTTTCAGTTGTTCTGTCTATATATCTGGCTTACAGAGAATTAGGTTTCATTATGGTATCTTCATACTTTTTTTTTGTTTGTTTCCCTTCTCCCTTTTCCCCCTGTCTCACCTCTTCTTGTGGGGCCCCCAATTTAACCTTCTTCCTGCTTTCATATTACATGTTTTCTTTTGTCCTTTCCTCCTCATCCTTAAAAAAAAATTTTTAATTTAATTTTATTTATTTGAGAGAGAGGGTGGGAGAGAGAGAGAGAGAGAGAGAGAGGAAGAGGCCGATAGAGAATGGGTGTACCAGGGCCTCCAGCCACTGCAGATGAACTCAAGATGCATGTGCCACCTCGTGGTACTGGGGAATTGAACCTGAGTCGTTAGACTTCTCAGACAAGTGTCTTAACTGCTAAGTTATCTCTCCCAGCCCCCTTCTCATTATCTTTCCCCCCACCCAAGTAAGGTCTCACTCTAGCTCAGGCTGACCTGGAATTCATTATGTAGTCTCAGGGTGGCCTTGAACTCACAGTAATCCTCCTACCTCTGCCTTCTGAATCCTGGGATTAAAGGCATGCTCCCCCATGCCCGACGTTGGGTTTAGCTTTTTGAGAAAGCTCCACACTGGTTTGCATAGTGGCTGCAGCTTTCATTTGTTCTTGCTGTCCAGTTTTAGCCAGAGTTTAAAAAATTTCCTAAATGCTAATTCAATTTTGTTTTTTATTTCCTTCACTAGCTTTTTAAAAAAAATACTTTATTTTTATTTATTTATTTGAGAGAGAGAGAGGCAGGTAGAGAAAGAATGGGCATGCCAGGGTCTCCAGCCAGTGCAAATGAACTCCAGACACGTGTGCCCTCTTGTGCATCTGGCTTACATGGATTCTGGGGAATCGAACCTGGGTCTTTTGGCTTTGCAGGCAAATGCCTTAACTGCTAAGCCATTTCTCCAGTTCCCCCACTAGCTTTTTTGTTTTAAAAATATTTTATTTATTTATTTATATGAGAGAGAACATGAGAATGGGTACACCAGGGTTAATAGACACTGCAAACGAAATGTAGACACATGTGCCACCATGTATATCTGGCTTATGTGGGTTCTGGGGAATTGAACATCGGTCCTTAGGCTTTGCAGGCAAGTGCCTTAACCACTAAGCCATCTCTTAAGCCTTTCACTAGCTTTTTCTGCTGGAGTTTACTACTACTACTACTACTAGTAATAATAATAATTATTATTTTTAATAATTATTTTTTATTGACAACTTCTATACTTACATACAAAAAGTACATGGTATTTCCCTCCCCTCCCCCCATTACCCTTTAGAACTCCAATCTCCATCATATCTCCTCCCTCTCTCCATTAGTCTCTCTTTTAATTTGATGTCATCATCTTTTTCTTCTGTTATGAGGGTCTTGCAAAGGTATTGCTAGGCACAGCAAGGTCATGGATATCAAGGCCAATTTCTGTTTGGGCAGTTGCATTGTAAGGAGTCGTACCCTTCCTTTGGCTCTTCCATTCTATCCGCCCCCTCTTCCACAATGGTCCCTGAGCCTTGTAGGGTGTGACAGAGGTGTTTCAGTGCTGGGCACTCCTCCATCCCTTCTTCTCAGCACTATGTTGCCTTTTGGGTCATCCCAGTGGTCATCACCATCTGAAAAGAGAAGCTTCTCTAACCAGAAGTGAGAGTAGCATTAATATGTGAATATGAGCATTAAGTGTAGTGCTTTCAGGGCAGCTTGGTGGGAATAATATATACATTTAGTCAGACAAGAGCAGACTTTATACCCTAAGGCTCATGACCTTACCTACCATAGACTTTTGCTTAGGTTTTTCAGTACCAGGTATGTATTCCCTCCCGTAGAGAGGGCCTTCAGTCTAATTATGGAGCAGTTGGTTACCCCAAGAGTAGACATGCCACTATTGCACCCGTTCAGTCATTGGGCCTGTCTGGCCAAATTTGAATATTCAGCGTCCACTGTTTTCACTGCTGATGACTTCTGTCTCCCATACTCTGCATGCAGTGCAGCTTTTTCCAGCTTTCAGTTGGCTGGTGTACAGGGAGAAGGTTTTCTGCTCAGCATCAGCTTGCTTTCTCAGTACTAATAATTATTAAAATAGTTTTTACGGCTGGTTCCATGCTTTAGCTAGTTAAATGCACCTGTCTAGTAAAGTATTTGGGGGAGGGAGGATAAAAAGAACCACTGTTTCCTGGGGCACATGAGGGATGAGGAAGCTTTACAGTTATGTATTGTTGTATTCATTTATTGAAATGGAGTTTTACTCAGGTGTAGAATTTTTCAATTGTACTGGCATGTCAGCACTTTCATTTCAGTTTTGGAAACATTTTGGATTTGAGGTTTTCAGAATATTGGTGTATATGAAAGTTCATTAACATGAGCCTTATGCAGTAGTTATAAGACTGGAAATGTTTGGTTTTTGACTGTCCTACTCTGTTGGGGTCTTCTTATGAGGTCTGCATCCCCTTCAGGCTTATACTCCAGAAAGAGACTTCATGAAAGTACCATCAGGTCTTTCACAGTCTGCTGCTCCTCATCTGAGGTCTTCATTGATTCAGCCTCCCTGGTCCTTCACCCGTCCTTGTAACATCCTCCCTGTGCCTAGCCCTCACCATTCTGTTGTCTTCTGTGCTGTGATTTAAATGTTTCTCCCATTGCAGAGGCCCCTTCTGTTTCCCAGGACAGCTTTTCTGCCTGTGTTCTGACAGACCCTTATACACTAGACAGTGTGAAACAGTAGTACATTTTACTCTCTTCTGAACTGATCCTTTTTTGAACTTGGTGAATTGTTTCTTTCCATAATTGCTTTGCTCATTCTCCTTATGCTCATGTGTTTTGATGGGCCCCCATTAGGGGTTTGGGTAGTTGTGGGGAAGCCTCCTGATAAACTGCCTGGACTTTGCCCTAGTGGCTTCATTCTGGTATTTTTATTTTCCTTCTAGAAGTACCCACTTGATATTATATAGCCCATGAGCCCTGAGCCTACCCAGCTAATTAACGGCAGAGTTGAACCTTCAGCTTAGGTTACTTGTTTGGCTTGAGCTTTTCCTTCCACAGTACTGAGGCCTGTAGCCAGAATACTAGGCAGCGCTTTATACCAGTTCTTCCACTTAAATTTAAGTAATCTACTGAATTACAGGCATTTGTGGATATGATGTAATTTAGAGATATTATAATTTTGTAGTTGAATTAATTCTTTTTACTTTTCTTCAAATTTAGTTTATTAAAATTCTCAACTTCATTTACAATACTGAACTTACCATTATTTAAAGTTGGTTTGCAATTGACTTTAGGATTTAAATTTATTTAGTTAGTTATGAGAGAGAGAGATGCAGGCAGAGAGAGAGAGAGAGGGAGGGAGGGAGACAGGAAGAAAGAATATGAATGAGAATGTGCCAGGACCTCCTGCCACTGCAAACAAACTCCAGATATACGCACCACATTGTAAGCCTGGCTTTATGTGAGTCTTGGGGAATTGAACCTGGGTCCTTAGGCTTGCAGGCTGTGCCTTAACCATTGAACTATCTTGCTAGTCTGGGATTTTAATTTTAATATTGGCACATTTGAACTTCATTGTCTGAACTATGAAATGTCATCAGGTAACTTAGGAAATTAAGATTGGAGTATAAAGATACCCATGCTGTTGAGTCATGCACTCCTTCTACCAGAATAAATAGAATACTGAAGTAGATTTATATTTGAAGTGCTACTTCCTTGGCAAACTTATTAGGCTTTCATAGTTTTTTGCTTCCACATTCAACCTGTATCTATAGCCAAACCAAAGGTCGTGTATGAAGACTGGAGAGGACTTGCCTCAAGCCTCATCAGCAATCCCACTTCAGTTGGCTGTTGTTGAATAGACTAGTATTTTTGAGTGGATGTAAGCTAAAAATCAATGGTTAATTTTAGGTTGCAAAGCACAGGTGCTAGATTTTATTTTATTTTATTTTATTTTATTTATTTTATTTTATTGAGAAAGAGGGAGGGAGGAAGGAAGATTAAGAATGGGTATACTAGGGCCTTTAGCCACTGTGAACAAACTCCAGACACATGTGCCACCTTGTGCATCTGGCTTTGTGTGGGTATTGGGGAATTGAACCTGGGTTGTTTGGCTTTGCAGATAAGCGCCTTAAGCACTAAGCCATCTCTCCAGCCCTAGTTTTTTGTTTTTTATTTCAAATTGGACATACTGCTTGTGCATATACCAGCACATAGCTCTTTGTGTATAGTAGAACCCAGTAATGGTTACTTTGTTTTACTTATGGGGTCTTATCTCTTCTCAATAAATTTCTGCCTTTGCCTTGAAGGAAGAAGGGACATACATTCACATGGCCTAAAGCTTTAAAGGGGGAGAATTATTAGAAATAATATTCATTTCATAGGTGAAGTAGAAGAGATTTAGAAATATCTCATAAGGTGATGACACAAAGTGAAATGACACCGGAGAATGTTTAATTTTTAAAATTTAATATATGTCAACTTAAAAACAGTGTACGAGCTGGGCATGGTGGTGAATGCCTTTAATCCCAGCACTTGGGAGGCAGAGTTAGGAGGATTGCCGTGAGTTCGAGGCCACCCTAAGACTACATAGTGAATTCCAGGTCAGCCTGGGCTGGAGTGAAACCTTCCCTTGAAAACAGAACAAAACAAAGCAAAGCAAAACAAAACAAAACCCAGTTCACAGTGTGTGAACTTGACCTGATCCTTGAGCTTTCATTGCCAGACAGACTATGGCAGAACATTACATTGGACCCTATGACACTTTTAATAGGCAGATTTTCTTCTTTCTTCTTTCACCATTTATGATCATCTGTGCTTGTGAGAGCTACTGAGGTAATGACTCTGATATTGTTGCAAAACCATGAAATTACTGCCATTTTTCTGAGAGAAAGCAAAATGTTGTAATTGTAATGGGGAAAGGGAAGTAGGTTCACCTGGATTGTGCTGCGTAGAGCCGTTTGCTTCTTGTCAAGCCAGAGATGTTAGATCTGAAAGCAGCGTGGCACACTGGAGAGACATGGGCTTGAAGCAGAAGAGGAAGTATATCCTGGTAAGGTGTACTGATCATTAGTTGTTAGTATTCGTCCGATGCAGTTAGGTGATTCCCGCAGGTAATGTGTATGAAGTGGATGCCGAGAAGAGGTGCTGGTGCTGTGAGAGGCAGCTTGACACTTGCTTCAGAGTCGGGCCATGTTTTCAGATGAGCTTAGCCACCAAGTTGCTTTTCTTATTTTAAACCTTGAGTAAGTGGGAACACTCTCTGAACTATAGCAGACATAATAATACATATCAGTTGGGCAATCATGATATTTAACTGAAATAATGTACATAAAATGTGTAGGACAAGAAACCATTGAATAAATAGACTAGGAGCTGGTGGATGCTTCAAAGAGGGAACATCTAAATTTAGCGTAACAGTCCTTTTATATACCTCAATATGTCACTATCTAATTTTGGTATAAGAATTAGAGTTCTTTAGAGGCAAGGCAAAAGTACAAAAAGAAGTTTATATTCTTACTGTGCTGTCTTTTTTCAGAAAGTTTATTTTTTAATATTCTGCAGTGGCACATGCATTTGGAGTTTGTTTGCAATGGCTGGAGGCCCTGGTGCCCCCATTCTCTTTCTCTCTGCCTCTTTCTCTCTCTCTCTCTCAAAAAAATAATGTTTAAAGGTCTGCACCACCATGTCCAGCAAGCTGGAGAGATTGCCTAGTGAGTGTTTAAGGTGCTCGCCTGTGAAGCCTAAGAACTCCTGTTTGAATCTCCAGGTCCCATGTAGCCAGGTGCACATTGATGCAAGTTTGCAATGTTGTACAAGGGGGCACACACATCTGGAGTTCGTTCACAGTGGCTGAAGGCCCTGGCATGCCCATTTTCTCTCTCCCTCTTTCTATGTCTTTCTCAAAATAAAAAAAGAAAAGAATGTTATTTAAAAGGCAAACAAACAAAATAGTTGATAAAAATAAAGCATTGCAGGTTCTAAAGTGGAATAGTTTTGTCAAAGGTTACTTAAACAGCTTAAACTTTGGTAAGTATTTGATAAATGTGTGGGAAATGTTTTCATATGTGGAAATTAAAGATCCCTAAGAAGTCAAGAGCATATTTAAAATATAAGGCTGGGAAGATGGCTCAGTGGATATGGCACTTGGCATACAAATGTGAGGACTGTAGTTCAGAACCCCAGCACCCATGTAAATGCCAGGTAGGCATGGTGACCTACCTGTAACCCTGTTGCTCTTGAGGCAGAGACCAGGGGATGCCCAGTGCAAGCTGGTGAGCTTGACCAGCCTAATCTGTGAACTCTAGGCTCAAGGGAGAGATTCTGCCTCATTAAGTCAGGAGGAGAGTAGTGATTGAGGAGGATACCCAACACCATCCTCTGGTTACCCCCTACATACAAATGTGAACACACATGCATACTCATATACACACTGTACCCCCACACATGCAAAAGAAAACAAAAACATTCAAAATGGAACCTTTGTAGATAAAAGTTATTATTATTTATTTTTGTTTTGTTTTGTTTTTTTGTTTTTCTTTCTTTTTTCTTTTGTCTTTGTTTTTGTTTTTTTTGAGGTAGGGTCTCGCTCTAGCCCACACTGACCTGGAATTTATTTTGTAGTCTCAGGGTGGCCTCAGACTCATGGCAATCCTCCTACCTCAGCCTCCCGTGTGCTGGGATTAAAGGCGTGCGCCACCACACCCGGCTGTGTTTTGTTTTTCGAGGTAGGGTCTGGCTCTGGCCCAGGCTGACCTGAAATTCACTATGTAGTCTCAGGATGGTCTCAAACTCATGGCAATCCTCCTACTTCTGCCTCGAGAGTGCTGGGATTAAAGGGGAGTGCTGGGATTAAAGGCGTGTGCCACCGCACCCAGTTTGAGAGTGGAGTTTCAAAGAGGAAAGGGGGGGAAGTACCATGGAATATTGTCTAATTTAGGAAGTTGTCAATAAAAATAAATTTTAAAAAAGTTATTTTAAGAATCATTTCAAGAGGTGTGCATTGGGTCCTTGCTGCCTGTCCTGAGTCCACCCTTGCTGCCGCTGCCATGGTGGGGGGAGGTACAAGTCTCCCCTAGAGAGACTTTTGTTGAGGTGTAGCCAGACCTGTGTGGTGTACTACACTGGAATGCTTGAAGATATAAATAAATTTGACTCCTCTTAGGACAGAAACATGCCCTTTAAATTTATGCTAGACAAGCAGGAGGTGATCCCAGTCTGGGAAGAAGGGGTGGTCCAAATGAGTGCGGTCAGTCAAACTGAATGTTTTCCCACACTGTGCATACAGAGCCACCAGGCATCCAGACATCATCCTGCTTTATGCCATTGTCATCTTTGATGGGAGTGTCTGAAACTGGAATGACAGAAGTGGCCTCCTTCTGTTGCTCCCTGCTCATTGGTCAACCCTGAAAGGATCTGGTGCCTCTGTATGTGTGTACTTGAATCTGTGGAGTTTTTCCTGATGTCCCGTTACACTCTTTGTAACCTGACTGCGTTCTGTTGCTCAGTTCTGTTTCTGACACCCACATCCTCTTCCCCTTTCTTCTTGTAGGTGTATTTACCTAAACTATATGCCATCAACTTTAAACTGCTGATTTTGTTTTGAAGTGAATGATTCAGTTTCAGTTGTTTGATCTAGGTTTCCAGTTAAGTATATTTTTAAGTGTTAACAGCAGAAGCATGTAAAACTTTAGAATTAGAATTAGGTGTTTGTAGGGTGGGGCTTGCAAGAAATTATATATATATACACATATAAATTTGTGTTAGGGGCTCACTCACTGTACTCTAGGCTGACCTGGAACTCACTCTGTAGTCCTAAGCTGGCCTTGAACTCACAGTGATCCTCCTACCTCTGCCTCCCTAGTGCTGGGACAAAAGGCTTGCACCACACTATCTGGCCTTATTTTTATTATTTTTTGCATAAATCTTTCTCTCTCTCTCTCTCTTTTTTTTTTTTTTTTTGGTTTTTTGAGGTAGGCTTTCACTCTGGTCCAGGCTGACCTGGAAATCACTATGTAGTCTCAGGGTGGCCTTGAACTCTCAGCGATCCTCCTACCTCTGCCTCCCGAGTGCTGGGATTAAAGGTGTGCGCCACCACACCCGGCTAATCTTTCTCTTTTTAAACATTTTATTATTTATTTATTTGAGGGAGAGAGAGAGAGAGAGAGAGGAAGAGGTAGAGAGAAAGAGAGAATGGGTACACCAGGGCCTCCAGCCACTGCAAATGAACTCCAGATGCATGTGCCTCCTTGTGCATCTGGCTTATGTAGGTTTTGGGGAATCAAACTGAGGTCCTTAGGCTTCTCAGGGAAATTCCTTAACTGCTAAGCCATTTCCCCAGCCCCTAAATCTTTACCCTTTGTATATTAAGACATTCTTGCTGCTATACTGCAAAGCCTTAGCAGATATGAGATGCTGTGGAGGGCTGAATTATTCTCCAGTGTGAAAGATATCTTGATAAATTCAAAACCTTACTCAAGCTCGGCATGGTGGCACATGCCTTTTAATCCCAGCACTCAGGAGGCAGAAGTAGGAGGATCGCCACGAGTTTGAGGCCAACCTGAGACTACATAGTGAATTACAGGTCAGCCTGGACTACAGTGAGACCCTACCTCAAAAAACCAAACCAAAACAAACCAAACCAAAGCAACAACAACAACAAAACCCTAATCAAACTGAAGTACAGTAGGAAGAGAATGGCCTTTGCTTCCACCAGCCCCTCCTATCTTCCTCTGAAAGCGGCAGCCTTTTAAAGCAGGTCATTTTCACTGGGATGTTGGGCACTAGAGCTATCTGTCTGTTCCTGGGTTAGCAGGGACCTCCAAATCACTTCCTAAATATTAAGAACTTTAATCAAAAGTTTAAATTGGAGGTTTAGACTTGCCACCCTATCAGCTGTCAAAGAATTCTGTCAAAGTAGCAGTCCTTTTCATTGCCCAGAAGTTTCTCCCATGTTTTTAAAATTAGAGTAAAATGAACTTCAAAGATGAGCTGTTAGTTCATCCTGTACTTTCTGAAACTAGACAATTTACGTTTAGGTTTAAAAATTTTTTTTAATTTCTCTTTTCTCCTCCTCTCTTTTTATGTTCCCTCTCCGTTTTTGTAATTACTATCCAAGGTTAATAAGTAAAGAACGTTATAAGCCAGGATAATGTTTATGGTGCCTCCCTTTTTTTTTTTTCTTATTTTTTTTAGTTTTTTGAGGTAGGGTCTCACTCTAGCTCAGGCTGACCTGGAAATCACTATGTAGTTTCAGGGGGCCTTGAAATCACGGCAATCATCCTACCTCTGCCTCCCGAGTGCTGGGATTAAAGGCATGCTCCACCACGCCCGGCTCATTATTTCTTTTTTTTTTTTTTTAAGTTAAAAAAAAATTTATTTACTTGAGGGGGGGGAGGGAGAGAGAGAATGGGCGCTCCAGGTCCTCTAGCCATTGCAAACAAACTCCATGTGCATGTGCCCACTTGTGCATCTGGCTTACGTGGGTCCTGGGGAATTGAAGAACCGGGGTCCTTTGGCTTTGCAGGCAAGTGCCTTAACCACTAAGCCATCTTCCTCCAGTTTGTCTGGTAGGGGCAGTAAGAATTAATTACTTTGCTGGGTGTGGTGGCACACCTTTAATCTTAGCAGAGGTAGAGGTAGAGGCAGAAGGATCACTGTGAGTTTGAGGTCAGCCTGGGCTAGAGTGAGACCCTCTTTGAAAAAAAACAAAACAAACAAAAAAAGCAGTGCTGACTTAGATACATGCTGTACCTTTAATTTGGGATTATTTTGCTAATGAATTGTGCCAAACATCATAATCTTACAGCATTTTTAACGCTTTGTCTTCAGAACTTTATTGTTGTTATTGCCTATGTATAAACATTTAAATCAGTCCAAGATATCATAATGAATTGAAATTCAAACAGATGTAGAACTATCTTGAGGTAATTATTCTAATACTTCCTTGCAGGCATTGGTGTGGGGTGGGATGGTTTAGCAGTTAAAGGCATTTGCTGTTAGTCTGTTTTATTCTCTAGGGCCCATGTAAAGCTAGATGCTAAAAGTGGTGCAAGCATCTGGTGTTCATTTGGAGTGGCAAGAGACACTGTCATGCCCACGTGCATGTACACAAATAGATAAAAATACTATGAAAACACATCCATGGGGTGTAGAGATGGCTTAGCACTTAAGGCACTTGCCTGTGAAGCTCCAGTACCCACGTAAGCCAGATGCAGAAGGTAGCGCATGCATCTGAGTTTGTTTGCAGTGGCTGGAGGCCCTAGCATGCCCATTATCTCTCTTTCTCTCTGCCTCTTTCCCTCTCTCAAATAAATAAGTAAAAATAAAGTTACTTTAAAAAAATAATAAATTGGGCCCCAGAAGAATTATTAGCTTAAACTGTTCACTCCTCTGAGCTTGAGTTATTTTAGTGAGGAGTGTTTGATGAGCAAGAGTATTTGCACATTCTTCTCTTAGGAATTAGACATTTAATTGAGCCAAGTAAAGGTGTAAGTGTGCTTTTCAGAATGTGTGAGTAAAGTGCATAATTGAATGAATCTTTTATTAGTAGACTATGTAGCAAGAAGTGCAGATGTGTGGGAGTCAAGACAAATAATACTGGCTAGATTTTTCTATTCTATTTTTTCCCTTTAACTTTTTTTGTTTGTTTGTTTTTTTCGAGATAGGATCTCATGCTAGCCCAGGCTGACCTGAAATTCACTATGTAGTCTCAGGGTGGCCTCAAACTCATGGTTATCCTCCTACCTCTGCCTCCCAAGTGCGCCACCACGCCCTGCTCCTCTTTAATTTTTGTTTTTTCTTCTCCAGTATAGGTTTTCACTCTAGTCCAGATTGACCTGGACCTCACTCTGTAGTCCCAGGTTGCCTTGAACTCATGGTCATCCTCATACCTCTACTTCTGAAGTGCTGGGATTAAAAGGGTGTGCCACCACCCCTGGCTCTCTTTAATTTTAAAAATTAAAAATTATTTTGCAGCCTACAGAATGGTATTTCAGGAAGTTATATCCTTCCTAACCATGTTTGATCAAAGGGTAAGCTATTGTTTTAAGCATTGTTCCTGTGTGATGTTGCTAAGCCTTGAGTTTCTGGTTATATCTTAGAAAGCTGATCTTGTTTTGGCTACTTTTGTTTTGGCCCAGTGCCTCTTCTGGCACAAAGCTTACTTCACAGTTTTATCTACTATAATTTAAAGCGGATCCCCAAGCACTGTCTGTCTTTGGAGACATCATTCTGCACCTTAATACTGTATGAACCCATGTTTATAAGTTGCTGTCTAGATTTTATCTGGACATTTGTGGAGGTGGCTTATGTGGTTGTTTCTGTTTATTTATAGTTTCTTAATTAAGGTTTTGAAGTAATTCTTTCTAATTCTTCAAATTTGGTATTTCACACCTGGCACCTTTAAAATCTTTGACTTGTTTTTTTTTTTTTTTTGCTTCTGTTGTTTATATGAATTGATTTTTTCTCATCGTTTTCCCTTTTGGGAGGTTGAGCAAACTATAGGTCATTGTAAACAGTATCATAAATGGGAAAGATGTTTGTTTTATATAGCAAAAATTTGGGATTTTTTTTTTTATCTACCCATGTAATCTTGAAATGGGTCTTGTGTATTGTCCTGAAAAGTATTTCCACATTTGTAAACAGGAATAGGGCAGGATTTTTCGTTCATAGCACTATTACACCAGAAGGGATAACACTGCATTTCAGTGAGTTTGCTGCCTGTAAATTATAATTCACTCCGTTATTTTGTGCGTCACTTAGAAAGAAAAGCATTATTAATTAGGCTATGCCACACACACACACACACACACACACCCCATAAAGATAGAGTTAAGAGAGGTTATAAATGTACAAAAAGAAATACTTGGGAGAATACATGAAATGTCATGTGTGCAAGATATTTTCCATATTGATATCAGCATAATATTTAAACTACCACCCCTCAATCGTATAATGTTATTTCCCTGCCTGAAGTCCCTCAGATGTAAAACCAAGCCATTCAAGTAGACACAGGCCTAGATCAGCATGTGGTGTAATAGCAACTGAGCACTTGCTGCAGTTTGCCCTCAGGCTCTGCTCAGCTCCTGCAAACCTGTGATGTTGGGGAAAACCTAGACCTCTGCATCGGAGCGGCCCTTGAAGAGACGTTGATGCTCACTGAAGTTTGAGACCACTGCTCTAGATTACATCTCTTTCAAGACCACCACCCCATCCTGCCAATGTGCTATAGGTGTTAGTATAGGAGCCTATAGATGCTCGAGTATAACCCAGAGCTCCCCTGTCCTGTCCCACCATCTCAAATAATTGGCCTTGAGAGAAGTGTGCTATTCATCCCTCATATTAAGGGGAAATTATATCAGGGCTCTCATTTTGAATAACAAAAATATTTGGTGATAACATAGAATGAAATGATGCTAGTCTTAGCTAGTTTTAAAATTAGAATTCACTGGTAGAAATAATTAAGAACGTACTAAAGCTATTTAAACACTAATACTATGATTATTTCTTATGGTGCACCCTCAACTTCTCTCTTCAAAAAGAGAAAGGAGGAGTCTGGGAAGTCTTTTATGCCCCTAGGGAGCGAAAACTGCCTAATGAGAGGAGGGGCTTTGAGTGGTGTGGGTTGGTAGAAGATGGCCTTCCTTCCTCATGGCCAGATTGTAGAAGTTCAGGGAGGTGGATAAAAGAGTTCTTGAGACTTGACAATTTCCAATGGGAATATATTTTGAAGGGGGATTTCTTTGTCACATGGTAATTAAGTTTTACGTTTGATCTTCTTGATGGAACCATCAGAATGTTCACCAAAGAAGCTGACTGACATTTTACCTTTCTGCTTGCAATTTAAGTGATTTTCTCAGCATCTTCACCAATACTTGTTGGAATGAGTTATGTATGTGAAAAGCAAGGGTTTTATTCACTACATAGTCAGAGATATCAAACTTATTTTTGAATAAAGAATAGGGATTCTGCCGGGCGTGGTGGCTCACACCTTTAATCCCAGCACTTGGGAGGCAGGGGTAGGAGGATTACTGTCAGTTCAAGGCCACCCTGAGACTGAATTCCAGGTCAGTCTGGGCTAAAGCAAAACCCTACCTCGAAAAAACCAAACCAAAACAAAGAAAAAAAAAAAAAAAAAAAAGAATAGGGATTCTGAGCATCAAGAAATAACAAAAGCTGTGCATGACAATTATGGAGAAAATAATAAAAGAACATAAAATCAACCAAAAAAATAAAACAGTCAGTAGTAGTGCCTCACACCTTTAATCCCAGCACTTGGGAGGCAGAGGCAGGATTGCTGTGAGTTCGAGGCCAGCCTGGAAGTACAGAGTGAGTGCCAGCTCAGCCTGGGCTAGAGTGAGACTCTATCTAGGAAAAACAAACAAACAAACAAACAAAACTCAAACAAACAAAAAGGACATAAAATCACTTTTGAATATATATATGGGAAATTAATATTATGCAGATGTCATTTCTTTTGAAAAAATCTAAATTCAATATAAGTAAATAACATCATAATCGGATCTAAAATAAGTAATGACAAGGATAATTGGTTAATCACATGGAATAAACTAAAACTAGATTTCTACCTGACAAGTTAATGCAGCATTCTAGGTGGAGCGTGTATGCCTAAATTTGCAGTGTTGAAGATGTATGTACTTGCTCCTTAGGGTTTTAATAACTGGACATAAAACTCTTAAGAAGATCTTTTTAAAAATTATTTATTTATTTATTTGTGTATTTATTTAATTATGTATTTATTTGAGACACACAGAGAGAGACAGTGAGAATGGGCTTGCCAGGGACTCTAGCCATTGCAAACGAACTCTGGACACATGCGCTACCATATGCATCTGGCTTATGTGGGACATGGAGAATCTAGCTGGAGTCCTTAGGCTTTGCAGGCATGCACCTTAGCGGCTAAGCCATCTCTGCAGCCCAGATCTTCTTGTTATACACAGCTGTGTATGCTATGGGTCAAAGAAGTATCTACATACAACTGAAATATATTTCAAGAAACAGCCAGACATTCAGCACTTGGGAAGTAGAGGTAGCTTGGGCTGGAATGAGACCCTACCTGGTTAAAAAAAAAAGAAGAAAGAAACAATATTCATTGTACATGAAGCACACTAAAGAAGTTTCTGCTTTATTCCATTCAAAAACCATTGTTGGTGATATCAGGCTGAGTGGTCCTGCTGGGACTAGGCCCAAGTGTGAGGAGTGCACTCAGCTCCCTCTCTTGCTTCCTGATAGAGGGAGGTAGGCTGTCGATGGGAGTGTTAGTCTCTGGATAGCTGTGGCTCTGTCGGGCCTGGCTGGCTGACTGCAGTATGCTCCTATGGGGTCTTCTGCAAGGAGCTGACCTGCTTGCTGCTCATATTCTTTAGACCTGGCTTGGAGGCTACACATCCACTTCCCTTACCTGTGCATCGGGCGTCCAGAATGCTTAACATATGCCGGTAGGTTCATATTGAGATCCACTCAAAGTCATTTCTTGACTGGCAGCCATCACCCCTGGCTCACTATTTCAGAGGGCATAAAGCCTGAGTAATGGAAGAGGACCCTGGGCACCTGCCTGGCAAATGTGAAGTGCTCTAGAGGAAGTGATCTGGACAAGCTGTTATGTGGTCTTAAGAAAGGAACCCAGAGGGGGAGCCCCTGCCCAGCATCATCTTCCAAGAGGGACCAGCCTGTGGTTGGAGCAGATGGAAAATCACAGGATGAGGCTGTCTCCTTAGAAGTGAAGAGTGACCTGAGCAGTGCCGACCTCTTGCTTTGCGGTGGCATCCGCATCTGACTGATGTGGGAAGAAATCCAGCCCTGGCCGCTGCTCTGAGCAAGGATGACGGTCTGCCCCCTGCCCCTGCAGAAGATCACTTTGCTAGGGTGTCCAGTGACATCCAGTAAGTCCTGAGGAGGGACTGGCTGGAGGGAAGACCCAGAATCACAGGTAGCCTCAAAGGACCGTGCCCCAAAAGAGAGCCCTGGGTGTCAGGACAGCCAGGCTGCCCAAAACTGTGGGATGTGGGATTCTTTTAAGTGTCAAGTGTTGAGTTGGAATTGTCTTGTCTGCATTCTGAACTGGTCTGGATTCCAGACAACCTCTCTGTGTAGTTCTCCCAAAAGATGAGACAAGATATATTTTCCTTACCCTATTAAAGCCCCCCGTCCTTTTTTTCCCCCCCGAGGTAGGGTCTCACTCTGGTTCAGGCTGACCTGGAATTCACTATGTAGTCTCAGGGTGGCCTCAGACTCACAGCGACCCTCCCACCTCTCTCTGCCTCCCGAGTGCTAGGATTAAAGGCATGTGCCACCACGCCCAGCTTAAAGCCCATGTTTTTTAGAAAAAACAGGATATAAGAAAATTGTTTCAAGTATAAAAAGTACTTCAAATGGTCTCCAGACTATACTGGGGTTACTGGCTCTACAACCTTGAAATTAGCAAATCTCACATGCCATAGTTAAAGTACAAGCAGAACAATAAAAACAGTAGGTTAATTTTAATGATCCAGGCAGTAAGCCTAGATACATACAACACAACCATCCAGTCCTTGTTTTGATGTGTATGAACAGACAAACCTCGCTAGTGGGTGCAGAAGGAAATTCTTGAGCATGTTTTAAATTGTGTTAGGAAGAGGCTCAGGGCTGAGAAACCCTTTCTGTAGATGATGATGTGTCCAGCATGCTGTCCATAATGACTTCATGTGAGGTTGTTTATGTATCTCAGATCCCTGTTCTAAAGGGCTGCTGTCCTAGACACCGTCCATCTCAGCTGGTCTCTGACTGCCTAATGGAAATAGATTTTTCTAAGTCTATCTGCTCTACTTTTTATTAAACAAGCCTTGCTCAGTTCACAATGAGCTGTTACCATGTCTGTATTTTATAGAATAACTTTGACTTGCAGCAAAGTTTCTTCTTCTTTCTCTCCACTCAAAGTAGTTTTTTTTTTGGGGGGTGGGTGGGTTTTGAGGTAGGGTCTCACTCTAGTCCAGGCTGACCTGGAATTCACTATGTAGTTTCAGGGTGGCCTTGAACTCACAGCGATCCTCCTACCTTTGCCTCCCAAGTGCTAGGATTAAAGGAATGTGCCACCACTCCTGGCGACTCAAAGCAGTTTTTTTTTCCTCTGAGGTAGTGTCCTACTATAGCTCAGGCTGACCTGGAATTCACTCTGTAGTCTCAAGGTGGCCTCGAACTCATGGTGATCCTCCTACTTCTGCTTCCCCAGTTCTGGGATTAAAGGCGTGCACCACCATGCCTGGCTCAAAGCAGTTTTTAAATAGAGGCATTTATGGTGATGTGCAATATTAACTTTGGAATCCTCCTCTCAAGGTAGGAATCCTACTTAGCAGGAGTCTCCTGAGTAAGAAGGAGTGATGAGTCTGTTTTCTGTAGCACAGATACAGAAAAGCAAATCAAGTTATTTCCCTCACAGAAGTTCCCATGTCCTAGGAATTTTACATTAAGATTTTTGGTTTTTCGAGGTAGGGTCTTGCTCTATAGCTCAGGCTGGCCTGGAATTCACTATGTCATCTCAGGGTGGCCTTGAACTCATGGCAATCCTACCTTTGCCTCCCATGTGATGGGATTAAAGGCATGTGCCACGACACCTGGCTACATTTTAAGATTTTTAAAGTAACTCCCTTTTGTTATTTGATAACTTTAATTAAAGGTGATTCATTTAAGAATGTATGGTTATTTTTTTTTAAAGGACTCCTAAACTAAGAGTTAAAAATAGCCATTTGGGTGATAATTGATTGCATATATCATTTGCACAGTGTGCTAAGTTACATGCCATGTGCTATTTTAGTATTTTGAGAAAATGAAGAATAAAGTCTGATCTTTAGAATAACAAAAACAAAATGTCTGTCACCCAGTATATTGATTTTGTGGGTTGCTGAATATTACTTGACCACAACTGTCCTTGAGAAGCTTATACATGTGTGCACATTCTAGTGGTGGAAAGTGATACATCATCAAGGAAAAGACTTAATATACTAGTGACTATCCAAACAATGTGATACCATATGATGGGTGGTGGTTAAGTTTTGTTGTCAACTTGATTTGTTTAGGAATCCACAGACATACCTTTTGAGTGGCTGGCTCTCTTGAGGTTGCTTTCAGGAAGAATTAACTGAGGGAGGAAGTCCTTTCCCCAGAGTGGGTGGCTCCTCTTGGAGGGGGGCTTTATCTAAGGAAGGTCTGGGAAAAAAGAATCCCTTCCTTCTACCTGACTGCCTGTGCTGCTTGCTGCCTTATAGCACGGACTGAAGCAGCTCTCCAGGATGCCTCCAGGCCTTCAGTTCCAGACTGGGACTGCTAAGGCATCCAGCCACATGGACTGAGCAGCTGCCAGGTTCCTTGACTCTCTGGCCTGCAAACTGCTATTGTTGGGCTACCGTAAGCTAATCCAATAAATTCCCTTTTAGTACAATTCATTCTATAGGTTCTGTTCCTCTAGAGAACCCTGGCCAATACAGATGGTTAAAATGAGATGGGGTATTGCTTTTATCAATGTAGATAAAGGGCCAAAGATATATTGACTAAAAAAACAAGCACACAAAAATAAACTGGAATGACACAGTAAAACAGTGTAGTATTTACTGGTACAAGCTGTACAATAAAATGACAAGTATATGCTCAAGAAAGATGAAGCCTAACTTGTAGGTAACGGTTATGTGTTGAAGGGAAACCTGATTGGAGGCTGCTGTTATGTGCTAGTCCTTCATTTTAAAAGATCTTAAGCACTTATGAGGACATTACAGATAAACATACCCATGTTTGTATGGTTCAGGTAATGCAATGTGGTAACAAACTAGAAGGAGAAGAAAAGAGTGAGGAAGTTGCTGAAGCTTGAGTGATAACTAGGGCATACCCAGGTCTTTTGAGTTACTGATCAAGTTTAGAAATAATTTGCTTTATTTTGAGAACAGGATTGAGAGGAGAAATAATATCAGAATTGTGTTTTCGAATGATTTGCTACATTTTCTAAAGTGTGGAATATAAATTGGGTGAGAAGAGGCTGAGGAAAATAAGTCACAATTCAGTGAGGATTGTACGTACCTAAACATAGCTGGGCATGAGAGTGGAAAGGGCAGGTGTTTGGTGGGACATCAGGGAAGGGAGGGCCATTATGTTAGTGGTTTACCAGAGTCAAGAACAGGAGCTCCAGCCAGCTCACAACATCAGGTTTTTCCTGCCACAGTGAGGTGATACTGTTACTTACCAGGGAAAACAGAAGATCTTGGTTTATGCCTGTGGGTAATATAATGAAGTACATAATAAGCCACAGTTTTTGATAGGAATATGATTATGCTAGTGATTTTCACCCCCCCCCCCAGATTATACCTTTTATTTGGATACTTAAAAAATCTTTTTAAATTAATTTTTTTACTGATGAATTTCTTATTTGTAGACAATAACCCATGATAGTTCCCTCTCTTCCCCCACTTTCCCCTTTGCAATTCCACTCTCTATCATACCCATACCCATTGCCCCTCTCTATTTTATTTTGATGTCATCATCTTTTCCTCCTATTATGATGGTCTTGTGTAGGTAGTGTCAGACACTGTGAGGTCATGGATATCCAGGCCATTTTGTATCTGGAGGAGCACATTGTAAGGAGTACTATCCTTCCTTCAGCTCTTACATTCCTTCTGCCACCTGTTCTGCAATGGTCCCTGAGCCTTGGAAGGTGTGATAGAGATATTTCAGTGCTGAGCACTCCTATGTCCCTTCTTCTCAGCACTATGGTGCCTTCTGAGTCATCCCAAGGTTGCCGCCATCTGAAAAGAGAAGCTTCTCTAATCAACAGTGAGAGTAGCATTAATATATGGGTATGAACATTAAGAGAAGTGCTTACCAGGCAGTTTTGTGAGCATAGTATATATTTGGCCAGATACCAGCAGACATTATACTCCTAGGGCTCATGACTTCCCCTGTCATAGGTTTCCAGTATCAGGCATGTATTCCCACCCATGGAGTGGGCCTCCAGTCCAATTAGAGAGCAGTTGGTTTCCTCCATAACAGACTTGCCACTATTGCGCCCGTTAGCTCATTTGGCCTGGCTGGCCAAATTTAAGGCTTGCAGTGTCCACTGTTGAGTATCACCACTGGTGATTTCTCTCTCTCCCATTGAATTGCATGCCGCATAGCCTTTTCCAGCTTAGCTGGTCTATGTGGAGGAGGTTTTCAGCTCAGCTCCAGCAGGATTGCTCAGTGATCTTGCAGCCCAGGTATGTGAAGTCTTCAGCAATAGGGTCTTATCATCTATTCCTGCGGGGAAATCAAAAGCCTCAGCAATGGCTTGTAATGTTTTGGGGGTATCTGTGGCTCCCTGGAAAACATCTCACTGGAAGGTATCTCATCCCTGGCACTACAAAATTTCTAGTAACAATCTATGGCTTCTGGGTTTGCCATGTCCAAAAAAGTAGGATTCCATATGACTTATTCATACCCTCTTAGATTTTTATTGGGGGGGGGGGTTGAGGTAGGGTCTTGCTCTAGTCCAGGCTGACCTAGAATTAACTATGTAGTCTCAGGGTGGCCTCAAACTCAGTGATCCTCCTACCTCTGCCTCCTGAGTGCTGGGATTAAAGACATGTGCCACCACACCCAGCTTCCCTGTTAGATTTTGATTAGCCCTCCTCCCACCTTTCCTTTACTCAATGTCTTCCCCTGACCTCACTTAGACCTTTCCACTTCCATTAATCTGTTCTTCTACTTAACATATATACAATACCATCCTTTTAAGTCTCCTTCTCTCCCTCCCTTTCTAATCCCTTTATATCTCCTTTCTAGCTTACTGGCCTCTGCTACTGAGTTTTATTTCAACTCACATAGAAGTCAAATCATTTGATTTTCAACTTTATATTTAAAAGAACAAAGAGAAGATGAACACAACAGTGAACAACCCAAGGTGGAAGACGAGGACCTCCACACTTGGTGGTGTACAAGCTCACCCACACTCAAGAACACACATCAGTTTAAATAGGCACATGTTGCTACTGACTACAGGACAGCCAGCCCTAAAGAAAAATACAGAAACTACTCCTGTTTCCTAGGTCTGTAATTCTATTAACTTCTGTTTCATTTCAAGAAGTCAGCTTTAGCTGGGCATGGTGACACAGACCTTTAATCCTAGCACTCAGGAGGCAGAGGTAGGTGGAGCACTGTGAGTTCGAACCAACCTGAGACTGTATGGTGAATTCCAGGTCAGCCTGGGCTAGAGAGCAAGACTCCTAGGAACCACCCTCCCCCTAACTACTGATTTCATTGGTCACTGACTGTAGCTTGACAAAAACTGCCTTTGAAAAACTTTTGCATATTTGTACACAGAGAGGTGTGTGTGACATGTAGTATTCAGGTTAGAATGCACACCAGGGACTCTATGATAGAATGGGCTCCTCATTTCCATGCCCAGCTGCATGATGTATCTCTTATTCTATCCTTGTTGCAACAAAGTACCTGACCAGCATCAGCTTAAGGAAGGAAAGGTTTTCTCTCCATTTATATTTCCATAGGTGAAGTCCATCGTGGCATGGAGAGAATGAAGCAGGAAGCTTGCATTATATCATCACATCAGCATGGACAAAGTAGAGCCATGAATGCTGCTGCTTAATTACCTTTTTCTTTTTTATTCACTCTTAGATCCCAGCCTATGGAATGGCACCACCCACAATTAGGGTAGGCCCTAATGTAGAAAATCCCTAACAGACACGTCAAGAGATTTGTTCCCATGGTGGTTCTAAATCCTGTCAAGTTGACAACCAGAGATTAGTCATCACACCCAGGATGTTAAAATGTGGAAGAGGACCTATGACTTGCTATGTATATAGCATGTTAGGAACTCTTTGAGGACCTTTCATTATTGTCGATGCTAGGGGAAAGATCTGGAAGAGTGATTGTTACAGTTGAGGTGTTTTTAGCTGAAAAGATACACACATCTTTTTGGAATTATTCTTCATGACCCCAGCCTGGGTAAGTGGAGTTGGCTGGTGAGGCCATATGGTCCCAGCATGGCTTTTTGGATGGGTACAGGCTATGGGCTGTCTGGGCTAAGCAGGTGTTCTGTAGGTGCCAGTGCAGTCAGTGCTAGATAAGGACACTTCATCTTTTACCTTATTTTCTTCAAAATGTAAAAAATTGTGTCAGAAAAGAAAGTTCTTCAGTGCCAAACACTGAGTTCTAGTAAATGGCCATGCTGGTCATATTAAGTGCCTGTCTTTTTGAAATATGTTTCTAAATTGTGTTACCATCAGTAACAGACTCTGTATTTATTTGTTTGTTTTAAGGTAGGGTCTCACTCTGGCTGAGGCTGACCTGCAACTCACTCTGTAGTCCCAGGCTGACTTCAGACTTACAGCAGTCCTTCTACCTTTGCCTCCTGAGTACTAGGATTAAAGGTGTGCACCACCATGCCTGGCCAGATTCTTATTTATATTATAAGCTTCTTCTAAAAAACATTGTAACCAATGGTAAAGAAAAAAAAAACTTTAGGGCTGGAGAGATGGCTTAGCATTTAAGGCACTTGCCTACAAAGCCAAAGGACTCAGGTTCAATTCCCGAGGACCCACGTAAGCCAGATGCACAAGGGGGCACATGCATCTGGAATTCATTTGCAGTGGCTGGAGGCCTTGGCACACCGATTCTCTCTCTGTCTCTCTGCCTATTTCTCTCTCTCTCTAAAATAAATAAATTTAAAAAATTTAAACAGTTATTTATTTATTTATTTATTTATTTATTTATTTATTTATTTATTTATTTATTTGCAAGGGGAGAGGAAGAGGAAAACAGAAACACAGAAAGACACAGAATGATTTCACCAGGGTCTTATGCCACTACAAACAAACTCCAGATGGATACGTCACTTTGCGTATCTGGATTTACTGGGTAATTGAACTCCTGGCCAGCATGCTTTGCAGCAAGCACCTTTAACCGTCTCCCTAGACTCCCCAGAAAGCTGTTAAGGGATGCTATGAAGTAACAGATTGAAGAGTTATGTAGATCTGGATTCAAACCAAGCCCAGTTTTTCCTAGGTTCTCTCAATATTTTCTTATCACCAGGTGCGTGGATGTACCCCTGTCCTGAAGCAGCCACCCTGCCACAGCAGGTGCCATCTCAGTATCCTCTGAGTATTCAGTTCTGATACTGTATGCCTGGAGATAATGTCCTATCTACAGTTTGAGAGTTTAGCCTCCAAGCCTACCTCCCTAGCTTGGGATGTAGGTGTAACCTCCAGTAGTTTTACCTGTGCTTTTCATCTGCCAGGTATACATTGGTGTTCCGACAGTTCCCTACTTAGATAAGATTCACTTGCTGGAGCAGCTCAGAAATCTCAGTGCAGCACTCACCTTTACGAGTGTAGTGTAAAGAATGTTTAGTTGGGTGTGGTGGCACCTGCCTTTATCCCAGCACTTGGGAGGCAGATCACTGCGAGTTCATGGCCAGCCTGAGATTACAGAGCAAATTTCAGATCAACCTGGGCTAGAGCAAAACCTTGAAAATCTAGGGGGGAAAAAAAAGAACATTTAGAGGGTCAGATGAAGAGATGCATAGAGTAAATTGTGGAGGAAGGAGTGGGGCGCCTACTCCCCAGACATTTTGCCCTCTAAGAACCTTCAGAAGCATGTCTTTCTGAAAATGTTCAACTTCACTGGCCATCAGAGAGATGCAAACTAAAACTACATGTGAGTCCATCCTATCCCAGTCAAAATAGCAGTCAGCAAGCAAACATAGTAGGGTGTGGTGGTGCACTCCTTTAATCCTAACACTAAAAAGGCATAGATAGGAGGATTGCTGTGAGTTTGAGGTCCCCTTGGGACTACAGAGTGAGTTCCAGGTCAGCGTGGGCTAGAATGAGACCCTACCTCACAAAAACAAAATAAATAAATGCTTGCAAGGATGTGGACAAAAGGGAACCTGTTACTCACTGCTGGTGGGAATGGAATCTAGTCCAGCTTCTATGGAAGCTGGTATGGAAGTGTCAGAATACTAACATCTTACATGTAACCTATTTATTATACCCCTCCTGGGTATAAACAGGACTACCCAAAGGACTCCAAGTCAGCTATCACAGAGATACTTGCATATTTATGTTCATTATAGCACTGTTCACAGTCGCTAAATTATGGAACCAACCTACTTGTCCAACAAGAGAGGAATGGGTAAGGAAAATGTGATAAGCAATAGTTTTTTATTGTCATAAAAATACGTTTTCAAGAAATGGATGTAACTGGGAATAATCATATTTAGTGAATTAAGCCCACCTCATAAAGACAAATACTGTTTTCTCTCACTTGTGGTTCCCAGCTTTTATATGATATATAAAATCCTAGAAAAATAAATATGTATAAAATCATGTATGTACATATGACATGAAAATAGAAGTAAAACTGTTTAGGTGTAACAAAGGAGATTAATAGGAGGAGAAAGGGCAAAGAGTTTGCGGGGACATATGTTCAGTGTACATATAGGGCTGGGGATGTGGCTAAATGGGTAGACTGTGTGCCTATCATGCATGAAACCCTGAGGTGGGTCCCCTGCACTGCATTAAACTGGGCACGATGGCGAGCTCCTGTAATCCTAGCATTTGCAAGGTGGAAACGGAAGACCAGGAGTTCAAAATCATCTTCCGCTACATAGATTCAGGCCAGCCTGGGCTACACGAGACTCTGTCTCAAAAAAAAAAACAAAACAAAAAAACACCTTAAAATAATAAACAGGAGGCTGCAGAGATGGCTTAGCAGTTTAGATGTTTGCTTACAAATCTAAAAGCCTAGGTTCAATTCCCCAGTACCCACATAAAGCCAGATAGATTCACAGAGTGGCACATGCATTTGGAGTTTGTTTGCACTGGCAGAAGGCCCTGGTGTGCCCCCCTCCTTGCAAATAAATAAAAATTTTTTTTTAAATAAAGAGGCCTCATTACATAGGTATGATTGATAAAATCATTGACTGACTATTGACAATTATCCTTAAGCATCTCTTCCTCCCGCCCCCCCCATCAGAAGTTGGCTGTAGGTTCTGAAACCTAATCCTGCTTTAGTCTTTCACAAGACCAGCTAACATCCTGAAGTTTCCTAGGGCTGCCAGCCCTGTGTCAACTCATTAACAAACACATATTGTTTTGGAGATTCCAAAGATTTTAGAAGTTGTATGCCAGGAAGATGGGGATTAAGACCAAACTACATTTCACAATATCACAAGTTAGCACTTGCTCAGAATAGATACTCATGTAGGCAAAATAGAATTTTTAACTCTATCAAAAACTTATTTTTTGACAAAACACTTAACTCTTATATATATCTTCATTTATTTTTATTTTTATTTTTTTTAGTTTTTTCGAGGTAGAGTCTCACTCTAGCCCAGGCTGTCCTAGAATTTACTATGTAGTCTCAGGGTGGCCTTGAACTCATGGCGATCCTCCTACCTCTGCCTCTCAAGTGCTGGGATTAAAGACGTGCGCCATGATGCCCAGCTATCTTCATTTATTGATCAGACTTTATATTGTGAGTTTCAAATATTACTGATTATGGTGCCCCTAATATTTTTATTAAAAGAAGTACTACTAATTAATAAAGTTACAAGGCAATATAAGGAAAACTGTTGATAGGGATATCTTTTAGATTATGTATGAGGAACCAATGCATTTCAAACAGATAACTCCTGATGAGAACATAACTTGTACAGAACTTTGTGTGGCACTTTGGTAATAAACTTTTAAAAAAATATTTTATTTATTTATTTATTTATTTATTTATTTATTTATTTATTTATGACAGAGTATGAAAATGTGCATGCCAGGGCCTCTAGCCACTGTAAACAAACTCCAGATGTATGTGCCATCATATGCATCTGGCTTGTGTGGGCCCTGGAGATTCAAACTGGGGTCCTTAGGCTTTGTAGGCATGCGCCTTAACCACTAAGCCATCTCTCCAGCCCTTGGTAATAAGTTTTGCAATTGTGTTTTTAGTGTCTGTGATTTCTGATCTGGTGATTTTACTCCTGGTTCAGTGCCCTAAAAAATACTAGGAAAAGTATAGACCGACACATGTATGGTAAAGGATGCCGTCACATTAGCTGGAAGCAGTACAGGACTTGCTAAGTAGTTTTGATAGAGCTTTATGAAGAAATAGTTTGTGCATGTTAAAGTGATAGTTAAACTGTTCATGGTGGTATACATCTTTAATCTTAGCACTCAATAGCTGAGGCAAAAAGGTCGAGACTTCAAGGCCAGCCTGGGCTGCATAGAGAGGCCTATTACAAAACATTTTAGGCTGGGCGTGGTGGCGCACGCCTTTAATCCCAGCACTCGGGAGGCAGAGGTAGGAGGATCGCCATGAGTTCGAGGCCATCCTGAGACTACATAGCTAATTCCAGGTCAGCCTGGACCAGAGTGAGACCCTACCTTGAAATTTTTTTTTAATATAATTCTTGGGACATAAGATATTCATGGGTTGGAGAGATGACTTAGCAGTTAAGGTATTTGCCTGTGAAGCCCAAGGACCCAGGTTCAGTTCCCCAGTATCCATGTAAGCCAGAATGCACAAAGGGGTGCATGCATGCATCTGGAGTTAGTTTGCAGTGGCTAGCGGCCCTGGTGTGCCCATTCTATCTGCCTGCCTCCCTCTCCCCCCTCTCAAAATACATAAATAAATAGATACATAAATAAATAAATAAATTAGATTTTTAAAAAAGATATTCATGAAAAGAATGATTTCAAAAATCTATAAAACAGGGGCTGGAGAGATGGCTTAGCGGTTAAACGCTTGCCTATGAAGCCTAAGGACCCCGGTTCGAGGTCCGATTTTCCAGGACCCACATAAGCCAGATGCACAAGGGGATGCATGCATCTGGAGTTCGTTTTCAGTGGCTGGAGGCCCTGGAGCACCCATTCTCTCTCTCTCCCTCTCTCTCTCTCTCTACCTGCCTATTTCTGTATCTCTCTCAAAGAAATCAATAAAAAAAATTAAAAAAAAAATCTATAAAACATACCTGGGTAAAAATTGGGAGGAACTTTGTGGATATATTATGGCTTAGTTCTGGATACTAGGGCTATGAACAGTTTATATTTCTGTGGTTTACAGATGGTTTATTAATGAACAAATATTATTTTTTGTATTAAGAAAAATTCTACTTTTCAAGCAGCAAAATCACACATTGTCTTGGCCACTGAGCTCTGGTAAAGGAAGATGAGTAGAATGGGCAGGGTATGTGGCATCAGAGGGTGGGGCCTGGACCATTTCAGGCAGTGGGAATGGACAGGAGACAACATACAAGAAGTTTCATGATCCAGTAATAGATTAAGGGAACAATGCGATTAGGTTCATGGAGAAAGCATATGATGCTAACCCATCACATTTAAGTCAGAATTTCAGGCCACGCATCATGGCTTACACCCATAATCCCAGCACTTGTGAGGCTGAGGTAGGAGGAGCACCCTGAATTTGAGGCCAGCTTGGGCTACATAGTGAGTTCCAGATCACTTTGGGCTAACGTGAGACCCTGCCTCCAATAAAAACAAACAACCTTCTACACCCCACCCCCAAAAGCAACTTAAAAAATTTTTTTGGTATGTTAGATTGAACCCAGATACTTTATGGCATAGTTATGTTTGAATGGAATTTTTAAAATTTGATTCTATTTGTACTGGGTAATTGAAAACTGAGGTTGGTTTAATTAACTTCTAAAGAAATGCATATTTGTAAAAATAGAGGTCCTCTTCCTAAAATCCTTTGGACCATTATAAATTTTTTTAATCTGCCTTTCTTTGTCTGTATGTCAGCTTTTCTTGCTATTTGGATCATAAGCACACTTTGATAAATTGCCAGTAGATCTCTTAAAGATGGTAATGACTCCTATAGCAGTGATACATAACATGGGTGTGTATCTTCCTCTTGGTAACATGTGCCCAGGCCACATTCCAGACAGACCATGTCAGAATCTCCTCAGTGTAGCTTTTGTGTTTTGAGAAAACTTCCACATGGTTGCAGTGTACAGTCCTATTTAGGACATACTGTGTTCCAAAATAGTTTGATTTAATTTTGTGTTGTGTTTTACTTTTATCAGGCACATGCTAGTGTTTCAAAATATGACTCCAAACATTTCTAACATGTAAAAAAAATAATTAATTGTATGGGCATGCCAGAGTCTCCGGCCATTGCAACCAGAATGCCAGACACATGTGGCACTTTTGTTTTCTTTTTCTTTTTTCCTTTTGTTTGTTTGTTTGTTTGTTTGTTTGTTTGTTTGTTTGCTTGCTTGCTTGCTTGCTTATTTATTTATTTATTTATTTATTTATTTATTTATTTATTTATTTATTTATGAGACAGACAGACAGAGACAGAGAAAGACAGAGAGAATGGGCATGCCAGGGCCTCTAGCCACTTCAAACGAACTCCAGACACGTGTGCTCCCTTTTGCATCTGGCTTACGTGGGACTTGGAGAATCGAGCCAGGGACCTTAGGCTTTGCAGGCATGTGCCTTAACTGCTAAGCCATCTCTCCAGCCCTTCTTTTTCTTTTTGGTTTTTTAAGGTAGGGTCTCACTCTAGCCTAGGCTGACCTGGAACTCATTCTGTAGTCCCAAGATGGCCTTGAACTCATGGTGGTTCTCCTACCTCTGCCTCCTAAATGCCTGGATTAAAGGTGTGCACCACCACTCCCTGTCCAAGGCACTTTTTTTCCTCCTTATTTGGCTGTTTTTGCTTGACACTGTGTCTGTCACCATCACCCTGGAGCTGGTTGTCAGGCTAGCAGTAAGATCAGTGTTCATGGCGCAGCTTCCTGTGCAAATTCTCCTCGGCCTTTGCAGATGTGTCCTGGCCTTGGCAAGTCTCAAAGGTGGGCAGTCTGCCATCTCCTTGTCTCATTGATGGATCTTGGTTTTCCTCTGTTTTCCCTGCCATCTGTAAAATAAAACAGATTCTCCAACCAAGAGTAAGAGCAGCTTGAATTAAAGGGGGTATGCAAAATCATTTGAGAGATTTTTGGTGTGTAAGCTTTCTCTCTTCTTCTCCAGAGAATAGTGGGGAGAGAACTACATCTATCTATCTATCTATCTATCTATCTATCTATCTTTCTTTCTTTCTTTCTTTCTTTCTTTCTTTCTTTCTTTCTTTCTTTCTTTCTTTCATTTTCCTTTTCCTCCCTTCCCTCCCCATTTTCCCTTTTCCCCCTTTCCCCCCTTCCCCCCTTTCCCCTTTCCCCCTTTCCCCTTTCCCCCCTTCCCCCTTCCCCCCTCCCTCCCTCCCTCCCTCCCTCCCTCCCTCCCTCCCTCCCTTTCTTCTTTCTTTCATTTTTCGAGGTAGGGTTTCACTCTAGTCCAGGCTGACCTGGAATTCACTATGTAGTCCCAGGGTGGCCTCAAACTCATGGTGATCCTCCTACCTCTGCCTCTTGACCGCTGGGATTAAAGGCGTGGGCCACCACGCTCGGCAAACTATGACTTTCTTGACAGGCCTCATGTCCAATCAGAGAACAGTTGGTTATCTGCAGAGGCTGTGTGACACTGTTGCACAAGCTGCAATACTTAAAATAAAATGTCTTTATGTGTTGGGGGGAGGAAGATAAAAAAGAACGAGAGAATGAGAATATGGGTGTGCTAGGGCCCTCCTGCCACTGCAAATTCATGCTTGTGGCACTTTTTGAGCCTGACTTTTTGTGGGTGGGAATTGAACTTGCAGACAAGTGGCCTTTAACTGCTGAGTCATCTCCCCAGACTCCAATTTGAACATTTCCCACTATTTTGCTGTTACTTTAACAACAGAAAAAAGTAGAGAAGTCCTTTTCTGCTGCTGTACTTAGACTCATGCATGCAGTGTCTTCTGTCTAGTATTTTGTTAGTTAGGTCTGTTAGTAACTCATTCTTACTTGTCCATCTTTTCAACTCTCTCTCTCTGTTTTTATTTATTTATTTATTTTTTTTTTAAGGTACCTTCTTGCCCTTGCCCAGGCTGACTGGAGTTCATTAGGTAGTCTCAGGCTGGTCTTGTACTCAAAGCAATCCTCTTACCTCTGCCTCCTGAGTGCTGGAATTAAAGGCGTGTGCCACCTTGCCCGGCTCTCTTTTGTTTTTCTGAGCATTTGCAGAAACATACTACCAAGAGAACATTCTGACTTTTTGACATATTTTGCTGTTGTATAACCTGGACTTTATGTTAGTGCTTAAAACTGTATGCTGTGGCTGTATTATAATGAAGTTTTGTTAGCAAGCACTTTGTGCCTTGTTTTGTGTTGCTATTTGTCTGTCTCAAGTAATGTTAGAATCCTAGTTGCATGAGAGAAAACTCATGCTATATTCATTTTAGCAATATAGTTTGTAAGTTTTTCTTCAAGAAATAAACAAAGTGTCCGTTGGTTTGCAATGGCATGCCCAGATGGTGGGGGCTGTAGTCCTTGCACTGTTAGATGTGTGGATTGAATGCTTTTCAGGACGAGTTTCCATTGTCCTATATACTGACACTGACATGACTGTGTCTTTTATGAATGTGTGTGTAAGAGAGTTGTGCATACTATTTTGTTTCACATGTTTTTTAAAAATGTTTTTATTTGGTTATTTATTTATTTAGTTAGTTATTTGAGAGCAAGGTAGAGAATGGGTGCAGCAGGACCTCCAGCCACTGCAAACTCCAGACTCATGTGCCACCTTGTGCATCTGGCTTACACCGGTTCTGTAGAATTGAACTTAGATCTTTTAAAAATTATTTATTTATTTATTAGAGAGAGAGAGAGAAAATGGGTGCACCAGGGCCTCCAGCCACTGCAAACAAACTCCAGATGTATGTGCCCCCTTGTGTGTCTGGCTTGTATGGGACCTGGATTATTCAACCGGCATCCTTAGGCTTTGCAGGTATGTGCCTTAACAGCTAAGCCATCTCTCCAGCTCAGAACTTAAGTCTTTAAGCTTTGCAGGCAAGTGCCTTAACGACTGAGCCATCTTCCCAGCCTGCACATTTAATTCTCAGCACCATGTTATGTTTTTAACTTCTGTTCACTGCAGGTAAATCTCTTTTGGGCTTGTGTAGGGAAGAGATTGAGATAGGGTCTTGCTAGCCTCGAACTTGCAGAACTCCTACCTCCACTTATGTACCACCATGCCCAGAAAGCCTCTTTAAAGTCCAACTTTAAATATTTTGTTTACTCATCTGTTAATTACTACTCTTACAGTGTAGTAAGGTTTAAAAGTGAAGGTCAGGACTGGACTGAGTTTTCCATGTGTTAATTACTGAGTAGTTTACAGGATTATTTTATATTTGGCAATGACAGGTATTGGAGTTGAACTAACTTAAATGTGATGTGAACATGTGTTATAAGCAGCTCACAGGGAAGAGCTCACTGGTGGCTGTGGTGGATTGTTTACATAAAAATCAAAGTTTGGCAGAGCATGATGGCACACACCTTTAATCCCAGCACTTGGGAGGCAGAGGTAGGAGGATCGCCGAGAGTTTGAGGCCACCCTGAGAGTACATAGTGAATTCCAGGTCAGCCTGAGCTAGAGTGAGACCCTACCTTGGAAAAAAAAATTTGTGTGTGTGTGTGTGTTTTGCTTCTACTTACCACAATACTTTTGAGTCCATGCCGGCCTTACTGTTTTTTACATTGTTGATCAGTATCCTATTTAGTTGTAATTTATCCTTTTTGAAGTGATTTTTTTAAAGACAGCTTTAATCTGGCACTTTATTCTACTTGCGGTTTTCTTTGACTTCTAGTAGACAAACTGTAAGTGAACACATTTTTGTTGTTGTTTAAAAGTATATTAAGGGCTAGTGGTAAAGGCGTTTGCCTGCAAAGCCAAAGGATCCTGGTTCGACTCTCCAGGAGCCACGTAAGCCAGCTGCACAAGGGTGCGCATGCATCTGGAGTTTATTTGCAGTCGCTGGAGGCCCTGGCATGCCCATTCTCTCTCTGTCTGCCTCTCTCTCTCTTTCTCTCTCTCTGCCTCTTTCTCTCAATTAAATAAATAAATACTCTCTCTATATATATGTATTTTAAAGTATATTAGGGGCTGGAGAGATGGCTTAGTGGTTAAGGTGCTTGCCTGCAAAGCCAAAGGACTCAGGTTTGATTCCCTAGGACCCATATAAGCCAGATGTACAAGGTGGCACATGTGTTTGGAGTTTGCAGTGGCTGGAGGCCCTGGCATGCTCATTCCCTCCCTCCCTCCCTATTAAATAAAAATTAATTTTTAAAAAAAAAAAAAAGTATATTAAAGGCCGGAGAGATGGCTTAGCGGTTAAGTTACTTGCCTGCAAAGCCAAAGTACTCAGGTTCAGTTCCCCAGAACCCATGTAAAGCCAGATCCACAAGGTGACACATGTGTCTGGAGTTCGTTTCCAGTGGCCAGAGGCCCTGGTGCACCCACTCTCAAATAAATAAATAAATAAATAAATAAATAAATAAATAAATAAATAAATGAATAATTTTAAAAGTACATTAAAGTGGTTGTATAGAGTGGTGTACAGAGAGATGTTTCTTAGTGTAGCCCTGAACCATTTGCACCAAAAACTCCTGGTGTTCTTACCAAACATGATAATTCCCAAGCCTCCCCCAAGGATAAGAATGCTCTCTGTCATAGGGCAGTGTTGGTTCTGGCTCATCTCATCCCACTGGGCACCTTCTTAAATGTTTCCTGTTCACACCTCTCTCTGTGTCAGCCACCTGCTTGCCACATGCTGTTCTCCATAGGGTCTGTTAGATGCACAAGGTGGCACGTGTGTATGGAAGACTTAGCAGTGGCTAGTGGCCCTGGTGCTCCCATTCATCTTCTCTCTCTTTCCCTCTCTTTCTCTTTCTCTCTGTCTTTTAAATAAATGAATATATTTAAAAAGTTAGCCAGGCATAGTGGTGTAACCCCTTTAACCCTATGCTTGAGAGGCAGAGGTAGGAGGATTGCCCTGAGTTCGAGGCCACTCTGAGACTACATAGTGAATTCTAGGTCAGCCTGAGCCAGAGTGAAACCCTACCTCGAAAAACAAAACAAAAACAAACAAACAAAAAAAAACAAAACAAAACAAAATAGCCAGGCATAGTGGTGAACCCCTTTAATCCTACACTTGAGAGGCAAAGGTAGGAGGATTGCCTTGAGTTTGAGGCCACCCTGAAATTACATAGTGAATTCCAGGTCAGTCTGGGCTAGAGTGAGATCCTCCAGGGGTGGGGCAATTTCTTGACCAGAAGTGGTGGCACACATCTTTAATCCCAGCACTTGGGAGGAAGAGGTATGAGGATTGTTGTGAGTTTGAAGTTGGCCTGAAACTACATAGTGAATTCCAGGACAGTCTGAGCGAGAGAGAGAGAGAGAGAGAGATATTTCTTGTTTAAATTTTAGAATACTGAGAGTACATATATATATTAGCTATATGTAGATAATTTTGTGGTGGGGTCACCTTCTAGCCCAGGCTGACCTGGAATTCACTCTGTATTCTCAGGCTGGCCTTGAACTCATGGCGATCCTCCTACCTCTGCCTCCCAAGTGCTGGGATTAAAGGCATGAGCCACCATGCCCGGCTATATGTAGATAATTTTTAAAATATTTATTTATTTGAGAGAGAATGGGTGCACCACTGCCTCTAGTCACTGCAAATGAGCTCCAGATGCATGTGCCATCTTGTGCATCTGGCTTACATGGGTATTGGCAAATTGAATCTGGGTCCTTAGGCTTCGCAGGCAAGTGCCTTAACCACTAAGCCATCTCTCCAGCCCTGTAGATAATTTTAATTAAATTTGTATTTTCTAGAAAATACATTTTTTATTTGTGTATTTCCTTGTTAGTCAGATATACAATAAACGTGGTAGTAGTTGGCCATCAGTACCTGGTTAAGTTTTACCTGCTGTTGTTTCTTTCATTTCTCTTGTGTCTTTTGAGATACCTCTCAAAAGGTAAATGTTATTGCCATTCTTATCTAGAAAATAAAAAAAAATTCAGATGCATGCACCACTTTGTGCATCTGGTTTTACATGGGTACTAGGGAATCAAACCTGGGTCCTTAGGCTTTGCAGGCAAGCATCTTAACCACTGAGCCATCTCTCCACCTCCCTGTTTTATTTTTGAGGGAAGCAGTTTTAATGGAAAGAGTTACGCTAGTTCACAAAAAAGTCTTTGAGGACTAGGAATAGCTTTGCACTTGGGGGAGTCCAGCTTGACATGACTGTCACCATCTTAAATTGAAGCTGTCAGGTTATTCCCATCATCTTCATATATATATATTTGTTTTATTTATTTGAGAGAGAGAGAATGGGCAAGCCAGGGACTCCAGCTGCTGCAAAGGAACTCTAGACGCATGCACCACCTTGTGCATTTGGTTTATGTGGGTCCTGGGGACTCAAACCTAGGTCCTTTGGCTTCACAGGCAAGAGCCTTAACCATTAAGCCATTTCCCCAGTCCCCCGTCATCTTCATTATCAGTTTCCTTATGTGCTTTCTTCATCTACAAGTAGACAGAGCCATTAGAATACTGTGTGGAACTTTTCAGCTTGGCTCCTAGCACTAAAAATGTGCCTCAGTATTTGGGATTAGCTTGAGTAAAATGGGTCAATGCTGGCTTAGTTGAATTTACTTTTCTTTCTGCTTTATAAATCACTATCTTTTCACCCAAATTTTGAGAATCTCTTGGTCTTACTGCTGTCCAGAGTCACATTTGTGTCAATTGACCCTGAATAAATCTCACTCCATAGTCCTGGATCTACCTGCCTACCTCTCTTTTTGGTCTTATGGCACCTCAAGTCGAGTTCTTAGATGCATAAGACCAGGCTATTCTGAAACACTTGTCAGAAGAGACTTATTTAGCAAAAGTTATATGCTATGGGAACAGCATTTTTCTTTATGTTTTTTCAAGGTAGGGTCTTGCTTCAGCCCAGGCTGACCTGAAATTCACTGTATAGTTTCAGGGTGGCCTCAAACTCACAGTGATCCTCTTATCTCTGCCTTCTGAGTGCTGGGATTAAAGGTATGTGCTACCATGCCCAGCTGGAAATGAATGAATGAATGTATGTATGTATGTATGTATGTATGTATGTATGTATGTATGTATGTATGTATGTATGTATCTGCCTGCCTATCTATCTATCTATCTATCTATCTATCTATCTATCTATCTATCTATCATCTGTATAGACACATTTGGTATGGCATGCCTGTGGAGGTCAGAGGACAACTTTGGGGTGTTATATGGGTACTGGGGAGTTGTTCCTAGTGGACAGATTTTGAAAGCAAGCACTTTTCAGTGCAAAGCCATCTCCTTAGCTAGCCTTGGAAGAATATTTTAAAAGTAGTTTTGTTACTAGTGATTTTTTCCTCACTTTTTATTTTTATTCATTTATTTGAGAGAGAGAGAGAGAGATAAAATGAATGAGTGGTCTAGGGCCTCTAGCCATTGCAAATGAACCCCAGATGCATGTACCACCTTGTGCATCTGGCTTATGTAGGTCCTGGGGAATTGAACCTAGGATCTTTGGCTTTGCAAACAAGTGCTTTAACCACTAAGTTATATATCCAGCCCATATTACTAGTTGATTTTTTTAAAAAAATTTGTTAGATATATTTTTTTACATCAAGAGTGGTTATAATAGCAGTGCAGTACATTTTGTCATATGATGATAACAGTATAGGATCCTTGTAGAAACTTCCTTGAGAAATGCCTTAACTAATTATGGTTATGAAATATATGGGTTTGGAAGCAGAGGAGTTAGGAGTTGGGGTTGATGCTGACCTTTGTAGGTAGAATTGTCACAGATGAAGAACTTTACAGGTCTAAAGGTATGCTGTAGCCTATTATACATGATGTGTCTGAGTGTATTATTTGGCCATACCTAGAGCCAGATCTGGCACTTGCCTGTCCTGTATGAGGACCTAGGTTCAATGTCCAGTATTAAAAAAACATACAATATCTAGGGCTCTGGGCAAATAGGTTCATCCTGACTATATATCAGACAAGTAGAGATGAGGACTAGCTTTTATTGGCTGCTGTTGATAGTTACTGTGCCACGAGATTTCTGTGTCAACTAAATATCCACAGTACATTCATTTTCATTCAAAGTCCAGAGGTTACTGGCTAGAGTTTTTGTGAACTTTGTGTTTTTTTTTTTTTTTTCTCCTTCTCCTTCTTCTTCTGAAGTAGGGTCTCACTCTAGCCCAGGCTGACCTGGAATTCACTATGTAGTCTCAGGGTGGCCTTGAACTCACGCCAATCCTCCTACCTCTCCCTCCCGAGTGCTGGGATTAAAGGCATATGCCACCATGCCCGGCTTCTTGTGAACTTTTATTGTAGTTGTTAATGCTTTTCAAAATTAAAAAAAATTGTAAATGTATTGACATTTTTATACATGTGCATAATGCATTTTGATTACATTTCACATCTATTGTCTATCACCCCTTCCCACTAAGTGCCTTCTTCCCAACTTGTGTCTCTTTTCTAATTTGAGGTCGTGTGTGTGTGTGTGTGTGTGTGTGTGTGTATCTGTCTGCCTGTCTGTCTGTCTCTGACTTACTGAATTTAATTAGGGTTGCTTGCGTGAGCATGGGTTGGGATTATTTATTAGAACATGTCCCGTTTACCAGTGGCTATGCCACTGAATAAAATATGAGGTGTTGGTCAGGAAGGCCCCCTAAAATAATGCAGGCTATTGCCTAGGCTCTTGGTTACCCACTAGAACTTGATGGTAAAACCTGCTTTGGTTGCAGGACACTGAGAAATTATCCTAGAGCTGAGCCTCTTCCCTGATGACTGTCATAGTACTGGAAAGAGCTATTCAACCTGCTGGAGAGAAGTTACGCATAGTCTTAACCAGCTGCTCTCTGATTGAATTGAGGTCTGAAGAAAATGCATGTCTGATAGTGAAAACCTGGTCAAAGGCCTGTGGCTGGGAAAGTCATAAGTCCTTGGGAAGACACTATTACTATTGTTTGGCTAAATGGATATATTATTCTCATTAAATTAACCCATATATTAATGCTACACCCATTTCTTTTTCTTTTTTCAAGGTAAGGTTTTCCTCTAGCCCAGGCTGACCTGGAATTCACTGTGTAGTCTCAGGCTGGCCTTGAACTTAAGGCAGTTGAGTGCTGGAATTAAAGGTATGCATCACCACATCCAGCTGCTCTCACTTTTGGTTAGTGAAGCTCCTTTTCAGATGGTGGTGACACTGGTATACTCAAAATTCATCAAAGTGCTGAGAAGTAACATTTGAGTGCTCAGCACCAAATGAGGCATCTCTATCACATCCTCCAAGGCTCAGGGACCCTTGCATTGTAGAAGAGGTGGCAAAAAGAGTATGAGCTGCCTGGCGTGGTGGCACATGCCTTTAATTCCAGCACCTAGTAGGCACAGGTGGGAGGATTGCTGTGAGTTTGAGGCCATCCTGAGACTACATAGTAAATTCCAGGTCAGCCTGGGCTAGAGGGAGACCCTACCTTGAAAAAAAAAAACAAAACAGAACAACAACAACAAAAAGAGTAAGAGTTTAAGTATGGGGACAAACACTGTGGAACATGGTTTTCCAGAACTGGCCATTGAATTCATGACTTCTTAGTAGTTGTTGCTACGAACACAACACCTGCATGATACGAGAGCAGGAAAAGAAATGACATCAAAGTAGAAGCAGGACTCGATGGAAAGAAGAAGGGGTTCAGTCGATGGGGATACAGAATAGAAGATAAAGGAGAGTGGAGGGAGCGGATTATGATCAGGTTCATTGTATATATGTTTGGAGGTTGTCAATAAAAAGTTTTTTTTTTTTTTTGAGAGAGGGAGAGAGAGAGAGAGAGAATGGGCATGTCAGCAGCCTCTTAGCCACTGTGAATGAATTCCAGACCCGTGCGCCCTATTGTGGGCA
The DNA here is from genome assembly GCA_036365145.1 of Orientallactaga sibirica. Classification (NCBI taxonomy): domain Eukaryota; kingdom Metazoa; phylum Chordata; class Mammalia; order Rodentia; family Dipodidae; genus Orientallactaga; species Orientallactaga sibirica. Next base: position 27,295,823 of record JAEOAD010000022.1, read on the forward strand.
AGTGTGGCATTGCGCCCTTGTGTCACTTTACATCTGGCTAAACGTGGGACCTGGAGAATAGAATGGGCATTCTTAGGCTTGGCAGGCAGGTGCCTTAACTGCTAAGCCATCTCTCCAGCCCAATAAAAAGTTTTTAAAAATACAAACAAAAAAGAAAATGTCTTTTCCCTCCCTCAGCAACCATTAACTGCCAATAACTCTTCCAGGAGTGGTGTGTGGCCTCATGAGCTCCTCTCATATCCATGATGGAATGTTGGTGGCTCCAATCATGTTCAAATCTTGTTTCATAATAACAGCTATTGCGAGCTTATGATTACAGTGGCCATGTCATGTATGGAAAACAGGGTCCATAGCACTTCTTCCCCATCCTTTGGCTTTTACAGCCCTTCCATTCCCTCTCATGCATGTTTCCTGAGCCTTCGAGTAGCTCATGTCATATGTAGTGTTCTTCATTCAGCAGTTAATTATTCTCAGTTTTCAGTCTCCGCAGTAGTTGTCACCCATTGCAGAAAGAAACTTCTCTGAACAAAGCCAAGAGTAACGTTAGTCTGTGGGCATAAACACGTATTCAGAGCAGCATTCCTTCTGCCTCAGTCTCCAAAGTTTTGGGATTACTGTTGTGAGCTACCATGTCCAACCTGTTTGCCTCATTCTTTCTGGCAGTTGTGTTGTATAGATGTGTAATAATCTTTCATAATGCTACTGTTCTGTTAATGGACATTTCCATGTTTTCACACTTGTCACAGTGAGTTTATCACGATGGTGTGCTCATATTGGAACTGTTAGTTCAATTTAGAATGTTCATCCTACCTGTTTATCATTTTACTGCTTATTCTAAGATGTCAAGTTATTTAAGCTGTAGAGAAAGGTACTCTAAACTGTTCATGGCCAATTATATTATTGAAAATATAGCAAAAGAGACTCATTTTATTAAAAGACCAAAGCAGTCCTGTCGAGTAGGACTTTCTCTCAAGTTAGAAATGTTCTATTTCTGTCCTGCCCAAATTGTCCTTTTACCAGTACATTGTAACTCTTGAGCACTTGAAATAAGAGTAGTCGAAATTTGAAGAACTGGAGTTGTAATTTTATCCAGTTTTAGTTGATGTTCTTACTGGCTACCACATTATATAACATGTGCTAAAGGACTTAATTATTTCCTGAGAAAGTCAACTATGTTTGAATTTTGTTGATTCATTTTTAGATTGAAAGCTTTTGGAAATTTGCAGAAGTTTTGTTGGAAATGGCCTGTATTGCATTATTTCCTGAGTAGTATGAAGCAATCATTATTCATGGCTGTGGCAGGTTTCACCAACAACAGACATCTAACTGTGCCTTGCAACCAGCTGGCTTCAGATTGCTTACAGTTGTTAGCTAGTAAAACATATGGATTTTCAGTTTGCTGGTTCCTATATCTTATCCTAAAGTAAAAATTGTACATGCTTGGGGTTTTGTACATATATTTTCTATTTTCTAAAACCTTCAATTTTGCTTTCATTTTTTGTGCTGGAGAGCTCAAGCCGTCATGCATGCTAAGCATACATACACCCTATTACCGTTTGAAATGTGAAACCTTGTGGGAGGTTTGGGGATATGAAAATCTTATATTGGGCTAGAGAGATGGCTTAGAGGTTAAAGTGCTTACCTACAAAGCCCGAGGACCCACATAAGCCAGATGCACAAGGTGTCGCATGCATCTGGAGTTCGTTTGCAGCCGCTGGAGGCCCTGGTGCATCCATTTCTCTCCCTGCCTCTTTTTCTCAAATAACTAACTAACTAACTAACTAACTAACTAACTAACTAACTAACTAACTAAATATTAAAAAAAAATTTAAAAGCACTTAGATTGGTACATATCACGAGCCAGATGCCTGTGCTGTCGTGGTAGCCTGTTCTTATGTTTTTGGCTCCGAATTAAGCTGCACTTTGGATCTTTTGTCCCTCAGTTTTTTCTTGGCAGTCTCACATGCTTGGAAAAATTTCAGCTACCAGCCACATGCTGATGACCTCTTCTATTTGTAGCCCAAACTTAGCTTTTGGGTACAGATTCTCCACATCAAGCAATCCCAACTGTGTTTTATGCGGCTGGAATGTTCTGTTTCTCCCTCAAACTCAGATGAACAAAACAGAAATTTTCTCTATAAGTCCTTCAGCTGCCTCTTCTCTGTTTGTCCATATTTCACTACTACAAGTGTGGGAGACCACACCCACCTACAGCCACTGAGTTCTGAGTTTAGATGTTTAACATCTCTTTTCTGGACTAGTAGTTCAAATATTTCCTCACTGTCTTCCTTCATTTTGCTTTTAGCCTTTTTACCTATTCTACACACTGATTCAGTACTTTTTTTTTTTTTTTTTTTTTGGCAGAAAGCAACTCTCTCATCCCCACTCACTAACTGGGGATCAAGCAGTGGCATTTAAAACATTTAAAACAAGCAAACAGTTTTTTAGGTATAATCATGGTATTTTCAAATGCAGTTTGTTTTAGTGATCTTTACCTCCCATTTCCCCCATTTCTCTGACCCTTTGTTATGGTCCCACCTCCTTTGTGCTTATATGTCTCTTGTATCCTTTCACTTGTATCCTTTCTCCTTCCCCCTTTCTTTTTTTCTCCCCCCTCCCTCTCCAAGGTAGGGTCTTACTCTGGTCCAGGCTGACCTGGGATTCATTCTGTAGTTCAGGGTGGCTTTGAACTCTTGGTGATTCTCTTACCTGTCTCCTGAGTGCTGGGATTCAAGGTGTGTGCCACCATACCCGGGCTCCCCTTCCTTCCTTCCTTTCTTTTTTTTTTTTGAGAGGGGGCGGAGAATAAATTGGTGTGCCAAGGCCTCAGCTACTACAGTCAAACTCCAGATGCTTCCACCATCTAGTGGGCATGTGTGACCTTGCACTTGCCTCACCTTTGTGCATCTTGCTTATGTGGGATTTGGGTCCTTAGGCTTCCCAGTTAAGTGCTTAACCGCTGTGGCTCTTATTCTTGTTAACCCAATGTATTAGTTACTTCTCTCATTGCTGTGACAAATACCTGACAAAAGCAACTTAAGGAGTCCATCACGGCAGCAGGATTGTAAAGTAGCTTCAGTCCACAGCCAGAAAGCTGAGCGCCATAGGTCCTAATGCTCAAGCTGGCTTTCTCCTTTTTATTCATTCTGGGACTCCACCTAGGGATGGTGCTACCTATAGTAAGGGTGGGTCTTCCCACCTCAGTTAACTTTCTCACAGACATTCTTTCCTATAGATTTGTGTCTTTGGTGATTCTGGACCCAATCAAGGCTAACCATCACACTCAGCTTAAGTCCTTTTTTGCCGTATCAGTTATTTTGTTAAAATATTTTTATTTATTTGGAAGTAGAGAGGGGATGAGAATGGGCATGCCAGGGCCTCCTGCCACTGTAAACTAATGCCAGACACATGTGCTGCTTTGTGTGTCTGGCTTTATATAGGTACTGGGGATTTGAACCTGGCTGTTATTTCTACATGAACTACTATAGTACAATTTTTAGAAACTTGACAGTTGTATTTCTTCTGCTATAGTAACATTACTGCACATAGTGGCTTCAAACCACACCTCCTCTTTAACTCAGTTCACAACATAGCTGGATTCATCTTGGACTGAAATTAAGCTGTCAATTGAGTCTGCTTCTCACCTCAGCCTCATGTCCCTTTTCAACTCAATTGTTATCAGAGCTCATTCCTTAGTCTGAAGAACTAAGGTTCTGTTCTCCCTCTGCCCTATAGCTGGGGACTGCTGTGAGTCAGAAGTTGCTGGTAGGGTCTTGCAACAAGGCTTAGCAGGCAGCTCACAAATGGCTGTTTGCTTTCTTCCAGGCCAGCTGGACCACGTCTCTCTGCTTTTCCTTTTGTGACCAGCTGAGAAAACCCTTTAGAATTCTGCCTTCCACACCAGTTATTTCACATGTGTTTGATTCATATCAAGTATAGAAATTCTCTTTTCATTAAAGAGAAATGTGTCTAATTATTTTGACTTTTTCTTTCTTAGCCTGTTGCTTTACCTACTTAAAGCATCTTTAAAAGTTTGTTTTTGATTTTTCAAGACAGGGTCTCATTCTAGCCCAGGCTGACCCGGAATTCACTATGTAGTCTCAGGGTGTCCTCAAACTCCCAGCAATTCCTTTGAAGTCATCCTCTTTGTGTTTTGATTTATGATTAGTTGAACACTGTTTTTTAAGTTGTGATAGTACCATCTAAATTCTTACCGTCTCCCAGATATGCAGTTCACCCATTCTTCCTCTGCTTTAAGAAAGGGCAGGGGCTAGGAAGATGGCTTTGTGTTAGGTTAGAGGAGCTTCTTGCAGTGCCTTTGGCCTGGGTTCTATTCTCCAGTACCCATGTGAAGCTAGATACCCAATGTGGTGCATGTGTCTGAGTTTGCAGTGGCAAGAGGTCCTGGTGCACCCAAATAAGTTTATGCATTCTCATAAATAAATAAATAAATAAATACCCCCCCAAAAAAAAACAAATAAAAAAGGAAAATAGAAGGTAGGAGCCTGGGAGGAAATCAGGACTTCTTTCTGGTTGCTACGGCAATTTAGAGCAGATGAAGCATGCATTTTGCAAGGATGGATCAGGTTTCCTCCCTTCTCTGTTTGAGCAAGTTTACATATAAAATGCAATATGGGGCTGGAGAGATGTCTTAACAGTGAAGGTGCCTGCCTGCAAACTTTAAGGACCCAGGTTTGATTCCCTAGTACCCATATAAGCGAGATGCACAATGTGGCATATGTGTCTGGAGTTCATTTGCAGTAGCTAGAGGTCCTGGCATATCCATTCTCTTTCTCTCCCTTCTTCCCTTTCAAATAAATAAATAAATAAATAAATAAATAAATAAATAAATAAATAAATAAATAAATAAATAAAATAAAAATTCATTGTGAAGCTCATAAGCATAGTAAGATTATTCTATCATTATAGTGTGATATTAAATAAAAATATTCTGCTATTTATTTATTTGGTTATTTTGAGGTAGGGTCTAGTCCAAGGCTAATCTGGAATTCACTATGTAGTCTCAGGGGGACCTTAAATGGTGATCCACCACCTCTGCCTCCTGGGTGCTGGGATTAAAGGTGTGTGCCACCACATCTGGCATATTCTGCTTTTTTTCCCCCCAAGGTAGGGTCTCACTCTAGCTCAGGCTGACTTGGATCACTATGTAGTCTCAGGTTGGCCTTGAACTCCTGGTGGTCCTCCTACCTCTGCCTCCCGAGTGCTGGGATTAAAGGCGTGCGCCACCACGCTGGCTTTGCTTTCTTAAATTGTACTTTTTAATTGTTCTATATGGAGTAATGGTTAGAATATTTGGGTTTTATATAGTATAAAATATAGTTCTTTGTGAAAAATTTAAGTGGCTAGTTAGAAGTTTGCTATTCATTTTTAAAAAGAATTTTTATTTGGGCTGGAGAGATGGCTTAGCGGTTAAGGCACCTGCCTGCTAAGCCTAAGAACCTGGTTCCAATCTCCAGGTCCCACATTTAGCCAGATGAAAAGTGACACAAGGGCGCAATGCCGCATTTGACCACAAGGGGGAGCACACATCTAGATTACGTTCCTAGCAGCTGAGAGACTGTTGGCGCGCCCATTTCTATCTGTCTCCCTCTCTCTGTATCTCTCTCCAAAAATAAAAAAATTTAAAAAAAGAATATTTGAGAGAAAGAGAAACAGTAAGAATGAGCCTGCCAGGGCCTCCTGCCACTGCAAATGAACCCCAGACATGTGCATCACTTTATGCATCTGGCTTTATGTGGGTACTGGGGGACTCAGACCTGGCCTAGCAAGTGCCTCCAACTGCTGAGGTATCTCCCCAGCTTTTCTGTATATATTTTTTGAAAGTGAAACAATTTTTCCAGTGTACTTGCTATTACAGATTTATACCATTTTTTACAAGCTGGTCATACTTTCTTCGAGAGGCAAGCACACGTACGTACATACACTTAAGATACAATCCGTTAGAGCAAGGCTCTGTATTACTCATTGTGTGGCTGCGAAAAACAAGTTAACCCTAAGAATTGGGAAGTCCCTTTGCTGTATAAGACAGCATTGTTCTTGAGTCTCTTCAGTTTTAGACATTTTCTGTAATTTTGGACAGATTCTTAAAACTCAACGTAGAATACACACACACACAGAGTTTTATGACCCTTAGAGGATTTTTGTAGTGTATTTTTAAACTGCTCTTTGAGGTCTAATTCACCTACTCTGAAGTTTACCCATTGCAGGTGTGCAACTCTGTCCTTTCTTTTTCCTTAGAGGATGATATATATATATATATATAATGTTTTTTTTTTTTTTTTTCATAGTGGGGTCTCACTCTAGCCCAGGCTGACCTGGAATTCACTATGTAGTCTCAGGGTGGCCTTGAACTTACAGTGAACCTCCTACCTCTGCCTCCCGAGTGCTGGGATTGGGCGTGCGCCACCACGCCCGGCTCTCTAGTATATTTTTAAACTGCTCTTTGAGGTATAATTCACCCACTCTGAAGTTTACCCACTGTAGGCATGCAACTCCAACCTTTTTCTTTCCCTCCAGCCCAAACAACTCCTAATTTACTTGTCTTTGTAACTTTTCTTTCTGTGACCTTCAGTGATTGGCATCTTTTACTCAGTGTGATGCAGCATGTATCAGCACTTCATTTCTTCTTATTTTGGAATAATACACTACAGTAAGGTTATATCACCACATTTTGTGTGTTTACCCATCGATCTGCATTTGGGTTGTTTCTGTCTTTTGTTTATTATGAACAGTAGTGCCACTGGAAGACACTTGCATAAGATTTTATGTGGAGACATTTTGTTTCTGTACGGTATATACCTAGGAGTAGAATTTGTGGATTGTTTATTAATTGTGTCTAGTCTGCAAGAGCTTTTAGACTTTTCCAAAATGGCTGTGCCACTTGACATTCTTGTCAGCAGTGTATGAGAGCCCGTGCCTTCATCCTCCCTAATATTTGTTGGTGTCTGGGTTTTTTCTTTTTATTAGAGTTGTCTTGGTGTAGGATGGTAAATTATTGTGTTTTGACTTCCTTTTCCCTGATGAATATCGATGCTATCTTTCTCTGCATATGTTCTTTGAGAAATATTCACTCCAATCATACGTATGAATGTTGTGGAATAATCCTAGCATCTGGTGCACATGGTAGGGAAGTAGTGCTGTATCATGGAGCTGTACCACCAACCCGTTTACCCGTTTTTATATCCATGTAACTTCTTACTGCTTAGTCGTAATAATTCTCTAATATTTCAGATATAAGCCCCTTCTCAGTTATAATATTTAAAAATACTTCCTCTTGGTAAATGGGCCTTTTATTTCCTTGATGGTGCTCTTTGAGGTATAAAAGATTTTATTATGGGCTGGAGAGATGGCTTAATAGTTAAGGTGCCTGCCTGTGAAGCCTAAGAAGCCCATTTGAATCTCAAGGTCCCATGTTTAGTCAGATGCAAAAGTGATGCAAGCGCCCAGTGTTGCACATGCGCACAAGAGGGCACGTGTCTGGAGTTCATTCACAGTGGCTAAGAAGCCCTGGCACACCCATTCTTTCTCCCTGTCTTTCTCTCCTTCTCTCACACACCAAAAAAAGTATTAAGAAGTTCTGTCTATTTTTTCTTCTATTGTGATGTATCTAAGAAACTCTGCTTAACTCAAGGTCTTAAAGATGAACTCCTTTGTTTGTTTTCTATGGGTTGTTGTTGGTTTTTCAAGGTAGAGTCTCACTGAGCCCAGGCTGACCTGGAACTCAGGTTGGCTTCGAACTCATGGTAATCCTTCTACCTCTACCTCCCAAGTGCTGGGATTAAAGGCATGCACCACCATCCCCGGCAGTTCTGTGGGCTTTATAGTCCTATCTCTTTCATTTAAACCTTTATGTTTTGGGATAATAGCTATATATTAATATATGTATGAATCAAGCATTCAGCTTTTTTGCATGTAGACATCTAATTGGTCTCAGTATTCATTTAATTGAATTTATAGGTCTTTCCCACCCCGTGTTTTTTAAAAATACTACATTATTATTATTATTATTATTATTATTATTATTAATTATTTCAGAGAGACAGAGAGGAAGAGGCAGAGAGAGGGAGAGAAAGGGCATGCCAGCGGCCTCTTAGCTGCTGTGAATAAATTCCAGATGCATGTGCCCCCTTGTGGGCAAGCGTATTATGTCTGGCTAAACGTGGGACCTGGAGATCGAACCAGTGTTCTTAGGCTTGGCATGCAGACACCTTAACTGTGAAGCCATTTCTCCAGCCCTTTAAAAAATATTTTATTTTTATTTACTTATTTAAGAGAGAGAGAGAGATACAGAAATAGGCAGGAAGAGAGAGAGAGAGAGAGAGAGAGAGAGAGAGAGAGAGCACCAGGGCCTCCAGCCACTGCAAACGAACACCAGATACTTGTGCCTCCTTGTGCATCTGGCTTACGTGGGTCCTGGAGAGTTGAACCTGGGTCCTTTGGCTTTGCCGGCAAGCGCCGTAACCTCTAAGCCATCTCCAGCCCCCGACCCCATATTTTTATATGCTTCTAATAACTTATATAACTTATTTATCATTTGGGTTGATGAAAGTTCATTCTAATTCTCTCTTTCTCTCTCCCCTTCCCTTTCCCTTCCCTTCCTCCTTCCCCCGCTTTTCTCTGCCCTCTCCCTCCCTCTCTTCCTCCTCCCTTCTCTGCAGGGTTTCTTATAGTCCAGGCTAGCCTTGAACTTGCTATGTCATTGAGAATGACCTTGAACTTCTGATCATGCTTCTTCCTGTCCATGTGCTGGGATTACAGGCATATGTCATTACACCCAATTTATGGGATGCTGTGGATAAACCCTTTGTGTATGCTAGCCAAGTAACTCTACCAACTGAGCTACACTACCAGTCCCAAAGGTTGTCTCTTTTTTAATCTGTTGGTGTACTTCATGAGCATGTGCTTGGTGAGATAATTTGTGTCACCTCTTGATTCCTTAGACAGTTGAGATTTAAGCAGGCTTTGCAATACCCTTACAAACCTTTTTAAAGAAGCCAACCTTAACTGGCATGGTTATACAAACCTGTAATCCCAGCGTTTGGGAGGCTGAAGAAGGAAGATTAGGAGTTAAAGGCCAGCCTGTGTTAATGAGGCCTGTCTTAAAAAACACAAAACAAAACAAGAAAGAGAGCTGGAGAGATGGCTTAGTGGTTAAGGCGCTTGTCTTCCAATCCTAAGGACTTGCATTTAACTCTCCAGGTCCCATGTAAGCCAGATGCAAAAGGTGACACAAGGTTGCACATGTGCACTAGGTGGCACACATGTCTGGAGTTTGATCACAGTGGCTGGAGAAGTCCTGGTGTGTGTTGGGCTTCCCTCAAAAAAAAAAAAAAAAAAAAAGCCAGCTTTCAGGTGGTATGGCAGGGTCTGCTCTAGAAGACATGCATCTGTTTTCTATGTGGTAGCAGTAAAAAAGGGCTAAGGATTGGGACCACAGTGTTTGGCTGTTACATTGATACTTGTTATCATGAAAGATTTGAGGATTGGTGTTTGATGCTTTGAAGTTCGTTAAGAGACACTTTTAGGGCTGGTGAGATGGCTCAGTGGTTAAATGTATTGCTTGCAAAGTCTGCTGGCCCAAGTTCATTTCCTCAGTACCCACATAAAGCAGGACACACAAAGTAACACTTGTGTATGGAGTTTGTTTGCAGTGACAAGAGTCTCAGATGCACCCACCCTTACTCTTTTTATGAAAAAATTAATTATGCTTTATAAATGATGTGAAGAGGGTATACATTCATAGTATAAAAGTTATTTTGTGTATGATCCATTCTTTTTGTTTGTTTATTTGAGCTCATTCTTTCTTATATATACATACATTTTTTTTTGAGGTAGCATCTCACTCTTGCCCAGGCTGATCTGGAATTCCCTATGTAGTCTCAGGCTGACCTCAGATTCATGGTGATCCTCCAACCTTTGCCTCCCAAATGCTGGGATTAATGGCATGCACCACCACACCTGGCTATAAATACATTAAAAATATTTTGTATTTATTTATTTATTTATTTATTTATTTATTTATTTATTTATTTATGAGTGACAGAAGAGAGAAAGAGGCAGAGAGAGAGATTGGGCATGCCAGGGCCTTCAACCACTGCAAACAAACTCCAGATGCATGCGCCACCTTGTGCATCTGGCTTACTTGGGTCCTAGGGAATGGAGCCTTGAACCCGGGTCCTTAGGCTTCACAGCCAAGTGCTTAACTGCCAAGCCATCTCTCCAGCCCTATAAATACATTTTTTAAGAGAAATTTTAGAAGAAATTATCATCTCTAGTTGACAAGGAATTTGAACATGAATTCAAGCTGCTGCTCTGGTTTAGGGTGAATCTGAAGGGCTCAGAAATGTCTCATCCAGTACACATATAATGTATGCATGTCTTCCTTTTAATTTAAGATTCCACCAGCCACATTAAAGATTTAAAGGACAGGTGTAATTAATATTAATAATATATATTATCTCATATGTAAAACATCTTTACATGTAATAAATATAGCTTACTAAAGTATTTTACCTTTTTGTACTGTCTTGGAAATGTAATATGTGGCTTGCACTTACACACATTTCAGTTTGAACGAACAGCATTGCAAGTGCCCAGTTTTGTGATCATTGGCTGCTACTACATTGGGTAGCGCAGTTGTGGATGTTTTGATGTGGTAGCCAGGTGACCTGCTACATCAACATTACCTTTCATCCCATCCATCCTTGTTACTACAACCACATAGAAACAGATGAGTTACTTTTAGGGCAGACACACTGACCCTTGCCATACTATCTGAAGGATAGCTCCTCCCCCGCACCCCATTTTTTTTAAGGCAAACCCAACGTCTAGACTGGTCTTATTATTATTATTTTTTTAATGAGGGGGAAGGAGAATTGGCACACCAGGGCCTCCAGCAACTGTAATTGAACTCCATATGTGTGTGCCACTTTGTGCACATGCATGACCTTGCACATGTGTCACCTTGTGCATTTGGTTTATGTGGGATCTGGGGGTGGGGTTTGTCAAACTTAGGTCCTTAGGCGTCACAGGCAAGCACCTTAATTGCTAAGTCATCTCTCCAGCCCTGTGTTGTTTTTTAAAAAACATTTATTTATTTATTTATTTATTTATTTATTTATTTATTTATTTATTTATTTGAGACAGAGTTAGAGATAAGAGGTAGAGAGAATCTGGGCATGCAGGGCCTCTAGCCACTGCAAATGAATTCTAGATGCATGCACCACTCTGCATCTGGCTTTACAACCTGGGTCCTTTGGCTTTGCAGGCAAGCATCTTAACCACTAAGCCATCTCTCCAGCCCTCATTGTGTGTTTTTTAAATATACTTACCCACGGACACAACCTTGGTAGAAATGGCTTTTCCCCCTGTATATGTATTTAGTGTATGTGCACAGCCGTGTGTTTGTGTGTAAGAAACACACACATACATACACATTGCTAATAAGCAGTGGCTGATAGCCAGGGTTGCTACTGAATATTGTGTGATATACCACACATGACATGATGTATGATGTCCCCACATTACCTGCCTTGGCTCTCAGTTACATTGAGAACTGTAGTTCCTGTAAGAGCAGAACATGACCCTCTTCTGTTTCCTCACGTCATTTCTCAGGGAGTCCTTTCTCACGGCGTCCACAGTGTGTTTTGGATTTAGAGAATAGATTCATTTTTCACATAAATTTTCTCAATTGGGAAGAAACAGACAGCTTTCAAAATATTTCTAATTGAGTAAATTGGTTAGGTGGATTCTGCTCACATGCCTGGAGAATGGGTGATGCATGCTTTTCCGACCCTGTAACTCTTCCCTCAGGGAAAGGTGTTGGAGCCTTGACAGTTCTTCTGCCCTCAACACACCCATGCTGGGACCATTCATTCTCTTAACTTGTAACGAAGTGTTTAAGGTTTCCAGAAAAATTACTGTACTTCTAATGCCTCTTTGATTTTGTTTTGTGTTGTGGAAGTGATGTATTTGTTTATGATTATTCCCTCTCAGTGCCCATCAGAACTGATAGCTGACTCAGAATGCTATCATTCCCACATTCCTAATGTGTATGACCTCATAAATTCTAGCAAGTAGAAATCAATAGAAGTCATTTTCAACTTAGAGGTTTTAGTTGTTCAGCTAAAGGTAATCACATTGCTAACATCTGCCTTTCAGTTTATGTTATACACATTCCCCACCCCTCCTCATGCCTTTGTGGCTTCCCACTCCTCCTTCCTGCTTTCCTCATTTGTAGTTTGGTTTTCGCTGGCAAGCTGGGGTGCTTGGCTATGGCAAGGAGAAAGGGCACTGGTTGGGGCAGCTCCTCTGACCCTGGTTCTTCATAGCAGGTAAGGAAGAGCTAGCACCCCTTCCTGTGATAGCTGACCTTGTCAGCATCATGGGCTGGAGCATGAACTTGACCATGTGCCTTACACCGTGTCACAGTAAGGGGAGAGTAAAGATCTGGAATCTACTTTCCATCACAAAAGTAGCAGTACTGCTCCAAAGGAGTTCATGTCCTTTTAGAAAGAGAAAACGTATAGTGGGCAGGTAGGAAATTGGCACTTATCTAAAGCATTGACAACAAAACAATTGGATTCTTCTTATTCCCACAGTTAAGCACTGACTGTTCACCCTTCTGATATTGCTTCTTGGGATAACTTCATCAGCCTAGTACCCTTGCCCTGCCACAAATGTCTCTTTGTGCCCTACTTTTCACCCACATTTAAAATGCTGATTCTGTACCATTAAGAAGACAGTTAAAGACCAGATGGGCTTCTGGCATTCCAGTTGAGACATTAAGTTGAGAATTTTTTTTAAAAATGAGATGTTGTTAGAAATAGCAATTAACTTTTATAATAAGTACAAGCATAATTTTATAGAATCTCTTTGAATTTTTACTTGTAAGTAATTGCACTAAATATAAGTATGCGATATTCTTGATATCTCTAGGTTTTGCTTCTTTAAGCCTTTAAATTTCTTGTATTCTGGGGTTTTTTGGTTTTGTAACAGAGCATATGCTACACATCACTTAAACTTTTTGAGACAATTAAATTACCAGTGCAGACTATATATAGTGTCTAGACTATTTGTGATGGTCAGGGTTTTTCTTTTTCTTTTTAAACATTTTTATCTATTTGAGAGATTTATTTTTATTTTATTATATTTAATTTTTTATTTTAGAGCAAGAGAGACAGGGGGAGAGAGAATTGCTGCACCAGGGCCTCTGCCAGAGAAGGGCAGATAGAGAGAAAAAGAATGAGCATGCCAGGGCCACCAGCTACTGCAAATGAATTCCAGATGCTTGCACCACCTTGTGCATCTGGCTTACATGGAGAATCAAACTGGCATCCTTTGGCTTTGCAGGCAAGCACATTAACCCTAAGCCGTCTCTCCAGCTCAGGGTTTGAACAGTGTTTTTGATAAGCAAGGAAGATAGATAATTGAATTCTCACATGAAAATAGTGGTACATATTAATCAGTTATCCTGGAAACTTAATCTCATTCCAATTATTTCTAGGGAAAAAATTCTGATTTTTTTCCAATTAAGACAAAATTAACCTTTTTAATAAGTTGAAGACTTTTTGCCACTGCTTTAAAAAAATTTTTTTTTTGGTTTTGCGAGGTAGGGTCTCACTCTGGCCCAGGCTGGCCTGGAATTAACTATGTAGTCTCAGGGTGGCCTTGAACTCTTGGCGATCCTCCTACCTCTGCCTCCCGGAGAGTGCTGGGATTAAAGGCGTGTGCCACCACGCCCGGCTGGGATATTTTCTAACTGTTGAAGCTATATATCATATGTACTCTTTCATTTCATTGAAATGCCACTAAAATTTCATAGCATTGTAATCCTAAGAAATATTGACACTGAATGAAAAGATACCTGCAAATTTTTCTTTCACCAGTAGGGAGGAGAGCCTCCTCCACATCCACACTAGCATGGCTGTAACGATACTGATTGGCAATTTTTGTTATTGTGTGACAAGTTGTGCTTTTTCTCATATTAAGGAACTCTCACTTGCCATAACGTAAGATTTACTTCTGAGTAAACAGAAATTTTCTTTCTACTGTTTCAGGCCGGAGCCTCAACAGAAAGCTCCTTTAGTTCCTCCTCCTCCACCACCACCACCGCCACCACCACTGCCTGACCCAACGCCCCCGGAGCCAGAGGAGGAGATTTTGGGATCAGATGATGAGGAACAAGAGGACCCTGCAGATTATTGCAAAGGTGATGTACAGTGGAAGGGTGGGCTTGCTTTCCTCCTTGTAGTGTGATAGTCATTTGTTTGGGGAATGGGTGATGGAAGATAGTAATGCAGATTATTTGGTCTTCATCAAATTAGCCCCCATCATTGACTAAGAATGATACAAGAAAGTATATGTATATATAAGAAAGTATAAGAGATGAGATAAAAATGTGTGTGAGAGAGAATCTGGTTGGGTGTGGTGGCACACGCCTTTAATCACAGCACTCAGGAGGCAGAGGTAGGAGGATCTTCATGAGTTCAAGGCCACCCTGAAACTACAGAGTGAATTCGGGTCAGCCTGAGCTAGAGTGAGACCCTACCTCGCAAAACCAAAAGAAAGAAAAAGAGAGAGAGAGGGAAAGAGAGAGAGAAAAGAATCTGTAGTGTGTATATACACACAGTAGGTACTTTGCCTAGCATTTTATATACAATTGAATATAGAGGAAGAGCGAGTGTAAGGATTAGAAGATACCAGGCACCAGTTGGGAGCTGAGCATAATTTTTCATTTTTGGCTTTCTTTCACCTTTCTGGCTGTTAGGCTAAAAAGGGAAGCATTTTCTTTTCTGCATAACATTGAATTACGTAGTTTTCATTGTGGAAAGAAAACATGCCCATTTGTTTACAAAGAGAGACTTTTTCTTGGCATTATACTTAATGGGAAAGACATTGTGTGCGTTCTGCAATTGTGTGACATGGTGGATTTTTAAAAATTTTTTAATTATTTTTTATTTATTTTTGGAGAGAGAGAGAGAGACAGAGAGAGATAGACAGAGAGGGAGAGGGAGACAGAGATGGGCGAGCCAGCAGTCTCTCAGCTGCTGTGAACGAAATCTAGATGCATGCGCCCCCTTGTGGGCAGCATTGCACCCTTGCATCACTTTGCATCTGGCTAAACGTGGGACCTGGAGATTGGAACCGCTGGACATTGGAACCAGCTTTCTTAGGCTTAGCAGGCAGGCGCCTTAGCCGCTAAGCCATCTCTCCAGCCCGACAGGGTGGATTTTATGTTCATCTTTGATTTATTTCACAGACGACATAGAAGACGATTGAACTGGAATGTTCTTGTATTGATGGGTTGTTAAGATCAAAATTATAAAGCTAAAGCCCTTAAGAGCAAGCATGTTATGTGGTGAATATTGATAATAATAGCAGCTCTAGACACTATACTTTGTATAGACTGGACTGAGAATCTAGGAGATAAGGAAGTTGCTTTTGGGCTTCCTCTATTACCTGACTTACTGGAATGTTTTCCACTAGCCACTGCATATGAACTCCAGACATATGCGCCACTTTGTTTATCTGGCTTTATGTGGGTACTGGAGGAGCAATCCAGGGTCCTTTGGCTTTGCTGGCAAGTGCCTCAACTACTAAGCATCTCTGTAGCCTTTGATTTTTAATTCCCTGCAATTTTGAGCTTCTAAGTGATATAATTTACTTATTGTAGATTTTAAGGATGTAAATCAGATACTATATAGCATAAGGATAGATGGCAGAATATGCACATAGAAATAGGCCCTTAGTGACTCTTTGGATCTGCCATTTCTTAGAAATTTATTTTTATCTAATGGATGAAGGTTGTTTGTGTTGTTGGCTAAGGCACGATGTAAGTTTAGTTACCTGCTAAGAAGAGGAAGTTATTCTGGTGTGAAAGTATAAGTCTTAAGCTACTCCAGCCTAATTCTACCTTGGGGACAGGCACCTAAACAGAGTCAATATTCTCCTTAGAAAAGAGAGTGGTGGCTATTACTGAATATGTGTCTAAGCTCTAAATAGTGGTGATGACCTTGAAGCCTATACCATCTAATAAAAGATACAGAGACTGTATGAAAGGCCAGAAGTAGATGTGCTCCCTCTAAAGTATGAAGTTTTTGGTTTGGAAATAAGAGATGTAAGAGCACTTGCTGCACAAGCTTGAGGATGTGAGTTTGATCCTTAGGACCCGTGTAAGAAGCTAGGCCTGGCTACACACTCCTTTAATCCTAGTCTGAGGGAGTAGACACAGGAGGATCCCTGGGACTTGCTGATTAGTCAGTCTGACCTAGAAACAGAAGCTCTAGGCTCAGTGAGAGACTGTGTCAAGGAAATAAACTGAACGCAATAGAGGAGGACATCTACCCTCTGTCCATGTGCACATGAGGTGCACATCTGCCCCTCCACGTATAGCTTGATGTCTCAGACACCACACATTACACCCGCCAACACACGAGAAAGTAGACTACTGTTTCATATTCTTGCTGTTGATCCTATCGGAACCATTCTATAGGGGCTGTTCTAGCAAACAGGTTTTACCGAGCTATAAGGAGCACCATTGTTGACTCTTTGGGTCAGAAGAAATAGCTATCATGCCCATTCCCTTTTTAAAAAAAATTTTTTTATTATTATTTTTGGAGAGAGACACAGAGAGAGACAGAGAGAGAGGGAGACAGATAGAGAATGGGTGTGCCAGCAGTCTCTCAGCTGCTGTGAACGAAATCCAGATGCGTGCGCCCCCTTGTGGGCAAGTGCGGCATTGCGCTATTGTGTCACTTTGCATCTGGCTAAACATGGGACCTGGAGATTGGAACTAGGTTCTTAGGCTTAGCAGGCAGGCACCTTAACCACTAAGCCATCTCTCTAGTCCTCCCATTCACTTTTACCTCTGCTGAAAAATCACCACAAGGGACATTGTAGCCCCCAAAGAGGACAAAAATTAAAGAATTTTACTCTTAGGGTTGATCCTAGGTAAGAGTATTCAAGTCATTCTCAACAAGGCATGGTAAAAATGATGACGATTCAGCTGGGCATGGTGGCACACACTAATCCCAGCACTTGGGAGGCAGATGGTTATCATGAGTTTGAGGCCACCCTGAGACTACAGAGTGAATTCCAGGCCAGACTGGCCTAGAGTGAGACCCTACCTTGGAAAACAAAACAAAACAAAACAAAACAAAACAAAACAAAACAAAACAAAACAAAACAAAACAACAACAAAAAAAGAAAGCAAAAAGCAAAAGAAAGAAATGATGATGATTCCTGCCCATGTGTACATGCTTACACTTGCATCCTCATTCTCGTGTTCTCTCTCTTTCCTTTTCTCACTCATGCTCTCCCTTAAATTTGGTAAGTAACTTGTGCAGCAATCCATGTGCCAGCAGCTTTACTCTGAATATTGTGGTATGGGCCAACCCTAACAGTTTGTCTGTGACAACCGACAGAA
The DNA here is from genome assembly GCA_036365145.1 of Orientallactaga sibirica. Taxonomy (NCBI): domain Eukaryota; kingdom Metazoa; phylum Chordata; class Mammalia; order Rodentia; family Dipodidae; genus Orientallactaga; species Orientallactaga sibirica. Next base: position 27,313,269 of record JAEOAD010000022.1, read on the forward strand.
ATACATCTGAGGGTTCTGTATTAGTCAGATTTCTGTCTCTGTTACAGAATAACTTAGTCTCCTGAAAAGGAAGAATAGATTTATTTTGACTCATGGTTTCAGATAATTGCTTAACCCTGTTGGTTGGGGCCTGCATCGAGCAGGGCATATTCAGAAGTGCAGAGAAAGCTGATTACCTCAGTATGGCCAGAAGGCCCAAGGGGTAGGGGGAGAATTGGGATTCTAACAGTTCCTTCAAGGGCAACCTAACTTCCTTCCATTACAGTCCACCTTATGAAGGTTCTGTCACTTCCCAGTGGCACCATAATGGTCTGATGACCAAGTTTTCAACATATGGCCTTTGGAATATACTTAAGAGTCAAACCACAATAGAATCAAAGTAATTGTTTGGGAATGTCTCCAATAAAAATCGTGTAGTTGAGCCGGGCGTGGTGGCGCACGCCTTTAGTCCCAGCACTCGGGAGGCAGAGGTAGGAGGATCGCCAAGAATTCGAGGCCACCCTGAGACTACATAGTTAATTCCAGGTCAGCCTGGACCAGAGTGAAACCCTACCTCGAAAAACCAAAAAAAAAAAAAAAAAAAAAAAAAAAAAAAAAAAACAAAAACAAAACCCAAAAATCGTGTAGTTACATTTTTTTCTCTTCATGGATAGAGGAGATGGATAGCTTTTTCCTCCAGAACTAATTGAATTTAAGTTACTAATGATGTTTTTGTCATCTCTCTGTACCTCTGAATGCTACAATCAAATATATTCTCTTGTAAATTACAATAGAATCCTCAAGATCATAAAGTTAACACTGGTATGTTAGTACTGGTCAACCCCCCCCCCCCTCTATTTTGGATGTATTGGTTGCTTAGTATTTCCCTTTATACAAAATGATATACAAAATGGTAGAATCATGTACTATATTTTGTTTTCTTGTTGCTCAAATTTGCTTTATTTGGATCACTTAGGATTTTCTTGGTTTTCATGACCTTGACATTTAAAAAATTTATTTATTTGAGAGATAGAGGCAGATAGCATGAATGGACACGCCAGGGCGTTCAGTCTCTGCAAATGAGCTCCAGACTCATGTGCCCCCTTGTGCTTCTAGCTTATGTGGGTCCTGGGGAATCGAACCTGGGTCCTTCAGCTTTGCAAGCAAGCACCTTAACCACTAAGCCATGTCTCCAGCGCACTTGACATTTTATTTTTGTTGCTCTTCTCTTCTCTTCTCTTCTCTTCTCTTTCTTCTCTTCTCTTCTCTTCTCTTCTCTTCTCTTCTCTTCTCTTCTCTTCGTTTTTTGAGGTAGGGTCTCACTCTGGCCCAGGCTGACCTGGAATTCAGTCTGTATTCTCAGGCTGGCCTCGAACTCATGGCGATCATCCTACCTCTGCCTCCAAGTGCTGGGATTAAAGGCGTGTGCAACCACACCCGGCTTCTTTTCTTACATATACAAATTATATTTACCCATATGTGCCTACGGAAAGTATAGGTTGAGTTTTTTTTTTTTAATTTTTAATTTTTTTAAAAATTTACTTAGAATGGGTATGCCAGGGCCTTCAGGACTGTAAATGAAATACAGATACATGCACCATCTTGTCCCATCTGGCTTACATGGGTCTTGGGGAATTGAACCTGGGTCCTTTGGCTTCGCAGGCAAATGCTTTAACCACTAAACCATCTCGCCAGCCCATAGGTTGAGTTTTAAATGCTCAAAGCTTAATGTTGATGGTTCTAAGTTTTCAATGACTTTTAAATTGTTTTCTTTCCTTCTCTCTCCAAAGTACATGATTCACAATTCCTTTTGTTTCCTGACTGCCTCCTTCCCCCTCCCTCCCTCCCTTCTTTCCACTTGTCCTACAATAAAATTGTCTGGGTTTTTTCACTGGGTCAGTTTTGCCCTTGGGATCCTGTTTGTGCATGTTAGGAAATGTTTTCAGCTTCCGTAACTGAGGTTATGTAATTGTATACGTAAGATCTGTGGATTTCACTGGATGTCAATTTTACCTCAATTAAAAAAGTTAACATTATTGCTGCATCTGGGTTGATAACCTCTTTCTATTGGTTCTGGTTCTCTTTGTCTTCTGCTTCAAGCACATATATCTTTTTTCCTCTTTTTTGTTTATTTATTTGACAGAGAAAGAGGGAGAGAGTAAGAAAGAGAAAGAGAGTGAAAGATAGAGAGAATATGGGCACGGCAGGGTCTTCAGCCACAGTCGCATGTGCCCCCTTGTGCATCTGGCTAAAGTGGGTCCTGGGGACTTGAATCTGGGTTCTTTGCCTTTGCAGGCAATTGCCTTAACTGCTAAGCCATCCCTCCAGCCCCAAGCATATATTTCTTTATATACTAAAAAAAGTGTTTAGAAAGGAACTTAACATGGAGAGCTCAATATAGCTTTTGTATAACAAAATCCTTTACTTAAGGAATGTTAATTAGAAATGGATATCTTGGTATTAAAGAGAAAATATATACCTGTATCCATAGAATACATATATATGTGGATATATGTATACACTGTATGTCTGTGGATATATACATACATACTTGTATATGTATATATGTTTATATTTTTCAATTTTTCAATTTATTTCTTTAAAAATATATTTTATTTATGAGAGAGAAAGAGGTAGAGAGGGGTGGGGAGGAAGGGAGAGAATGGGTGCGCCAGGGCCTCCAGCCATTGCAAACAAACTCCAGGCAGAGGTGCCCCTTTGTGCATCTGGCTTATATGTGGGTCCTGGAGAATTGAACCAGGATCCTTGGCTTGGCTTTGCAGGCAAATAAACACCTTAACCACTAAGCCATCTCTCCAGCCCCAATTTTTTTTTATTTTCAACAATTTTCTTTTTTTAAAACACCTTTAACAACCAAGAATCCTCCACACCCTGAGAGATACTTGATACTAAAATGTTTTATTTTAAAATGTTAAAAGCAGGCTATGCATGGTGGTGCATGCCTTTAATCCCAGTATTCGGGAGGCAGAGGTAGAAGGATCACCATGAGTTCGAGGCCACCCTGAGACTACATAGTGAATTCCAGGTCAGCCTGAGCTAGAGAGAGACCCTAACTCAAAAGGTGGGCGTGGTGGTACACGCCTTTAATACCAGCACTCGGGAGGCAGAAGTAGAAGGATTGCTGTAAGTTCGAGGCCACCCTGAGACTACATAGTGAATTCCAGGTCAGCCTGGGCTACAGCGAGACCCAACCTCAAAAAACCAAAAAACAGGGCCTGGAGAAATGGCTTAGTGGTCAAGGCATCTGCCGGCAAAGCCAAAGGACCCTGGTTCAATTCTCCAGGTCCCATGTAAGCCAGATGCACATGGTGGCAACATGCATCTGGAGTTCATTTGCAGTGGCTAGAGGCCCTGGCGTGCCCATTCTCTCTCTATCTGCCTCTCTTCTATCTCTCTCTGTTTGCAAATAAATAAATAAAAGTTAAAAAAAATTTCTTAAAAAACCCAAAAAAGTTAAAAGCAGGGTTGGAGGGATGGCTTAGTGGTGAAAGAGCTTGCTTGAAAAGCCAGAGGACCCAGGTTTGATTTTTGCCCAGGATCTATGTAATCCAGGTGCCCAAGGTAGCGCATGCATGGGGAGTTTGTTTGCAGTGGCTGGAAGTTGTAGTGTGCCCATTCTCGTTCTCAAATCACAAAGAAATAAATATAAAAATATTAAAAACAATAGTCCTTCAGGAAAACCTTTTGGTACTTATCTCCCCTAAATCCATACAAATTGCATAGCAGAATTATTCATTATTTGAATACAGGAACACTGAATGTCTAAACTGCCCTGATTCATTAAAAGTAAATTTCTGGATCCACCCACGATCTATTGACCCAGAACCTCTGAGGATATAGGTGTGATTTTTTTTTTGTCTTTCTTTTTCTTTTTCTTTTTCTTTTTTTTTTTCCAATGTAGGGTCTTACTCTAGCCCAGCCTGACCTGGAATTTACTATGTAGTCTCAGGGTGACATCGAACTCTCCTTCTACCTCTGCCTCCCTTGTGATTGAATTAAAGGCATGTGCCACCATGCCCAGCTAGGTCTGATTTTTTTAAAAATGCATTTTATTTTTATTTATTTAATTGAGAGAGAGAAAGAAAGAGTTAGAGAATGGGCATGCTAGGGCCTTCAGCCAGTATAAAGTAAATCCAGATGCATGTGCCACTGTGCATCTGGTTTTACTTAGGTACTTGGGAATTGAACCTGGGTCCTTTGGCTTTGCAGTCAAGCACCTTAATCACTGAGCCATCTCTTCAGTCCCTAGAATTTATTGGTTAGAAATAACTTTTGGTGCATGCAAAAATTATGCAGTATGGTTGGGTTTGGCGGCACACACCTTTAATCCTAGCACTTGGGAGGCAGAGGTAGGATCACTGTCAGTTTGAGGCCACCCTGAGACTACATGGTGAATTCCAGGTCAGCCTGTGCTAGAGTGAGACTCTACCTTGAAAAACCAAAAATAAAATAAAACAAAGAACTGACAAAGGAAAAGATGAGCTGGATTGTTGTATTCTTGAGATTTTGAATTATCTTTCTTTTTTTTTTTTTAAGGTGGCTATCATCCCGTAAAAATTGGAGACCTCTTCAATGGTCGGTATCATGTTATTAGAAAGCTAGGATGGGGACACTTTTCTACAGTCTGGCTGTGCTGGGATATGCAGTAAGTGTTCTTGGTCATGTATGCACTTCCTTCCTGGTTTAGAGTCACATGTTTTCTGAGAAGATGCGGCAAGGGCCATTCCTATTTTATTGTGGTGTCCCAAATGCTATTCAGCACAGAGTTGCTGCAGCTAGCTAAGCTCCATCCACTCCCTCCCCTTCTACTATTTGATGTTTAATTATATGTATATATTTGAATTTTTTCTGATATGGATGAAATCTTGTATGTATGTATGTAATGTATGTATGTACGTACGTACGTATGTAAGTAATGTTTTTTTCCAGATAGGGTATCATTCTAGCCCAGGGTGACCTGGCACTCACTCTGTAGTTCCAGGCTGGCCACAAACTCACAGTGATCCTTCTACCTCTGCCTTCTAAGTGCTTGGAGTAAAGGTGTGTGCCACCATGCCTGGTTTCTATTACTTATATTTTTAAAAATATTAACTTATTTCTGAAATTATTATTATTATTATTATTATTATTATTATTATTGGGTTTTTTTGGGGGGGGTCTCACTGTAGCCCAGGCTGACTGGAATTCATTATGTAGTCTCAGGGTGGCCTTGAACTCACATGATCCTCCTACCTCTGCCTTCTGAATGCTGGGATTAAAGCTGTGTGCCACCATACCTAGTTTCTGGTTTTATTTTTGATTTTTTTATTATTACTGTTTAAAATTGTTTTTTTTAATCAAGGTAATAATATTTTTCTAGTAATTCATCCATATCAGAAAAAATTCAAGGGCTGGAGAGATGGCTTAGTGGTTAAGCGCTTGCCTGTGAAGCCTAGGGACCCCAATTTGAGGTTCAATTCCCCAGTATCCACATAAGCCAGGTGCACAAAAGTAGCGTATGCATCTGGAGTTCGTTTGCAGTGGCTGGAGGCCCTGGTGCGCCTATTCTCTCCCTCTCTGCTTCTTTATCTGTCTGTTACTAATAAATAAAATTAAAAAAATAAAAATTTAAAAAATTCAAATATAAAACAAAATACATAAGCCTTTCAAATGAGTATTTTGTGACATTATTAGACTGACATGCTGCCTACTACACTAAGGCACCCGTAGTGCACTCTTGTGACATTAGTTAAAAGGCTTATTTACTTTAAAAATGTCATTGCCACTGGATGTGGTGGCGCATGCCTTTAATCCCAGCATTTGGGAGGCAGAGGTAGGAGAATTGCCATGAGTTCGAGGCCACCCTGAGACTACACAGTGAATTCCAGGTCAGCCTGGGCAGAGTGAGACCCTATCTCCAAAAACAAAAACAAAAACAAACAAAAAAAAGTCATTGCTACTCAGTACATACATACATACATGTATACTGTTTGTTTAATGTTTATGTTCATGAATACAAGTGTTCCCAAAATTCTCCCTTAGTATATGTGGAAATTTACATTTTTCTTATCTGTTAATCAGAAGAATTGAAACAATAAAGCATAAAAGAGACTGTCTTAATACATGGACCCATTATTTAATTGTGTCCCCCTAATTTGAAAGATACTATTTTTCTACTGGAGTGCTGGGGAGGTAGCTCAGTGAATAAGAGTGTTTTCCATGCACATGTGAGGGCCTTTGAGAGCCTGATCAGTTTCCTAACACCCACATAAACAGGCATGATCATGCATGCCTGCAGCCCCAGTCCTGTTAGAAGTAGTGACAGGATAATTCATAGGGCCATCGTCAGCCAGGGTGACTGAGTATAGTAGTAGCTCTGAGCTCACTGAGACTCCATCTCAAGGAAGCATGTAATGAGTGACAGAAGGTACCTGAAGTTCTTGTGTGGCCTCTGTGTGCATGCAGAAGCACAGAAATGTGTATACAACGCATGCACACACACCCCATACTATACATGCAAAAAAAAGACAGCTTCTATTTGAGCTTGGGGAGATAGCTCAGTGGTTAAAGTACTTGCCTCACAAGTATGAATTCTTAGTACCCATGTAAAAAATGCCAGGCGAGGTACTGTGCACCTGTAATCCCAGTGCCAGGGAAGAAGAGTCAGGATTTCTTGTTCTGCTGATGAGCCAGTCTAGCCTAATTGACAAACTTGAAGACAATGAGAGACACTGTTAAAAAAAAAAAAGTTGGACATTGCTTCTGTAGAATGTCAACAGAGGTTGTCCTCTGGCCTCCATATGTGTGCACCTACGCATGTGCACACACCTGCATTAAAATTGTTCCTACTTAGAGGGTAGATCTCACTGCAACAATCACTTCTGCTGCTACTCTAAATAACTCTTTTTTTTTTTTTTTTTTTAAAGGGGGAAAAGGTTTGTTGCAATGAAAGTTGTAAAAAGTGCCCAGCATTATACAGAGACGGCTTTGGATGAAATAAAATTGCTCAAATGTGTAAGTATTGCACAAATGTTAATGACATAAGAAAAGTAAATGATGAAATTTACAGAGAGGTTTTTCTGGATCATACTACATTAAAGTATAATTTTTTTAAAAAGTTAAAATGGGGCCTGGAGGAGATGGCTTAGCGGTTAAGGCGTTTGCTTGCAAAGCCAAAGAATCCCGGTTCAATTCTCCAGTACCCACATAAGCCAGATGTACAAGGAGGCACATGCATCTGGAGTTTGTTTGCAGAGGCTGGAGGGCCTGGCACGCCCATTCTCTCCCTCTCTTTTTCTCTCTCTCTGTCTCTTTCTCTCTCTCAAATAAAATAAATAAATAAAACATATTTTTTAAAAAGTTAAAATGCTAATTCTTTAAATTGAAAAAGTTCCCTTTGTTGCTATAATGGAAAAGATTCTCCACTTTATTTTTTAAAATTTTGTTGGTTTGTTCATTTGTTTATTTATTTGAAAGCAACAGACATAGAGAGAGCAAGAGAATGGGGCACCAGGGCTTCTAGGCACTGCAGATGAACTCCAGATACATGTGCCACCTAGTGCATCTGGCTTACATGGGTACTGGGGAATCAAGTCTCAAACCAGGGTCCTTAGGCAAGTGCTTAACCACTAAGCCATCTCTCCAGCCCTCCACTTTATTTTTTAAAAAAATGTTTATTTGAGAGAGAGGGAAAGAATCAGAAAGAACGAGAGGTAGAGAGAGAGAGAATGGGCCTTTAGCCACTGCAAACAAACTCCAGATACATGCACCACATTGTGAATCTGGCTTTATGTGGGTACTGGAGAATCAAACCTGGGTCCTTTGGCTTTGCCGGCAAGTGCCTTAATCACTAAACCATGTCTCCAGCCCCAAGAGTCTCCATTTTTAAACTTGTCTGTTGTCCAGAAGTGGTAGTGCACATCTGTAATCCCAGTACCCAGGAGGCTGAGGCAGAAGAACAACTGTGATCAGCACAGGCAAATAGAAAGGCTCAGTTTTAGAAAACCAAAAATTAAAAAACAAACAAACAAAAAAAAACAACCCTCCTTTGTTCATTCTTTAATTTGTTTTGCTTTGCATAGGTTCGAGAAAGTGATCCCAGTGACCCAAACAAAGACATGGTGGTCCAGCTCATTGATGACTTCAAGATCTCAGGAATGAATGGGATACGTATCCTTAGCTTTCTGATGACTGAACTCTGCAGTTTCTGTTTTCACTTTTCTTATCTTTTATTATTATTATTAACAACACATTTCATATAATAAAATTAGCTTCGTTTCAGGTTCCTGTAAACTTGTATTTTCTGCTGTATTCCTTCCACATAAGACTCAAAGGTCATTGTAAAGTGTACTAAGTGTGTATCTAGAGGCTCTGGTCACCAGGCACTTTAGAGGATTTTTTTTTTTTCGAGGTAGGGTCTCACTCTAGCTCAGGCTGACCTAGAATTCACTATGTACTCTCAGGGTGGCCTTGAACTCATGGCCATCCTCCTATCTCTGCCTCCTGAGTGCTGGGATTAAAGGCATGCACCAACACACCCGGCTCCAAAAGGGTTTTTAATACAGAAATAGCTTAGAAAACTTTTTTTTTTAAATAATAAGTTGGCTTGATTCTGGATGCAATTACTGATTTATAACAAAAGATTTTAACACTGTATACTAAAAATTACTCAAAATAGTACACTTCATTATGACATTTTCTTACATGAGATTGGGGTACTAGCTCAGTGGTAGAGCTCTTGTCTAGCATGTGCAAGCTCTGGTTTTCATCTCTAGCACCAAAAAAAAAAAAAAAAAAAACCAACCCACATAGACATTTTTATACATTTATGTAGTGTACTTAGATTACCTATTCACCTTCCCACCCTGTGGCTCTTACGTTCTTTCTGCCTTCTCTTTCGTCATGTTCCGTGATACTTTGAGAGTTTGTTATAAATCTACTTTAGTGTTGAGCTCTCAGCAGCCTCTCATTTTCTGCTTTGATGAGGTTTTTTTTTTATGAGAGTGAGAGAGAAAAAGAGAAAGTGGTAGATATATAGAGAGAATGGGCGTGCCAGGGCCTTCAGCTGCTGCAAACGAACTCCAGAAGCATGCGCCACCTTGTGCATCTGACTTATGTGGGTCCTGAGGAATCCAGCCTGGGTTCTTTGCCTCATTTAGGCAAGGGCTTAACTGCTAAGCCATCCCTCCAGCCCTTCTTTGATGAGTTTTAAGTCTCCTTAGTGTCTACCACCATCTCCATGGAGACAGTTTTCTGGCCATTAGTGAGAGCAGCACTCATATTTAATCCTCCACTTGCTGGTAATGTTTCCTTTGATTTTTATTTTATTTTTTTATTTGAGAGGGAGGAAGGGAAAGAGAGAGAGAGAGAGAGTGAGAGAGTGTTGGGCATGCCAGATCCTGTAGCTATTGCAAACAAACTCCAGACACATGCATCACCTTGTGCATCTGGCTTATGTGGGTACTGGGGAATTGAACCTGAGTCCTTTGGTTTTGCAGGCAAGTGCCTTAACCACTAAGCCATCTCTCTAGCCCCTCCTGTGATTTTTTTTTTTTAAACTTGATATCTTCATTTATTTTGGTTGTCTGTACTATTATAGACCTTTTGTTTATTTTTGTGGTGGAAGGCAGAGTTGTATGCTTACACTTCTTTGTGCTTTCAGTCAGTATACCAGGCCTTATGTGTCTATGCCCCATGAAAGCATTTGTTGACACAATAAAAGGAAAAATGTATACTGAAGATGGTGGCTTTTGCCTGTATTCCCAGTACACCAGGATGCTGAGGCAGGACGAACACAGTTATTTCTTAGCCAGCCTGGGCTACATAGTAAGTTCCAGACTAGCCAGAGCTTTAGTTGACCATGTCTCAAAAAGCATAAATCAAGGCTGGGTAAGTGGCTTAGCAGTTAAGGTACATGCCTGTGAAGCCTAAGGACCCAGGTTTGATTCTCCAGGTCCCACGTAAGCCAGATGCACGTGGTGCATCTGGAGTTCATTTGTGGTGGCTAGAGGCCTTGAAGTGCCCATTCTTTCTCACTCTTTCTCCCCCTCCCTGTCTCAAATAAATAAAATAAATAATTTTTAAAAAGCATAAATAAGCATAAATAAATTGGATGGCTTAGTGGTTAAGTCACTTGCCTGCAAAGCCAAAGGACCCAGGTTTGATTCTCTAGGACCCAAATTAAGCCAGACATACAAGGTGGCACGCGCATGTGGAGTTCATTTACAGCGGCTGGAAGCTCTGGTGCGCCCAGTCTCTCTCTCTCCCCTCACAAACAAATAAATAAATGTGAAAATGTTTTTAAAAAGCATAAATAAATCAATTAGTGAGTGAATTAGTAATAGTAAATAAATATTCTGTTAATGCTGACAGTTGAAAATTGCAGTTGAGAACTGTTAATTTGAATTCTGCTTCTAGAATCATAGTCATTGAGCCTTTTTGAAAAAAGAATTAATTAATTTGTTTATTTGAGGCAGAGAGGAAAAGAGTATTAGGGCACACCAGGGCCTCTAGCTATTGCAAATGAACTCCAGACAAATGTGCCACCATGTGCATCTGGCTTATATGGGACCTGGAGAATCAAACCTGGGTCTTTAGGCATGCCCCTTAACCACTAAGCCATCTATCCAGCCCTTTAAAAAATATTTAATTTTATTTATTTATGAGAGAGAGACAGAGACAATGGGCAGCCACTGCAAATGAACTCCAGATGCATGTGCTACCATGTATATCTAGCTTTCATGGGTTCTGGGGAGTTGAACCTGGGTCCTTAGGCTTCAAAGGCAAGTGCCTTAACGGCTAAGCCATCTCTGCATCCCATCACTGAGCCTTTGAATGACTTGTTCCTGCAGAGGATCATATTTTTGTCAGATGAATATGGAACATCTTGTTATTGAAGGGCTGGAGTTCAAATTCAGGGCCTCAAGCATGCTAGGCAAGTACTCTACTGCTGAACCACACCCTAGCCCTTGTTTTATTTAAATTCCTCTCAGTTTGTTTACTTTTCAAATGTAAATTAAGTAAATTGATGGATTTTTTACAAAATGTTTCAAAAATATGTAAAAGTCGTACATAACACTCAATGTGTGGCTATAATTAAGCTGTTCTTCTTATCTGGCTCAGTAATTTCTTTTAAACATTATTTTTATTTTTCTATGGGTGTGAGAGAATAGGTACACCAGGGCCTCTAGCCACTGCAACAAACTTCAGATGTATGCGCCACCATGTGCATCTGATTTATGTGGGTACAAGGGAATCAAACCTGGGTATTTAGGCTTCATTGGCAGACACCTTAACTGCTAAGCCATCTCTCCAGCCCTAGCTCAATAATCTTAGAACAAATTCTGGAAACATATCCTTTATGAATGTCACTGTGCATCTTATAAAAAATGCATTTTTAGAAAATACTTACTTTGCTGCATGTGTGCATGCATGTATTGTGCCACTGCAAAGACATACCAGATGCGTGTGCCACTTTTGTGCCTTTGGTAATTGAACCTAGGCCAGTAGATGTGTTAAAGCACTGTCGTCTCAGCTATACTTTCTAATGTAACTATAAAACTCGTTGAATAAAATTAATAATTTGTTGCTCCCATGTCATAATTCTAGGATTCAAATTGCTTTAGTATTGCAACAAATTACTTTTTAATAGCTAGACTCAAAATTCAGTAAAGGTTTTTGTCCTAAGTACATGTCAACTTACTTTATTTGTATAGTTGAAGGTTAGATTGTTCAGTACATATCCTTCTCTTTTTTTGTTGGCACGTGACATAGAATATTTGTTCTATCAAAAAGAAAATATCCTGGCCTGAAGAGATGCCTTAGCAGTTAAGTGCTTGCTTGTGAAGCCCAAGGACCCCAGTTGGAGGCTCGATTCCCCAGTACCGATGTAAGCCAGATGCACAAAGTGGCACATGCATCTGGAGTTCATTTGCAGTGGCTGGAGGCCCTGGTGTGCCCATTCTCTCTGTCTATCTGCCTCTCTCTCTCTCTCTCTCTGTTATTCTCAAAGAAATAAATAAAAAATAAACAAGCAAACAAAAAAAGAAATTATCCTAAGCTGGGTGTGGTGGCACATGCCTTTAATCCCAGCACTCAGGAGGCAGAGGTAGGAGGATTGCCATGAGTTTGAGGCCACCCTGAGACTACATAGTTAATTCCAGGTCAGCCTGGACTAGAGTGAGACCCTACCTTGAAAACTCCCCCCCAAAAAAAAAAAAAGAGAGCGAGAGAAAGAATAATAATAAAATAAAATAGAAACAAATTATCCTAGTGGAAATTCATGCCTTTTGAAAGGTGATAAGTTTTCTGGATGTGGTGGTGCACACCTTTAATCCCAGTACTTGGGAGGCAGAGGTAGGAGGATCGCTGTGAGTTCGAGGCCACCCTGAGACTACAGAGTGAATTCCACGTCAGCCTGAGCTAGAGTGAGACCCTATCTCAAAAAAAAAAAAAAAAAAAAAAAGCGAACAAAGAAGCTGGCACAACTTAGTGTAGATCTGCATCATGGGATTGCCCCTTTAGATAGAAAGGCTAGGACATACATTCCTTGTTTCCAGAGTCAGTACAGTTATATATTTCCTAAGGTAGTTTGAAGTATGCATTAAATAGTAAGTACATAATGAAAATGTCAGTTTTTTTTTGTTTAAGTGAGAACAACCAACCACTTTTGTTATTACTGATACTGTTGATGTAATATTTTATTAAGAAATTAGTCCTTTGCAATATAATAATAATAATGCATTTAGTAACTACCTGACTTTAGGAACTGCATCCTTAAATGATCCTTAACCTTGCCCCAGATGTCTGTATGGTCTTTGAAGTGCTTGGCCATCATTTACTTAAGTGGATCATTAAATCCAACTATCAAGGTCTCCCAGTACGTTGTGTGAAGAGTATCATTCGACAGGTGAGTGGCCCTCTCCCAGCACCCATTTGACTTACTTTTCAATGTGGATTTCTGTTTTTATTGAATAAATGCATTAACAACACTTTGAACTGGTAATAAGTCAGTTTTGTATTTATATAATGATAGGCCCCCCCCTTTTTTTTTTTTTTTTTTTTTTTTTTTTTCCGAGGTAGGGTCTCACTATGTAGTCCCAGGGTGGCCTCGACCTCATGGCGATCCTCCTACCTCTGCCTAGCATACATTTTGTTTAGCATATTGTACTTTTTAGGGTACATGATATGATATAATCAAAAATTATTGTATACAATATATTTACTACAAAACATCCCGCTTAGTTCAAAACAAGCAATTTATTGTGTTTATTTACTGTTTCTACGTATCCTTGGATATGGCATACATCAAATATCGAGTTGTGTATTAATTCTCATTTATAAGGTGGTTAAGTTTTGAGGATCTAATTTATAGCCTTGTGACTATAGTTAACAATATTGTACATGTGAAATTTGCAGAGTAGATTCTAAATGGATAAGTCAGTTCATTTCAGGTAATCATTCATGTATATAAAAACGTCAAACATCACATAATAAATACATTGATTGTCAAGTGTACCTCAATAGAAGGGAAAGAAGAATTGAATCATGAGAAGAGAGACGAAGGCTCCGTGCTGGTTTATCTTGAGCTGGAGTGAGATACTTGTGTATGAGTGAAGTTTTTTCAGAAATATTGTATTAAATTATACTTTGTTCAGTTGGTTTACCAAAAGAAAACCCTTCAGCTAGCAACTTGTCTTACCAGAGATGCTCCAATAGATGTTTATAGGACAAAAGTATCCATATAGATTTCAGCTGGGCATGGTGGCGCACGCCTTTAATCCCAGCACTTGGGAGTCAGAGGTAGGAAGATCACCATGAGTTCGAGGCCACCCTGAGACTATGTAGTGCATTCCAGGTCAGCTGGACTAGAGTTAAACCCTACCTCAAAACAAACAAAAAGTATCTATATAGATTTCTTTCCAATTAGCACTGTTTACAGGAGTCTGTTTTTGCATAAATTCTGTTAAATAATCTATATTCTACTCATTGCCCATACCACATAATTTAGGAAAGTTGCAAATACAACTTACTCTGGACCACACATTATAGTTTAAAGAGAATTACCATGGGTATTTTTGCAGAGTAAGCAGGTAATGTATCAGTGAGGTTGCTTGCTTTGCTTGAGCAGAGGTTAGGAACATTTAATATCCAGTCCAGAGTTTGGATTATATCTTCCCTTGGATTACAATCACAAAATACAAGCTTCAGTATAAAATTTTTAATTGGGAATAATAATGATTCACAATTAAGATTTCTGGATTTAAGAGATGGATGCTTCAAAGAGAACCTTCCTTACATGTGTGAAAAGTCTTTGCTTACATACATGTTCATGCTGGGGAGATAGCTCAGTGGTTAAAGGGGCTTGCTTGCATACATGTGCATGAATAGATTTTAAAACCCATTTATAAAGATCTCAAAACTTAAATCTGTGAAGTAAAGGCATCCTAGATTGTTCTTTTGAACTTTTGTTTAGGGCCCTTTGTATGACTGTGAGTGTGACTTCTCTGCATCCCCTTCATCTTTCCATGCCACACACTGGCAGCTTCTTTTGTAACACTGCAGATATTATTTAAGAAAAGGTACTGGAGAGGGAAAGGTTACTTATTTTTGCTTACCTCAATTGGACTGAGATATTTTCTACAATCTTATTTTGCTAGGGCCACATGCTTGCCTACTATTGGTTTCTAGCTTTTATTAAATAATATATCTGCTCCCCTTTAGATTTCAAGTAGTAGCATTTTTATTCAACATATCTCAAATAAAACAGTTCTGTTCCATTAATGTAATGGTGAGGGTAAAATTAGTATGATAATTGAGTTATTCTCTTCCCAGTAACATTCCATATTTGTAACTTAGTGGCAACTCTAAACTACTTTCAAAAATCATCTTGTTGGGGCTGGACAGATGGCTTAGTGGTTAAGACGCCTGCCTGTGAAGCCTAAGAACACTTGTTCAAATCTCCAGGTCCCATGTTTATCCAGATGCAAAAGTGATGCAAGTGATCAATGGCGCATATGCACATAAGGGGCACACACATCTAGAGTTCTTTCACAGTGCCTAAAAAGGCCCCGGCACATCCATTCTTTCTCTGCCTCTTCTCCCCTCTCTCTGTCTCTCTTAAATAAAAAAATTTTTTTTTTTAAACCATCTTGTTGGGCTGGAGAGATGGCTTAACAGTTAAGGCACTGGCCTGTGAAGCCAAATGACTCAGGTTTTATTCCCTAGGACCTGCAAAGCCAGATGCACAAGGTGGCACATGTGTCTGGAGTTCGTTTGCAACAGCTGGAGACTCTGGCGTGCTCATTCTTTCTCTTTTTCTCAAATAAATGAAAAAAATTTAAAAATCATCTTAAAACTTGGGAAGAACCCGTAATTATCTCTGATAAATCATGAAGTATTAAAGAATTTACTTATTTTAATAGCATAAATAACTGTAGAAACAGCTGTCATTGCTCAGTTCACACAGGCTTTTTCATTCCCGGAACATTGTACTTTCAAAGATGCCGGTGGCTACCCTAAATAATTGACTTCTCCACCACTATTTAGGCTTAACGATGCAAGAAGGTGAATGTATCAGTGAACCATTGTGGCTGATTTTATATTACACAGTGGTCTAATGAAGTTGGCTGATTCTTAGCAAGTAAAGGATTATGCAGATATCCAGACAAAATTCTGAGAGTTTAGTGGATTTTATGTGTATAATTTTTGTTGTATAGTCTGTTAACCTCACTGAATTAATTTCTGTTTTTTGTAGAGACCACAAAAGAGTTGTTGTGGTGGTCATTTTGTTTGGTTTTTTTGCTTGCTTGGTTTTTGTTTTACCTAGGCTTTCACTATGTTCCTCAGACTAGTCTTGAGTTTGTAGACACATGAATCCTGGAGTTGCAGCCGTTTCCATGCTTAAACTATAGGTACATGCTGTCCTAACCCAGCTGAAAAAGAACTTGTAAAGTGTGTGAATCATCCTTTATTTAAAAAAAATATTTTCATGGAGTCTGGATTGTTCTCTAAGCTTACTTACAACTACCTGTGTAATAAATGATTAATAAATAAATGTAAATAAATGTCTCAGTTGATAATCTACCTACCTGTTGTATTGGCTAATCTCAACTGTCAACTTGATTGGATTAGAATTACCTAGCAATCAAGTCTCTGTGCATGTCTGAGAGAGAGTTTCTAGGTCAGGTTAAGTGAAGTAGGAAGACCCATCCTAATTGTGAGCAGCACTGTCCCATGGGCTGAGGTTCTGGGCTGAGTAAGGAGGAGGAGTAAGCTAGCAGCGCTTCTCTCTTTCTGCTTTCTGACTGGAGTGAAATGTGACCATCTGCTTATGTTCCTGCTCTCCTGTCTTCCCCACCACAGTGGACTGTAACTTCAGTCTGTGGGTCCAAAGAAAACCAATCTTCTTTAGTTCTTTTTGTCAGAGATTTGATCATAGCATGGAGAAAAATAACTAATGCACCCGTTACCCTTTATTCTCTTTGCTTTAGTCTGGGGCTCAGTATTTCTGAGTTCTGGGTTGTACTGGGAAGATTTTGTATTGATAGACCTATACAGTTACATAATTTTTTAGAACAAACTAGAATATTACTGTTTTAAAATATTTATTTTATTTATTTATTTATTTATTTGAGAGAGAGAGAGAGAGAGAGAGAGAGAGAGAGAGAGAGAGAGAATGGGTGTGCCAGGACCTCTAGCCACTGCAAACGAACTCCAGACACATGTGCCCCCTTGTGCATCTGACTTACATGGGTCCTGGAGAATCGAACCGGGATCCTTTGGCTTTGCAGGCAAACGCCTTAAGCGCTAAGCCATTTCTCCAGCCCCAAATATTACTTTCTTTGCTACCAACCTTGCCACCTTGACCATGTAAACCAGGTTTAGTTATCCACACTTTAGTCTTTTTGGTTGCTTTGTTACTTGGCACACATCATCAGTCTTCCCGCCATCACATGCTCTATACCATGCCTTTCACTCCTGGTGCTCGTTCTATATTTAGTGCTGTCATCCGTAGTTAGCCCAGGACTTAACACCTCCTGCCAGCATTTTCACAGCCTCTCTTTCTTTTTCCCTCTCCCTGTGTCCATCTGGTCCAATTTGTTCTCCTTTTCTTTGCCAGTTACTTTCTTGAGTAAAGCCTTGCTTTAATAAGTCCTACTCCCTATTTAGAAAGGTTTTGTGGTGTTCCATTGCTTGTTTGCTAACAGGTGCTATACTTGGCCTTCCTGAAGCAAGGTATGAAGTGACCAAGAGCTTGGTGAGGAGTCAGGTATACCCTACTTGAGCCATTGACTATGTCCAAATTATTTACCCTTCTTAAACTACAAGTTCATTATTAATCAATTAGTAATTGTTCCCTCTTCATTAGATTAGTATAAAGATTGAGATACTACTGTGAATAAATGTTAGCATGTGTTTATTCAGTGCACTGTTAAGTTCCAGCCATAGTTCTAAGTAAGTCACACAGTTTACTCCATTGGTTCCACATAATAATTCTACAGGATAGGTTCTATTTCTTTCCCCGTTTCATAAGGTGGAAACTGAGGCATGAGGTGAAGTAGTTTGCATCAAGTCAAGAAGTGACTTTTTAAAAAATTTGAGAGAGAGAGAGAATATATGGGCACACCAGGGCCTTCCGCCACTGTAAATGAACTCCAGATGCATGTGCCAGCTTGTACATCTGGTTTATATGGGTCCTAGGGAATTGAACCTGGGTCTTTTGGCTTCGCAGATAAACACCTTAACTGCTAAGCCATCTCTCCATCTTGAAGAAATAAGAAGTAATTTTTAAAAAGTATTAAGTGGTTGAATAGGAATTGAAATCTAAATGATCTAGCTTTGGAGCTTATTGGTTTTTCATTTTATTTATTTATTTTTGGGGTTGGGGATAGGCACACCAGGGCCTTTAGCCACTGCAAACAAACTCCAGATGCATGTGCCCCCTTGTGTGTATTTGTGACATTACATGCTTTGCATCACTTTGCATCTGGCTATGTGGGACCTGGAGATTCAAACTTGGGTTCTTAGGCTTTGCAGGCAAATGCCTTAGCCACTAAGCCATCTCTCCAGCCCTGGTATGTCATTTTATGCCAAGCAATATGTAGATATTTGAAATTGTACTGGTCCTATGTCCAGTAAGATTAAGTTGTTATTCTTCTGGAGAACCTGTTTAATGTCTTCTACCCATATTTCCCTTCACAAGCAAAAATTCACGTCCTTTAAGTAACTAGTTTCATTTTGGAATTTGTTAATATTCAGACATGTCCTAGACAATCATAAACACATACAGATTTAACAAAAATAATTTGTTTTGAGGCTGTCTCACTCTAGCCCAAACTGAGCTGTACTCACTGTGGAGCCAGGCTAGTCTTAAACTCACAGTGATCCTTTTACCTAAGCCATCTAAGTGCTGAGATTGCAGGTGTGAACCACCATGACCAGTTTACAATTTTTATTCCTTTTACCTTATAGGTAGTTTAGAGAAAGTACTTAATGATCATCTTTACCCCTAAATGCCCTTTGCCATGTTTTGTTTTCTTTTCTTTAGTTTTTTCTTTAGTCTCAGGCTGCTGAAAATGCTATCCTTTCTTTTCTGCCCAGTTTCAAGGCTCAGTCAAAATCCTCTCTTACACAAGCCTCTCTCAATGCTACCCCAGTTGACAGTGTTGTCCCTTTCCTCTATGCGATGCCTGTAGCCCACATCCAGTCCTTGAATTGATTTTTAAGGTCTTGTTTATAGTAGTGGGCCAGATATTCTTAGTTCAAGTACAATTGATATTTGTACAATTTGGATAATTGTATGTGGAGGATGCCTGTCCTCATTGTAGTGTAATTGCTGTAACCCTGACCTCTGTCCCCCTGCAGGCCTCTGAATTTTGTCAGTTGTCTACTATAAGGCAAATTTCCCTCATTGAGAACCACTGGAATACCACCTAAAAGACTTGTCATTTACTTTTGGCAATTCTTATTTTATAACCATGTTTCCCTAATTTTTGTGTGCTAGGGGTAACCATATTTTATACTATTTGTTAAGCATCCATCACAATATCAGCCACTGTGTCCACAAATCCATTATGGTCATCTTGGAGTTAAATATGTATGTTGAGCCACATATATTTCTTTGACTCTTTTTTTCCATGTTAGGGAGTATTGTGACTGGTTTTCCTTAAATAAAGGAAGAAATATTAGTTCTCCCTATTTACAAGATGATACCTTTCTGTAGTTTAAAAGGCTCATTGGTAAATGTTATCACTTTTTTTTTTTTTTTTTTTTTTGGTTTTTCAAGGTAGTCTCACTCTAGCCCAGACTGACCTGGAATTCACTATGTAGTCTCAAATTGGCCTCGAACTCACAGTGATCCTTCTTTTTCTGCCTCCTGAATTCTGGGATTAAAGGTGTGCACCACCACGCCAGCTGTTATTGCTTCTTTATTTTCCAGAGGTCATAAAGGAATTGAATCCCACTCAGGACTTTTTGCTTGCTAAGCAAGTGCCTTGCCTGTGAGCCATGCCTCTAGCCAGAAACACCTGCTTTGTCAGGGTTTTTCGTGTCCTCCTTTTGACAGTGACTTAGCCACTTAGGCTTATTCAGGCATGCTGACTATATGCTGCAGCAAGAAGTGCCACCTAGGTGGCTTCTGGCAGTGGCTGTGGGATGCTATATTCTACCTGTCCCCAGACTTTGTTCTTAACAGTTTCTCTGGCCTTAGCCGTGGAGTCTTGTGGTTTTGTTTGCTTGCCGTTTCCCAGGTTTGCTGGAGGTAGGGTCTCACTCTAGTCCAGGCTGACCTAGAACTCCCTCTGTAGCCCAAGGCTGTCCTCGAACTCACAGTGATCCTCCTACCTCAGCCTCCTGAGTGCTGGGACTAAAGGTGTGTGTCACCATGCCCCTATGTCCACCTTTTTGTTTTCTCTCTAAAACTACACCACAGAGTTAAGAACATGCATTCCACCTCAGTAGCTGTGGGCTATGGGCAAGATCTTTATCATTTGTGCAGTATCTTATGTAGAGAAATTGACAGTGGCCTCCTGAAGCATGTGTTAAGATTTAAATGACATAACACATACAGCAAGGAGTACCAGACAGATCATGATAAATGATTTAACAAGCATAATAATAGAAATGTTAATACTGATTTGGAGAGATAACTCAGGAGTTAAAAGTACTTGCTTACAAAGCTGATTGGCCTGTGTTTAATTCACCAGTGCCCCTGTAAAGCCAGAAGCACAAAGTGGTGCATGCACCTGGAGTTAGTTTGTAAAGGCTTGAGGCCCTGAAACACCTATTATCTCCCTCTCCCCTCCATATATATATATATATATATATATATATATATATATATATATATATATGAACACACACACACACACACACGTGGTTTTTTAAATTGGAGAAAAAGAGAGGAAGAGGCAAGTAGATAGAGATAGAGAATGGGCACACCAGGGTTTTCACCGGCTGCAGTCAAACTCCAAACACATACACCACCATGTGCATGTGGCTTACTTGGGTCCTGGGGAATTGAATCTGGGTCCTTTAGCTCTGCAGGCAAGTGCCTTAATTGCTAAGCTATCCCTCCAGCCCAAACATACAGTTTTTAACTAGGGCTTAGTGTTAAGAGTGCTTGCTTATAATATCTAAGGTCCTGAGTTTCCTCCTCAGTACTGAAAAATAAAATGTTGGGGTTATTTTAAATTTTAGCATATATTTACAAAAATTTGATTGGTTTAAATGATTTCCTTGTATTTTGAGAGTAGAGCTGGGGGGAGGGAGGGAATTATCATGGGAAATTGTCTACAATTATGGAAGCTGTCAATAAAAAATATTAATATTAAAAAAGAGCTAGAGAGAGAGAGAGAATAGGCATACCAGGGCCTTCAGTCGCTGCAAACAAACTCCAGATGCATGTGCCACCATGTGCATCTGGCTTACATGAGTGCTGGGGAATCAAACCTGGGTCTCTTAGCTTTGCAGGTAAGTGCCTTAACCAGTAAGCCATCTCTCTAGCCCTTTATTAGCATATATTAACATAATAATGGGTTTATCTCATTATGGCATTTTCATATATGTACCTAATGTATTTTGATCACATACACACACAGTCCACTTACTTTCTCTTTGCTCCCCATTTATTTCTTAGCTTCTTCTCTGAAGTGGAGCAATTTCAGTTAAGGGTTGCCTCCAACCACTGCTCCCTGGGAAGATTCTACAGTACTCTAGAAGAGAGGTACATATGATACCATCCAGCTTTGTGCATTGAAAATCTTCCCCATGCATCATTCCACTTGAAGCTATCAATTCTGGGGGATTAGGCAGAAAAAACAAAGAAGAAATGGCAAAGTCCTTCGTAAATAAATCTCGGTCATTCATCCTGGTAGAGCTCTAATGGATATGGCCCTGGGGGGTTCCAGAGCTTGCAACATACACAAGCCTCCATGAGCCCATTAACATTGGGTCTCCCCCACCCCCACCCCTCCACCTTAACTTGTTCTAGAATAAATCTGACTGCCCTGAAATGAAGAGAGAGTAATGATAATAGAGCCAGGTACATAGGAAGAACTCAGAGCAGGTTCCGAAGGCAGGGACCAGACACAGTCTTCACATGGAACTGCAGCAACTCCTTTATGTGGCAACTGTGAGTTTTTTTTTTTTTTTTTCTTTTGCTTTTAAGCAAAGAATTGCTCTGGGAAGATCCCCGCATCTCATCTCATCCCTAGGAGGACAGTGTACCCAAGAGACTTTTATCCCTAGTCATTTAACAACTGTGATGATTAGCACATAATCTAACAAGTTAAAAACCACCCACATTCTGATTTACTTGTTTTCCAGAAGAGCAAGCCAGCTTCAGTAGTTAACATTTATTGTCTGTCTTCTGGCTATGTGCTAATTCAACTTTATCAGATGCTTTACAAATATACAAGTTCGTGGTTGATTCTTTCACATTAAATAAGTAGAGGCAGTTAGTATATCTATCAGGTTTTTTGAAATCTTACTCGGCACTATCTGGAGACAACTGATGCTTATATAACAAAGGGAAAATCTTTTCTCACCCCAAAAATATCTCATCTGTACATGGGAAGTGGGTTGGTCTCAAGGTTGAGAAGAAAGGATCCCCTTTCTGTTGGCCCCAAGAAGGAGGCATAGTTTTGTCAAGACATTCTACACCATTTTGTGGGTCCCAGCTACCCTGTCCCTGAGGAGGTATCTCAGGGAAAAATGGCTGTCTTTACATAGGTTTGTATTCAAAGAGTTATATCATGAAAGGGCAGCAGTGTTGTACCTCTACAACACTGAGGCAGAGATGAGGCAGAGATTTCCTTTTTGAGAGGAGCAGTGATAGACCAAGGACTGTGTTCTCAGCGAGGATGCGAGGTTACCAGAGTCTTCTATTGAATGAGCAGAGATCTTGTCAGATACCATGGTGATGTGTCACCACAGGCTGTGAGACAGTGGATGCAAAGAGGATACCAGATGGTACGTGTTTCAATATGGCTCTGTGAAGTCCTAGGGGCATGATGAAAGTCACTGGTTAGAATCAATTTGCTCCTGTAAGGCAGCCTTAAAACTCACTGGGGTGATGATAATTCAGAGTAATACCTGGTAAGCTTGGAAATCAAAATAATACTGTTGTGGAGCTGGGGGAGATGGCTTAGCGGTTAAGGCGCTTGCCTGCGAAGCTTAAGAACACTTGTTCAAATCTCCAGGTCCCACGTTTAGCCAGACACAAAAGTGACACAAGCGTGCAATGTCACACATGCGCACAAGGGGGCGTACTCGTCTGGAATTTGTTCCCAGCGGCTGAGAGGCCCTGGCATGCCCTCTCTCTGTCTCTTTCAAATAAAAAAAATAACAATAATACTGTTGTGAATTCCTAAGAAAGTAGTTTTTGAGATGGAAGGATGGTTTGCTCAACCATTAAGGTCCTTGCTTGCAAAGCTTAACAGCCCAGGTTTGATTCCCCCAGTACCCACATAAAGCCAGATTCACAAAGTGGCACATGCATCTGCAGCTTGTTTGCAGCAGCTAGAGGCCTTGGTACACCCATTCCTCCTTCCTCCCTCCCTCCCTGCTTGCAAATATAAATACAAATATTTTAAAATGAGAGCTAAAAAAAGAGTAGATCTGGTCATCACATTGTTCACAGTTATCACTGTTAAGAATTCATGAAATGGATCTGCTGGGTGTGGTGGCACACGCCTTCAATCCCAGCACTTGGGAGGTAGAGGTAGGAGTATCAGTGTGAGTTAAAGACCTCCCTGAGACTGCATAGTGAATTCCAGGTCAGCCTGAGCTAGAATGAAACCCTACCACAGGGGCAAAAAAAAAAAAAAAAAAAAAAAAAAAAAAAGATTAGTGGCTCACACTTAATCCCAGCACTCAGGAAGCTGAGTAAAGAGGATTGCCATGAGTTTGAGGCCAGCTTGGGCTATAAAGGTTAGCCTGGGGAAAAGTGAAACCCTGCCTCAAAAAAACAAACAAAAAACCCCCCTAAATAACAAAGATTTTATGAAAAGTGCCTAAGCTTAATATAAGACCTTTTTTATTTTATTTTTTTATTTTTGGTTTTGCAAGGTAGGGTCTCACTCTGGCCCAGGCTGACCTGGAATTAACTATATAGTCTCAGGGTGGCCTTGAACTCTCAGTGATCCTCCTACCTCTGCCTCCCAAGTGCTGGGATTAAAGGCGTGCACCACCACGCCCGGCTTTAATATAAGACTTTTAAACCAGCGCTTTTCCAAACCTGCCCTCTGTGGATGGTCGACTCGTCCAACAGGTTCTCTCTCCTCATTATCAGTGAACTCATAATTGAATCAATATTGTTCAGTTTTAAAGTAAAAACTAAATTATAATTTTAAATTAGTGGATTTAAATTTAAATTTGAATATTGATGCAGGAAGACTCACTGTCAGGCAAAACTTCTACCGAACTCAGTGGCCTCTGGGTTTATGTCTTAGGAATTCAATGAATAAAATCCATTGACCAGAGGGTAAGGTTCAGAAGGGTTTTATTATAGCTTAGAGCTTTAGAAGGGAGCACTTTTAAGAGAAGGGAGCTTAAAGAAAGGGATGAATTCAGAGGTCTTGTCCAAGAATGGGGCAAAAGAACATTTCCAGAACCTGGAGAAGCCCACCTTGAGTCTCAGGTTGGAGTCTGTTATGTGATGAGCCCCTTGGATGGGAGGCTGGTCTAGTCAGTCCAGTCCTGAAGTTAGATGTCTGGGGTCAGGGTTTCTGGGAAAAGACCATCTTCTCATAAATGTCAGTTCTCCAGGAAGGGCCTTCTCACGGGGTGGAAGAACTCCCCCAGGGAACAGAGATAAGACCAGATTGTCCCCCTTCAGGCGCCAAGAAATTCCTTGTTTTTACTTTTGGGACCCTGTCACCCCTCAGTTATCTCAATCTGCCATCTGAAGAAGTAACTGTAGCTCCCATTAGGAAATTGAGCAGTAACTGATCTGCCTTCTTCAAACTAAATGGGGTTGTCAGGTGTGGCAGATGGGATACCTCTTTAGTAAGTCTGTCCAGTCTGAGGGACCTGGACGGACAATGGTATACTACAGGCATACCCCTGGGTCAAATGTTGGGGAGATAGCATCAAACAAAAGGAGTCAAGGAGAAGTGAGCACTGAGTAAATCAGGGCTAAAGAGTTTAAAATACCCTACCATAAAGACAGGTGACTCATATAATCTTTGTAACCTGTGGCTCTGTGTTAGATTAAAAAAGAAGGAAGGAAACTCCTATGTCATGAAAGTGAGGAGTGACTCATTACGCTCATAATCTGTAACCTGTGGCTCTGTTCTTTTTTTGTTGTTGTTGTTGTTGTTGTTTTGTTTTGTTTTGTTTTGTTTTGTTTTGTTTGTTTTATTTTGTTTTGTTTTAAAGTAGGATCTCACTCTAGCCCAAACTGACCTGGAATTAACTGTGTAGCTGGCCTTGAACTCACAGTGATCCTCTTATCTCTGCCCCCCAAAGTTCTGGGATCAAAAGGCGTGCGTGTGGCTCTGTTCTTAAAGGAGCTAGGGAAGGGACATGATGTGTTAGATTAAAAAAGAAGGAAGGAAACTCCTATGTCATGAAAGTGAGGAGTGACTCATTACGCTCTTGTGATAACTTCTCTGTAGAGGCAGAGAGAAGAATGTCATTTACACACTGGAGGACTTGAGTATGGGACAAGTAATAATGACTTTTATCATTAAGATAGTAAAACCTCATTGGTTTAACTTTCTAACCCTATCTATAGCCTTTCCGTCCCTCCTTGCCTCCCTTCTATTTTTGAGGTAGGGTCTTGCTCTAGCCCAGGCTGACCTGGAATTCACTATGTAGTCTCAGAGTGGCCTCGAACTCATGGTGATCCACCATCCTCTGCCTCCCAAGTGCTGGGATTTAAGGCGTGCGCCACCACGCCTGGCTAATTTTTTTTTTTTTTTTTTTTGAGACGGGGGGAGTGGTGGGGGGAGACAGAGAATGGGAATGCCAGGGCCTCAGCCACTGTAAACAAACTGTAGACACATGCACCTTCCTGTGCATCTGGCTTACATGGGACCTGAGGAATTGAACCTGGGTCCTTAGGCTTCACAGGTACATGCCTTAACCACTAAGCCATCTGTCCAGGCCCTTAAAAAAATATATATATATATATATATAGTTTGTTTTTTGTTTTATTTTTATTTTTTGTTTTGTTTTTTCGAGGTAGGGTCTCACTCTTGCCCAGCCTTACCCTGAATTCACTATGTAGTCTCAGGGTGGCCTCAAAATCATGGTGATCCTCCTACCTGTGCCTCCCAAATGCTGGGATTAAAGGCTTGTGCCACCATGCATGGCCCCTAAAAATATTTTTATTTATTTATTTACAAGCAGAGAGGGAGGGAGGAAGAGAAGGAGGGAGGGAAAGATGGATGGAGAGAGGGAGAGAATGGGCTTACTAGGGCTTCTAGCTGCTGCAAACAAACTCCAGATGCATATGCTACTTTGTGTATCTGGCTTTTTGTGGGTACTGGGAAATCGATCCTGGGTTGTTAGGCTTTGTAGGCAAGCACCTTAACTACTGAGTCATCTCTCCGGCCTCCATAGAGGTATCTCATGTTTCATTATTTTTTGTTACCCATGACTATTATTATTATTATTATTATTTTGGTTTTGCGAGGTAGGGTCTCACTCTGGCCCAGGCTGACCTGGAATTAACTACGTAGTCTCAGGGTGGCCTCGAACTCACGGCGATCCTCCTACCTCTGCCTCCCGAGTGCTGGGATTAAAGGCGTGCGCCACCACGCCCGGCTCTACCCATGACTATTAAAATAAGATAAAGCTTAAACATGATATCTTACAGTTTTATGTTTAAATAGCACATTCATAAACAACAGATTCCAGTGTTATGACATGGGGCTTACAATGAATGAAGCTAAAGTCTATCTTTTTTTTTGATTTTTTTTTAACGTGAATAACATACACATTTAATGAGAAAATTTACCAAACATAGAAAAGCACACTGAGAATTCAAAATATACCAAATTCCATGGTGATGTCCATTCACATCTGTTTATGGCTCTTCCCTTGTTCCTTCTATGTACAAACTACTTTGTTTTTTTTTATTGTTGTTGTTTATTTGTTTTTTAGTTTTTTTTATTGACAACTTCCTTAATTCTAGACAATATCCCATGGTACTTCCCTCCCTCCCCCCAATTTTCCCCTTTGAAACTCCACTCTCCATCATATCCTCTTCCCGCTCAATCTCAGTCTCTCTTTTCATTTTGATGTCATGATCTTTTCCTCCTATTAGGATGGTCTTGTGTAGGTAGTGTCAGGCATTTTATTTAGATTTTATAAAGGAGTGCAGAAAGGGGAAGGCTGGGAGGTAAGGGGAGATAAAGTGGGGAGAAGTATACCACGTGGACCCCAAAAGCCTATGTGGTCCACATGTAGCTCAGGAGTCATGTGACCAGATGCAGAACTGGGGGAAAAGCATAAAAAACAAAGAAACAAAAAGTTCAAGGAGCTCCTGCCATGTGGGCAGCTGAAGGGATAAAGAACCCATGCACAGAGGCTGAGCCAGCCAAGGAAAAAACGCATCCACAGCTGGGAGTTCCTAAATGATCAGAAAGAGAAAGCGCCAAATTATTTCTTCTATAATGCAGCAGTGTTAGCTTGATAAAAGAAAAATCAATAAATCATGATCTTGTTAAGACTCAGTTTCTCTAGTAGTTAAAAGCTTGAAATATGCCAGGTGTGGTGGCACATGTCTTTAATCCCAGCACTTGGGAGGCAGAGGTAGGGGGATGGCTGTGAGTTTGAGACCAGCCCGAGACTACATAGTGAATTCCAGGTCAGCCTGGGCTGGAGTGAGACCCTACCTTGGGGGAAGAAACAACAACAACAGAGAAACATAGCTAACTTGATTTAACATTTTAAAGCCAGTTTTTTTTTTCACTGCCATTATGAACAAACAACATCAGTGAATTGAATTTTAACCCTAACCTAATAATAGAGTAACATAAACAAATCTATTAACTTATATTCATGTAACAAATTAAGATTACCTGTTCACATGTTGCTAAATTATAAAACTCTAGCTTGTTGTATGCCTTAGGTAAATCTTTTGTTGCTTTTAGGGGCTTGTACTTATAACAAAGTTGTCTAGAAAGTATTGGGATTCTGTTGACCTGACAGAGAGCTGCCTTTTTTAGGATTTTTTTTTTTTTTTAGGTAGGGTCTCACTCTGGCCCAGACTGACCTGGAATTAAAGTATGTAGTTTCAGGGTAGCCTTGAACTCGCAGCAATCCTCCTACCTCTTCCTCCCAAGTGCTGGGATTAAAGGTGTGTGCCACCATGCCAGGCTGCCTTTTTAAATTAATTAATTAATTTAAGACAGAGAGAGGGAAAGAGAGAGAGAGGGAGAGTGAGAATGGGTGCGCCAGGGCCTCTAGCCAGTACAAATGAACTCCAGACGCATGTGGCCCTTTGTGCATCTGGCAGAGAGCTGCCTTTTAAGTAACCAAAGGCAAGAGAGAGACTATAAAAAGCTAAAACTTTTTTTTTTTTTTTCCCAACGTAGGGTCTCACTGTAGTCCAGGCTGACCTAGAATTCACTATGTAGTCTTAGCGTGGCCGCGTACTCACGGTGACCCTCCTACCTCTGCCTCCCGAGGAAGCTATTATATACTGTTTGTTCTCCTTTCTCTTGTCATTAAGTCAGCTGACCAAACCTGTCTCAGTACATGGTCTAGAGGACACATGGTTTAAACCTGCTTGGGATCTCAGATCAGGGTGGCATTAGGCCTTCTCAGAATCCAGCTTACTATGTTTTCATACAACATATGATGATTTATTAGTACAATTTACATTACAGTGAGGTAGAAAAAGCAGACAGTGAGAATCTCAGTATGTTGACCCTGATTTAATCTCAGTATGTTGACCCTGAGACTCAGTGGCCTTATATGGCACTTTTAGTTAGTTAGGAAAGCAAGTCCCTGGGGCCTCAGGAATATTCCCCCAGCCAGAGACCAACATGGGTGTTCTCAAGGCAGCCAAGAGTGCTGAGGGTGACATAGCATTTTCTGTATCTTGGATCAAGAAAGCATGCAAATAAGGCAATTTCTAGATTGTATTTAGGTATAGTCTAGGGAAGTCTATGTTGATGATGTATGACTACCCCATAAAACAAAAGATGATCTACCAGAATGTCTCCGAAATCTCTTGTTTTTTTTCTAGAGCGTTTCCTAGAGGCCTTTTCTCGCTTGTGAGCAGCCACAAGGAGAGAGCCAGACTTGTTTGGGCTAGTTGCTGCTCTTAATGCAAGCCTTTGTACTTAATTCAGTTCTAATTTTTTGGGGGGGGGGGTTGAGGTAGGGTTTCACTCTAGCTCAGGCTGACCTGGAATTCACTCTGTCTTCTCAGAGTGGCCTTGAACTCACAGCAATCCTCCTACCTCTGCCTCCCGAGTGCTGGGATTAAAGGCATGTGCCACCACGCCCGGCTTCTAAAATTTGTTTTGAGAGCTGGAGAGATGGCTTAGTGGTTCAGACACTTGCCTGCAAAACCTAAGGATCCAGGTTCGATTCTCCAGGTCCCATGTAAGCCAGATGCACGAGGTGGCACATGCATCTGGAGTTCATTTGCAGTGGCTAGAGGCCCTGGCGTGTTCATTCTCTCTCTGTCTGTAATAAATCAATAAAAATAAATATTTTTTAAAAAGAAGTAAAATTTGTTTTGACCTTCCTGTACTAGACTTTGTTTTTATTTGTTTTCCAGGTTACTTCCAATTCTTACTGTATTTGTATCTAGTAGATATGGGCTCCCCCTTTATAAATTTTATTTATTCATTTGTGTATGGGCATGTGTGCCACAGCGTGCTTGTGGAGGTCAGAAGATAACTTTCAAGAGTCCGTGTTTCACCTACTTTGAGACTACAAATGAATGTCAGACTAGCTGGCCCAAGAGATTCAGATTCTCCTTTCTCCAACCCACATTGTCATAGGTGCATTGTGATTATAGGTACATGTGCAACCTTGCATCTGACTTTATGTGGGTACTGGAGAATTGAACCTTGGCCTGGCAAGGTTTTTAAAAAAAATTTACTTTTTGAGCCGGCCATGCCTTTAATCCCAGCACTCGGGAGGCAGAGGTAGGAGGATCACCCTGAGTTTGAGGCCACCCTGAGAATACAGAGTGAATTCTAGGTCAGCCTGGGCTTAGAGTAAGACCCTACCTTGAAAAACAAAGACAAAAAACAAACAAACAACAAAAAAAATTCCTTAACTTTTTGAGGGGTGGGGAGAGAATGAGCGCGCCAGGGACGCTAGCCACAGCAAACGACCTCCAGACACATGCACCACCATGTGCATCTGTCTTACGTGGGTACCAGGGAATTGAACCTGGGTCCTTAGGCTTCACCGGCAAGTGCCTTAACTGCTAAGCCATTTTTCCAGCCCAAATTTTATAAGCAAGTGCCTAAGGAAGCACCTTTACTCACTGAGCTATTTCCCCAGTCCTGGGTTCCTCCTTTTATAGATATGAAAATGGAAACTCAGCCAGGTGTGATAGCATACACCTTTAATCCCAGCACTTGGGAGGCAGAGCTGGGTGGATCATCTTGAGTTCAAGACCACCCTGAGACTACATAGTGAATTCCAGGTCTGCTTGGACTGAAGAGCGAGACCCTACCTTGAAAATGAGAGGGGGGGGGCTGGAGAGATGGCTTAGTGCTTAGGCAGTATTTGTATCTAGTAGATATGGGCTCCCCCTTTATAAATTTTATTTATTCATTTGTGTATGGGCATGTGTGCCACAGCGTGCTTGTGGAGGTCAGAAGATAACTTTCAAGAGTCCGTGTTTCACCTACTTTGAGACTACAAATGAATGTCAGACTAGCTGGCCCAAGAGATTCAGATTCTCCTTTCTCCAACCCACATTGTCATAGGTGCATTGTGATTATAGGTACATGTGCAACCTTGCATCTGACTTTATGTGGGTACTGGAGAATTGAACCTTGGCCTGGCAAGGTTTTTAAAAAAAATTTACTTTTTGAGCCGGCCATGCCTTTAATCCCAGCACTCGGGAGGCAGAGGTAGGAGGATCACCCTGAGTTTGAGGCCACCCTGAGAATACAGAGTGAATTCTAGGTCAGCCTGGGCTTAGAGTAAGACCCTACCTTGAAAAACAAAGACAAAAAACAAACAAACAACAAAAAAAATTCCTTAACTTTTTGAGGGGTGGGGAGAGAATGAGCGCGCCAGGGACGCTAGCCACAGCAAGCGACCTCCAGACACATGCACCACCATGTGCATCTGTCTTACGTGGGTACCAGGGAATTGAACCTGGGTCCTTAGGCTTCACCGGCAAGTGCCTTAACTGCTAAGCCATTTTTCCAGCCCAAATTTTATAAGCAAGTGCCTAAGGAAGCACCTTTACTCACTGAGCTATTTCCCCAGTCCTGGGTTCCTCCTTTTATAGATATGAAAATGGAAACTCAGCCAGGTGTGATAGCATACACCTTTAATCCCAGCACTTGGGAGGCAGAGCTGGGTGGATCATCTTGAGTTCAAGACCACCCTGAGACTACATAGTGAATTCCAGGTCTGCTTGGACTGAAGAGCGAGACCCTACCTTGAAAATGAGAGGGGGGGGGCTGGAGAGATGGCTTAGTGCTTAGGCACTTGCCTGTGAAGCCTAAGGGCCCCAGTTCAAGGCTCGATTCCCCAGGACTTACGCCAGATGCACAAGGTGGCATATGCATCTGGAGTTCCTTTGCAGTGGCTGGAGGCCCTGGTGTGCCCATTTTCTCTCTACCTGCCTCTTTCTCTCTCTGTCTGTTGCTCTCAAATAAATAAATAAAATAAACAAAAGAAAAAATGGAAGCTCAGAGAAGTTAAGTACCTTTCCTAGGTTAACCTAGTGAGTGAATGTTTTTTTTTTTTTTTTTTTTTTTGGTTTTTCGAGGTAGGGTCTCACTCTAGCCCAGGCTGGCCTGGAATTAACTATGTAGTCTCAGGATGGCCTTGAACTCACGGCGATCCTCCTAACTCTGCCTCCCGAGTGCTGGGATTAAAGGCGTGCGCCACCACGCCCGGCTTATGTTTTGAGTGTCAATGTAAGAGAATAGTCTGAGTCCCACTTTTGAGGTGTGGAAGGCGGGAAAGTGGGGATATTTTCAAGACAGGGTCTCACTCTAGCCCAAGATGACCAGGGATGAACTCTGTACCTCCAGACTGTCTTTGAAGAACTTAAGGTGGTCTTCTTGAGTGCTGGGACTAAAGGTTTGTGTAACCACACTAGGCAAGGTTGGGGCTTAACACCCTCCTATGCTGTGTCTTTATAATGGACCTTTCATATGTATGTATATGTGTCTGTCTGTCTGTCTGTCTGTATTTTTTTGCAAGCAGAGCAAGAAGAGAGACAGAAAATGGGTGCAGCAGGGCTTCTAGCCACAGCAAATGAACTCCAGATGCATGTGCCACCTTGTGCATCTGGCTTATGTGGGTCCTGGGGGATCTAACCTGGTTCCTTTGGCTTTGCAGGCAGGTGCCTTAACTGCTAAACCATCTCTTCAGCTCCCATAATGTGCATTTCTTAATTAACTTGCTTACTTTTTTCTAGTCGTCGGGTCTTTTTCTTTTCTTTATGTTCCTTGTCAGACATTGTAGCCAGTACTTCTTAAAATTTGTCCAGCTGGTTGAAGCGGCAATATTTTAAGCAATCTGGATTCTTATATTACTCCTCAGAACACTTGTCTTGAGTGCATCATTGCTGGAAACTAATGTTAATATATTTGCATAATGAGTCACATTTGCTCCTACCTGCAAAGACTCCCACATAGTGAAGTGGAAATATAAAGGCAACTTGTACTTGAAAAGGTGGTCATAAGCTATTTTAGGAAAACAAGACACTGACATTCGTACTTTATGTTAGTATGTGAAGGAAATTTCAGTTGGGATAATTTTTAAACTATAAAATTTCTTAAATGATACCCTTGGCCCTTCATAGGTTGGATATCAGTGTGCATATCCATACATTTGTTGGAGTGTGGAGGATCTCTCTTTTTGTTCAGATGTGAAAACTCCACAACAGGGCTGGAGAGATGGCTCAGTGCCTGCAAAACTAAAGACCTGGGTTTGATTCTCTAGTACCTACGTAAAGCTAGATGCACAAAATGGCACATGCATATGGAGATTGCTTGCAGTGGTAAAGGCCCTGGCATGCCCATTCTATCTCTCCCTCCTCTGCTTGCAAATAAATAAATAAATAAAATATTTTAAAAACCTCCACATTGCTTCTCAGTGAAAAACATAGGCCCATTTAATTATGTTCCTTTCAGGAATGCAACCTTTTTTTTTATGAAAACACAAAATGATATCCTTCTTACTATTGATTTTTTAAAATATTTTAAACATAGTTTAAGTGTATTTTAATTGCGATTTTATCTTGGCTTTTGTTTTGTGCTGAGGATTGGCCAGGGCCTTGGGCATAATGTTTTACCACTGAGCTACACATTCAACCCATGGTACTATTATTATTTTTTTTTCAGGTAGGGTCTCACTCTAGCCCAGGCTGGCCTAGAAATCACTATTTAGTTGCAGGCTAGCCTGGAACTCACAGTGATCCTTCTGCCTCTGCCTCTGCCTCTGCCTCTGAGTGCTGGCATTAAAGCTATGCGTATGTCACCACACCTGACCCATCTTAAGCAGTAAATATTCTAAAGTGAAAAAAAAGTAAGGTTATTTAGCTTAGCATTTTGTTTTGTTTTCATTTTAATGGCACTTACTAACAACTTACCAGTATCTTATTAAATTACATATATTATACATATGTTCATTTGGGGATATTTTGGGCCAGTCATCCTCACTCATGCCCCTGCCATGAGATTACCATATGCACATTAAATCTGAACATTTTGTTTTCTGTTGAATATCAAACATCTCACAGGTCAGCTTGGGCTACAGTAAGGCCCTACCTTGAAAAATAAAACAAACAAACAAACAAACAAAAAAACGAAAATGAAAATGAAAGCTGGATATGGTGGCGCACATCCTATAGCTCCAGATACTTGACAGGTTAAGGTGGAAGGATTGCTTGAGCTCATGAGTTGAAGAACATCCTGAGCACAAACAAAGCAACCCCGAAAAGAACTACCAATACTACTTCATACCCCCTAGGGTAGCTATTTTTTTCTTCTTGTTTTTGGTTTTTCGAGGTAGGGTCTCACTCTAGGCAGGGCTGACCTGGAATTCACTCAGGGTGAATTATCAGGGTGGCCTCGAACTCACAGAGATCCTCCTACTTCTGCCTCCCGAGTGCTCGGATTAAAGGCATGTGCCACCACGCCCAGCTGGGTAGCTAATTTTTTTAAAGGTGGTAAGTTTTGGTGAGCATGAGGAAACTGGAGCCATATGTTGCTAGGAAAATATACATTGGTATAGCCAGTGTGGAAAATAATATGGCAGCTCCTCATATAAGTTTTGGGCTGGAGAGACAGCTTAGCGGTTAAGGCGCTCGCCTGTGAAGCCTAGTGGCCCAGGTTAGACTCTCTAGAACCCACATAAGCTAAATGCACCTGGTAGCATGTGCATCTGGAGTTCGTTGGCAATGGCTAGAAGCCCTGGCACACCCATTCTCTCCCTTCTCCTCTCTCTCTCAAATAAATAAAAAATATTACAAAAGGAAATATTGGTTGTAATAATCAAAAAGTAGTAGTATAGATGCTCACCAAATAAATGGATAAACAAGCCAGGTGTGGTGGCACACACCTTTAATTCCAGCACTTGGGTGGCAGAGGTAGGAGGATTGCTTTGAGTTTGAGGCCAGTCTCAGACTACATAGTGAATTCCAGGTAAGCCTGGGTTGGAGTGAGACCCCACCTTGAGGGGGAGAGGAAAGATACACAAAATTTCCATC
The DNA here is from genome assembly GCA_036365145.1 of Orientallactaga sibirica. Lineage (NCBI taxonomy): Eukaryota > Metazoa > Chordata > Mammalia > Rodentia > Dipodidae > Orientallactaga > Orientallactaga sibirica. Next base: position 27,347,629 of record JAEOAD010000022.1, read on the forward strand.
TGTCTATGTAGTGGAACATTATTCAGCAATAAAAGGAAGTAAGTACTGACATTTTCTACAAAGTGAACCTTGAACCTTAGGCCAGATAGAAAAGATCACTTACATGATTTGATTTAAATAAAATACAAAATTTGCAAGTAAACAGATGGTAGTTAGGAGTAAAGAGTTTAAGAGAGGTGGGCGTGACTGCTAATGGAAGTGGTATTTCTTGTGAGTTCATAAAATGATGAACAAATTAGGTAGTGGTAATAGTTGCAAGCTAAGAATAGAATCATGCACCTTAAATGGTGAATCTCATGATATTTGTTTTTTTAATAAAGTTTTTTTTTAAAGATAGGGTTTCATATAGCCCAGGCTGACCTCAAATTCACTATGTAGTCTCAGGGTGGCCTTGAACTCACTGTGATCCTCCTACCTCTGCCTCCTGAGTGCTGGGATGAAAGGTGTGTGCCACCACGCCCAGCAATAAAGTTCTTCTTAAAGAAATGTGCAGAATGAACTGTAGAATGAGACATATTGGCTGCCTTTGGGAAAAGAGATTTTTTTAAAACTAATTTTCCTTTTGTGCCTTTAAAATTGAGTACCTCACGATTATATTTCCTAATTCAAAAATAAGAGTTACTAATAGCGCCTCTCCTTTCTTGATTTTACTATGGCCAGGTCCTTCAAGGGTTAGATTATCTACACAGTAAATGCAAGATAATTCATACTGACATAAAGCCGGAAAACATCTTGATGTGTGTGGATGATGCATATGTGAGAAGAATGGCAGCAGAGGCCACTGAGTGGCAGAAAGCAGGTGCTCCTCCACCTTCCGGGTCTGCAGGTGAGGGAGCTGAGCCTCTGTCTGCTTGAGGGCATGTGACCTTTCAAGGCTGCATGCTGAAGGCAGTTGAGTTAAACATGCACACGCAATAGGAACTTTTACAAGAAGAGTTTGGTTGCTGGAAATAGCTAGACCATTTTAATTAATTTGTCTTTTAATATTTGAATTACTTTTGCCCTCCACTAATTTGCCACCTAAATTCTTAGCTGTTGATTTGACTATATATGAACATATTTTTGTGTTACCCACTTCTCCACCAAGAATATATAATAGGTTTCTTAAAGCTGCCCTGGAGTCATCAGAGTTTTTTCAGGCAAGTGCCTTAACTGCTGAGCCATCTCTCCAGCCTCACAGTTTTCTCTAGTTTAGGTTTCATTCGACTGCTTTCTCCTTTTCAGTTAATTTAGCTGCACTACACATTTAACTGGTACATTTGGAATTAGTTGTGAAAGACATAGGGGTATAGGGAAGAAAGCCTAGTGACTTGAGTATTTGCATATTCTGATTTCCGAACATCACAGAATTCATTGGTGGCAGTGAAGCATTGGCTGGTCTTTCACTCTTTTCACTTTGTCTGAGTTCTGACTTGTTGTCAGGAAGTGTGCAGACTAAAGTGCTAAGGGGTCCTATGACTGGACCTTCAGGGAGATGTGCCAGTACTGCATCTCATGTGCCACCAGGCTGTTATTTTTGCTCATGGAACTAACGTGAAGCTTTTGGCCCTGGTAGGGGTCTGACATATTTTCTGGATCCATTGTTGCAACTTGGTGTACTGTTTGATTTAGTTTAGTTGTATAAGGCTTGCCTAATAGATTTCAAACAGATGGATATCCTCTCATGTAGATTTTTCATCTCATTGTATACAAAGCAAACTTGGTTCAATAATTGTAATTTGTGAACTATTCTCCCTTTTCCTTAATTACTAATTGGTGCTTTGAGAGTGGCTCTTTTTGAAATATATTGATATTTAATTTGATAAAAAATGAGAAATGGCTCAGTGTAAACAGTTTGCTATGTCCTTTAAGAGCCAGTCATTTGTTTTAGTTGGATAAGCTTTCTCTAAAGTTCTTGTAATTCAAAAACCCAGGTTTTGAAGCTGCTTAGCTATCAAAATAGTACCATTTCATTTTGTCATTCAAATGACCCAAGGATGTGTATGGATTTTCCTCTAAATACTTGTTTTGTTTTATTTTATTTTAGTGAGTACAGCTCCGCAGCAAAAACCTGTAAGTATGCATACTTGTATTCAGCCTATCAAAAGGGACTCTTGCTATTGAGTTTTTCAAATTAGAATAGATGTTCCAATGTCTATTTATTTAAAAGGTGGGCTTGTTTATAAATACTCTGTATTCTTAAATATTACAAGACTTCCTATTTCAAGTTGAAATAGTCAAAGCTGTGTGTGGCAACACCTATCTGTTTGTTTTGTTTTTTGTCATCTCTCTCCCCAACCCCCCACTAATAACTTCTCACTCTAGCCTGGGCTGTCCTGAATGAAGCTCGCTCAGTAGCCGCAGAATAGCCTTGACCTCTGGGGATACTGCCACCTCAGCCTTCTAAGTGCTGGAGTTAAAGGCATGTGCCCCCACACCTGGCTTAAGACTTATCTTTAAAAATTGGGGGGGGGGATACCTGGAAAGTTGGCTTAGTGTTTAAGGTGCTTGTATGCAAAGCCTAATGACCCTGGTTCATTTCCACAGTACCCATGTAGAGCCAGATACACAAAGTGTCATATGCATCTGTAGTTCATTTGTAGTGGCTAGAGGCCCTGGTGCACCCATTTTCTCTTCTCCTCTTCTTCCTCCTTCTTCTCTCTGTTTCCCTCCCTCCCTCAATCCCTTTCTCTTTCTCTTTGCTTGCAAATAAAAATCTTCTAAAACCAGGTGTGGTGGCGCACACCTTTAATCCTAGCACTTGAGAGGCAGAGGTAGGAGGATTGCCATGAGTTTGAGGCCACCCTAAGACTACATAGTGAATTCTAGGCCTGCCTGGGCTGCAGCAAGACCCTATATTGAAAATCCACATAAAAAAAGGTTAACAATTTTTAAAAATTTGCACCTATGTGTTGTGTGTTTCTGTGGGGGTGTGTGCGCACATCAGCTGATGCAAATGAATACCTATTGGGCTTTATGTGGGTGCAAACAAACATCTTTAACCACCGAGCCTAGCTCCAAGGCCTGTAGTCTTTATATGTCATCCATATATCTGGGTTGATGTTGGAGGACTTGGGAATTGTGATGAGAGTAGGGTTTGAAGTGTAATTATTTCAAAAACACTTTGTATTACTTTTGGTTGGCTTCCAAGCTACCTCTTTTTCTTTTCTTTTTATTTATTTATTAGCAACAGACAGAGAAAGAGGCAGAGAGAGAGAGACAGAGAGAGAGAAGGGGTACACTAGGGCCTCCAGCCGCTTGCAAATGAACTCCAGATACATGCGCCTCCTTGTGCATCCAGCTTTCGTGGGTGCTGGGGAATTGAGCCTCGAACCCAGGGTCCTTAGGCTTCACAGGAGAGTGCTTAACTGCTAAGCCATCTCTCCAGCCCTGCTACCTCTTTTTCTGACTTTGTTCTGATTTTTTCCCCATGTATTTTATGGCTCTGTCACAGCACTGTGACCAATGGAATGGAAGTTACAGTATTGAGGAGTTGCTGTAGGGGAGCCCTACACATTGACACATTGAAAGCTCTTCTTGCCAGTACGTTTAAGTCATATAACATTAATTGGAGGCAGACAAAAAACTAGCCTTTTCTTTTTTGCTCTCATACATTGTATGCTTATTTCTGAAGTTCATGTTACATTGAGCTTTTATCACAGCTTAGTACAAAAGTCATAGTCAAACATGGTGCTATTGAATACCTTTCTTAGCAGGGTGTAAAGTCAGGCATTTCAGGATACAAGTTTGCCTAGAATTTTTGTTGTTGTTGTTGTTTTTCAGGGTAGGGTCTCACTCTAGCCTAGGCTGATCTGGAATTCACTATGTAGTCTCCTGGCAGCCTCGAACTCACAGTGATCCTCCTACCTCTGCCTATTGTGTGCTGGGATTCAAGGTGTGTGCCACCATGCCTGGCTTCACCTAGATTTTAATAAAGACTTTCTGATATAAATTATATCCCTTTGAGGGAAAGACTGATAGAGCTAGCAGTGTTCTCTATTTTACCATAATCCTAACCATAAAGTGGAACTTCTGTCCAGGCTTGTGAGTTTAGCTGAATAGTACATGAAAAGCAGAGTTTGTTGGAATTTGTCTTACTGTTCTTACCTGCACTATTACAGAAGTGCTGCAAAAGAAAGCAAATGACATGTAGTGTTTTCTTAATGTGTTTGTAGATAGGAAAAATATCTAAAAACAAAAAGAAAAAGCTGAAAAAGAAGCAGAAGAGGCAAGCTGAATTACTGGAAAAACGCCTGCAGGAGATTGAGGAACTGGAGCGAGAAGCTGAAAGGAAGATAATAGAGGAAAATGTCACCTCCACTGTACCTTCCAATGAGCAAGATGATGAATATTATAGCCCAGAGGTGAAACTAAAAGCAGCAGGATTAGAAGAGGCAGCGGAAGAAGATACAGCAAAGGACAACGGTTAGTGTGACTCAGAAGCAGGGTATGGGCCCACGAGCTTCCTAAATAGGGACCAGACTCCTTATCTACCACATGGTTGGCTCTGAGCTGTTTCTCCAGGTATTAGATGAAGCTTCTCCAGCTCCTTGTTGGAGAGTTTGGGAAGCAGCATATTGCTCTCATTTATATAATGCATGCCATATAATATACGTGTGTGTTACCATTTCAGAGGAGCTTTTCAGAATGGGATAAAGAGTGTCTAAGAAACATCATGTCTCTCTTGCTGATAATGGCCTGCCCTTTATTTTGTAATTAACCTTTCGCCTAGCTGTAATGCATCCCAAGCCTTAGAGGAAACAGTTGAAATGAAAGCCCAATTTTAATTAAAGTTATTGTTCCCAAGGGCTAATTTGTCCTAAGAAGAAGAGTTGGCCAATTATTAAGTAAGTGAAAGTAAAGATTTATCAAACCTAGAGATTTTTAACTGTGAAAACCAAGAAGTGCAACCTATGTTGTACATAAAAAATATCTCTTGTTGTCAATAAAAAAAAAGCCTCTTGTTGAAGGAGCTACTTCTGAGAGAGTAGTGAGTCCTAATCTTAACCCACCCTTTCTTTAAGGTGAAGCTGAGGACCAGGAAGAGAAAGAGGATGCGGAGAAAGAAAATGCTGAGAAAGATGAAGATGATGTTGAACAGGAGCTAGCGAATATAGACCCTACATGGATTGAATCCCCTAAAACCAATGGCCATATTGAAAATGGCCCCTTCTTACTGGAACAGCAGCTGGAGGATGAAGAGGATGATGAAGAGGACCCAAATCCCGAGGAATATAACCTTGACGAGCCAAATGCAGAAAGCGATTACACATACAGCAGCTCCTATGAACAATTCAATGGTGAATTGCCAAATGGACAACATAAGATTCCAGAATCACAGCTTGCAGAGTTCTCCACCTCCTTGTTCTCGGGGCCGTTAGAACCTGTGGCCTGTGGCTCTGTGCTCTCAGAGGGTTCTCCACTTACTGCGCAAGAAGAAAGCAGTCCATCCCATGACAGAAGCAGGACAGTTTCGGCCTCCAGTACTGGGGATTTGCCAAAAAGTAAGTGTCCGTGTCCTTTCCTACTTCGTGCCTGCTCTCACAGGACAGGGCCATGCCTTCGGCAAACTCTGCGAAAGGAAAGGCTGTAGGTGGACAAGCCATAGAAATGTGTACTTGTCTTTTTGTTTTAATATGTTTTTAAAATACATTATATACCACTAGGCTTTCTTTTATTGTGCATATGCAATCTTATTTCTGAGCTCTTCTCATTCTTTTTATATTTATTCAATGACATCAAACATTTGCAAAGACCACTAGGTCTATCAACCTTGTAGGCCTCGTCCCCCCCGCTCCCCCCCGCCCGCCCAAGGTAGGGTCTCACTGTAGCCCAGGCTTTCACTATGGAATTCACTATGTAGTCTCAGGCTGGTCTCAAACTCATGGCGATCCTCCTACCTCTGCCTCCCAAGTGCTGGGACTAAAGGTGTATGCCACCATGCCTGGCAACCTTGAATATTTTTTTTTAAAAATATATATTTATTTGCAAGCAGAGAGAGTTAAAAGAAAGATAGATAGAATGGGCATGCCAGGCCCTCTAGCCACTGGAAAGGAACTCCAGATAATGCCCCACTTTGTGCATCTGGCTTTACATGGCTACTGAGGAATTGAAAAGTGCCTTGACTTCTGAGCCATCTCTCCAGGCCCAGTAGATATTTTTTATAACTACTAATATCGGTCATAGTTTGTAATGTCTTCTATCTGGTAGCATTGTGTTTAGGTTTTATTTGTGTTGATTCTATTCAAGAAAACATCTGCCTGCTCTCTGCTATACTGAGAAAGAAATGTCATGATTCATTTGATGATAATTGTCCCTAATTATAGAACCCTGCTTTGGATAACTGGCCTAGGATTATATTTTTAAAGAACATATCAGGGGTTTAAACAGGATGACAGATTATAGATTGAATTTTAAGTTTTTGTCTATCGTGAAGCACTGTCTTCAGATCCTTACTTGGAGAGGAAATGCCACTTGACACATAGTTCAGTGACTTCAGTAAGTGAAAACTGGGTGTCATAGTTGGTTTCAATTCTGGCCCACAGCAGAAAAGCTCAGAAACCTCCTGTGCTTCCCCTACTGATAGTGTTTAACAAATGACGAGTAATTGAGGAGCCAGCTTGGCAAAATTTGCCTAAGAGATTCTACAACCCCTTTTATTGCAGCAAGCCAGCAACTTTCATTACTAACTAGCTGTACCTAATCATCCTAGCTTATATTTTGTTTACTTGGCAGTACATGGTATACTGCGGTCATCCTTGCCCTGGCCAGGGAGTGGAAGGCTTCAAGTGGAAAAAGTCAGCAGCGACATGTATCTTCTCCACATTTACTGTTGCTATTGAAGCTCAAGTGTTTTTGAATATTTTTATTTATTTAAGAGATAGAAATGGTATACCAGGACCTCTTGAACTCCAGATACATGTGTTATTTTGTGAGTCTGGCTTTATGTGGGTACTGGGGAATGAAACTCAGGGTAGTAAGGTTTGGCAAGTAGGCGCCTTCCCCAGCTGGCAGCTCAATTTTCAGACACAGATTCATATACAAACTAATTTATGCAATGGTTTTCTATTATTTTTCAAGGGGCAGTTTAGGGCACTGGCTTCAAACATACAAAACAATATTCTACTTTAAAACTTAATAGCCTCCATGTGCCACAGTTTCTTCCTCTATTAAATAGAAAGCAGTGACTACCTCTAGTGTTATTATTAGCATCAAATCCAATGCTTTAGGTAAATAAATAACATAGAGTATGGAATAATAATTTTGGGGTTTTGGTTTGGTTTTTTTTTTTTTTTTTTTTTTTTTGGTTTTTCGAGGTAGGGTTTCACACTGGTCCAGGCTGACCTGGAATTAACTATGTAGTCTCAGGGTGGCCTCGAACTCATGGCAATCCTCCTACCTCTGCCTCCCAAGTGCTGGGATTAAAGGTGTGCGCCACCATGCCCGGCTTTTGTTTTGTTTTTTGAGGTAGAGTCTCACTTTAGCCCAGGCTGACCTTGAATTCATGGCAATTCTCTTATTTCTGCCTCCTGAGTGCTAGGAATTAAAGGTATGCACCACCATGCCTGGCTGAAATAATACTTATGTATGAAATTTTTTCAGTGCATGTATCTTAGTTGTCATGTGCCCCAGCAGAGTGTGCTCGCTGCTCATAGGCCCCATTGGTAACATCTGAGAGCCAGGCACAGTGGATGGCTCAGCATATTCATTTGCTAATTATTCGTAGGTCCTGAGCTAAGGCTTTCTGGTTCCTAATTCATCTTTATTCATCATATTATTATTACACTAAGAAGTAAGGATGGGTAAGTATAGATCAAGGCATGAATAGAAGAAAAATATCCAATTGAGAAAGAGAAATAGAGGGGAATACAAAAAAAAAGAAAAAAAGAAATAGAGGGGAATTTAAAAGTGTAATGGGTGAATGAATGATGAAGGGAAATATAATTTAGGCAAAATGTAAAATTCCACTTGAGGACTGGAGAAATGGCTTAGTGGTTAAGGTATTTGCCTGCAAAGCCAAAGGACCCAGGTTCAATTCCCCAGGACCCATGTAAGCCAGATGCATAAGATGGCACATGTGTCTGGAGTTCATTTGCAGTTACTAGAGGCACCCTGATGCACCCATTCTCTGCCTGTCTACCCGCCCCTTCTCTCTCTCTCTCCGTCTCTCTCTGCCTGCAAATAAATAAAATAAAATAAAACACTTTTTTAAAATCTTACTTGAGGTGGGCATGGTGGTATACACCTTTAATCCCAGCACTTGGGAGGCAGAGGTTGGAGGATCACTGTGAGTTCAAGGCCACCCTGAGACTACATAGTGAATTCCAGGTCAGCCCGGGCCAGAGTGAAACCCTACCTTGGAAAAAAAAAATCTTACTTGAGTTGTGTTATTGCTTAACTCAAAGCATGTAGCTTGAATGTAAAGAATAGCTGGGCAGCCCACCAGAGAGCTGTACTTCTTTCTTTTTTTTTTTTAAATATTTTATTTTTTATTTATTTGAGAGAGAGAGATACAGAAATAAGCAGGTAGAGAGAGAGAGAGAGAGAGAGAGAGAGAGAGAGAGAGAGAATGGGTGCGCCAGGGCCTCCAGCCACTGCAAACGAACTCCAGATGCATGCACCCCCTTGTGCATCTGGCTCATGTGGATCCTGGAGAATCAAGCCTCGAACCAGGGTCCTTAGGCTCCATAGGCAAGCGTTTAACCACTAAGCCATCTCTCCAAGCCCCCTGTCCTTATTTCTTGATTCGTTGGAGTCTGTGCTGCGCCTCCAGTCTGCTTTGTCTTGGAAGGAGTGAAAGGGGGAGGATTCACATGGGGGCCTACTTCACAGCCGCCCTGATACTGCTCCATTTTGCCCTCTTATTCCCATGGGAAGTTTCCTGGTCTCTAGTATCTTTAGTGTTGTTGTTTCACCCATCTCAGTTCTCAGCCGTTCTCCTGACATTCTAGTCTTTGCCTAACTGTGCCTGCTCAAGATTTCGGTTGGCTTTTGTGTGTCATCAACCGTTCAATTCCTGTTTACTCCCTCTATCACTCTTGAGTCCCAGCAGTGTGTACGGAGGGTATAGTGGCCTTCTTTCTTCTGTGCTTACTTTCCTCAGGTCCGTGGCCAGCAAGAGCTCATGGTGTGAGCTGCTGTAAGTGAAGTTGGCAGCAGTGCTCAGGGCTTTTCTGCTTCTTACAGAAAGCACTATATTCTCCTGATCATCCTCAGCATTCAAGCAGGGTCCTCCTGGCCTTGACCTTGAGGTGTTGCTCACTGCTCAGTTGCATTGTAACAGAAGGGTCCTTGCTGGTCTCTTGTCTTTCTAGCTGCCATTTGCACCTGCTTTTAAATTGTTCCACATTGCTGCTAGGGGTTTTTGTTTTTGTTTTGAGGTTATTATTTATTTATTCATTTATTTTTTGTTTTTCGAGGTAGTGTCTCAATCTATCTAGTCCCGACTGACCTGGACTTCACTATGTAGTCTCAGGGTGGCCTCGAACTCACGGTGATCCTCCTACCTCAGCCTCCCGAGTGCTGGGATTAAAGGCGTTCACCACCACGCCCAGCTAAACAACACTTTAAAGACTAGCTCAATAGAAACTGTCTACCTTCCACCTGGATTCAAAATTAACATTTTACTTTATTTTTGGAGAGAGAGAGACAGACAGAGACAGACAGAGAGGGAGGGGGAAACAGAGATGGGCGCGCCAGCAGTCTCTCAGCTGCTGTGAACGAAATCCAGATGCTTGCGCCCCCTTGTGGGCAAGTGCAGCATTGCGCCCTTGCGTCACTTTGCATCTGGCTAAATGTGGGACCTGGAGATTGGAACCCGGTTCTTCAGCTTAGCAGGCAGGCGCCTTAACCGCTAAGCCATCTCTCCAGCCCCAAAATTAACATTTAAAAAAAATAAATTTTTTTGTGTGCATGTGCCTGTGTGTGTTTGTGTGTGCGTGTGTGTGCATGTGTATGTCAGGACCTCTTGCCACTGTAAGTGAATGCCAGATATTTGGGCCACTTTTTCTGTCTGGCTTAGGTAGGCAGCTTGGAAGTTAAACCCAAGTTGGCAGGATTTTTACAGGCTAGAAGCCTTTAACCACTGAGCCATCTTCCCAGCCCCCAAAATAAACATTTTAAAAATATTTTATTTTACTTACTTATCTATTAGAGAAACAGAGAAAGTTTTGGTGCACTTGGGTCTCTTGCTACTGCAAACAAAGTCAGATGCCTGTGCCACTTTGTGCATCTGGTTATATGTAATAAGTACTGGAGAATTGAACCCAGCTCAGCTTTGCAAGCAAGCACCTTTAGCTGCTGAACCATCTCCCTAGCTTTTTTTTTTGACAAAGTATGTATTGTTTGTTTCTCTTTTTAAAACATATTTTATTTTTATTTATGAGAGAGGGAGGGAGAGAATGGGCATGCCAGGGCATCCAGCCATTGCAAACAAACTCCAGACTCATGCACCACAGAATGCATCTGGTTTATGTGGGTTCTGGGTCCTTAGGCTTTGCAGGTAAGCACCTTATCCACTAAGCCATCTCTCCAGCCCTATATTGTTATTTTCTATAGAAACTGTATGCTATAGATATTAGGATATTTTAATTTTAAATACTTCATCATTTATCTCCTGAAGGATGAATTAAGGGTGTTCTCTGTTATTATAACAATACCACTGTTGAATAGAAATAAGGCTGTAAATGATTTTTATGTTATGTTACTTTGTCCATACTCAAGTCTTCTCAATAGTTGTAAAGTTATCCTCCATTTTTCCTGACCCAGGATATGATAAAACAGAATGCTGCTCATGGGTGGGTGGTTCCTATCTGGCCACAGTTCTCCCTCCCCCACCCTCCCTCCCTCCTTCATTTCCCTCCCTCCCTCCCTCCCTCCCTCCCTCCCTCCCTCCCTCTCTCTCTCTCTCTCTCTCTCTTTCTTTTTCTTTCTTTTTTTTTTTTTTTTTTTTTTTTTTTGCGAGGTAGGGTCTCACTCTGGTCCAGGCTGACCTGGAATTCACTATGTAGTCTCAGGGTGGCCTCGAACTCTCGGCGATCCTCCTACCTTTGCCTCCCGAGTGCTGGGATTAAAGGGGTGCGCCACCACGCCCGGCCCTTCCTTCCTTCCTTCCTTCCTTCCTTCCTTCCTTCCTTCCTTCCTTCCTTCCTTCCTCCTCCTCCCTCCCCTCCTCCCCCCCTCCCCCTCTCTCTTTCTTTCTTTCTTTCTCCTCCCCTCTTTCTCTCTCCCCTTCCCTCCCTTTCCTCTCTTCTCTCTCTCCTCTCCTCTCCTCTCCTCTCCTCTCCTCTCCTCTCCTCTCCTCTCCTCTCCTCTCCTCCTCCTCTCCTCTCCTCCTCCTCCTCCTCCCCCTCCCTCCCCTCCCCTCCCCTCCCCTCCCCCTCCCCTCCCCTCCCCTCCCCTCCCCTCCCCTCTCCTCAGAGGCAGAGGTGAGGGGGTAGAGAGGGAGAGAACTGGGAGCACCAGGGCCTCTAGCCACCACAAATGAACTCCAGATGCATGCATCACTACATGCATCTGGCTTTACATGGGTACTGGGGAATTGAACCCAGGTCCTTGGGTTTTGCAGGGAAGTACCTTAACCACTGAGCTATCTCTCCAGCTTGACAATGCTTTTCTTTTAAAAAAATTTTTTTAAATTATTTTTATTTATTTTTGGAGAGGGACACAGAGACAGACAGACAGAGAGGGAGAGGGAGACAGATAGAGAATGGGCACACCAGCAGTCTCTCAGCTGCTGTGAACGAAATCTAGATGTGTGCACCCCCTTGTGGTCAAGTGTGGCATTGCGCCCTTGCTTCACTGCATCTGGCTAAACGTGGGACCTGGATATTGGAACCGGATTCTTAGGCTTAGGAGGCAGGCGCCTTAACCTCTAAGCCATCTCTCCAGCCCTTGGCAATGCTTTTCTTAATGTATGGTTATTGCTTATTTCCACTGGAATATCAACTGTGAAAGCCCAGTATGATTTATTTATTTGAGAGAGAATGAAAGAGAGAGAGAAGAGGCAGATAGAGAATGAGCATCCCTGGGTCTCCAGACACTTCATACTAAGACGCATGCACCACGTTGTGCATCCAGCCTACGTGGGCACTGGGGAATCGAACCTAAGTCCTTAGGTTCCCCAGGCAAGCACCTTTACTGCTAAGCCATCTCTTCAGCCCTGTTATTGCTTTTATATCCTTAGCATTGGAGTACTTACCAACTAATGAATAAACAAGTAAGTTATAATTTACTCTTTCCTTTCTCCTACCTTCTTCCTTTCACAATCAGAATTTTACTCTGTCCAAGGCATATACCATTCCTAATAGCCTTTCAGTATTGTTAGATTCTGGGAAGTACTGCAGCAGTAATTTTTTATTCATTCACTTGTTAGCAATTCTCAGTTGAGGCTTCCAGCTGAGATGTTTGGTGTATCTTGGAGGTGTTTATTTCCTGCAATGGGAGGAGTCTGGAATAAACACAAAATGAGAGAAGCAAGCTTTAGTGCAAGTTTGTGTAGGTCTTTATCATTGATTAAGGTATTCATAGTAGGGAATGAAATAGAATGGTCAGAGCCAGATTGAGATGTTTGAAGAACTTGAATGCCAGGCTACAGGATGTAGACTTCTTTTAAAGGAGTCAGGAATGGCCATTAAAGGTCTTTCTTCGGCCATTAGTTACTAGAGCCGTACCACTCACACTGGTTTCTTTGTCAAGTTTTCCAAATTGGGAGCTTGATTCTGCCTCAGGATCTTTGTCTCCTCTGCCTAGAACTTTTCTCCCTCATGTCTTCCTTGAAATGTTACCTTCTCAGATAAGACCTCTCCTCTTCTCAACACATTCTAGATAGCCATCTCTCCTCTTAGCTTAGTTTTTCTTCATGGTGCCTTTAGTTTTCTAACGTGGTGTGTAAATTACTCATTTGCTTTCATTATTGCTTATACTTTCAACCAGTGCATTACACAACTTTTCTAATTTGGGGAGTATCTTCTTTTAGCTGTGTTTGTAATGCCTAGATGGCATCTAGCACACTAAGAGTTTGTCGGTAAGTGTTTGTCAGGGGAATGGATCAAATGATGACATTAACTCTCCTTATTCTGTCATTTCCTTGGGCCTGGTACCAATTCTCCTCAAGATAGAGAAGATATTTGTGTCTTTTTTAAAATATTTTATTTTTATTTATTCATTCATTCATTCATTCATTCATTCATTCAAGAGAGAGAGATATGAGTGTGCCAGGGCCTCCAGCCATTGCAAACGAACTCCAGATATGTGTGCCACCTTGTGCATCTGGTTTATGTAGGTCCTGGGGAATTGAACCTGGGTCCTTTGGCTTTGCAGGCAAGTGCCTTAATTGCTAAACCATCTCTCCAGCTCTTTTTTTTTTTTTTTTTTTTTTTTTTTTTTTTTTTGAGGTAGGGTCTCACTCTAGCTCAGGCTGACCTGGAATTCACTATGTAGTCTTAGGGTGGCCTTGAACTCATGGTGATCCTCCTATCTCTGCCTCCCGAGTGCTGGGATCAAAGGCGTATGCCACCATACCCAGAAATTGTGCCTTTTTTTTTAAGGCTTTTTTTTCTTTTTTAAAGTGTATGTTTGGAAGGCCACCCTGAGACTACATAGTGAATTCCAGGTCATCCTGAGAGTTAATCAGAGGAGTCATTCCAGGCAAACATGGAAAGCTTGCACAGCAAGTGTAAGCTTCTTGATGTTCACAAGGGCTTTTTGGAGTGCTGTAGTCCAGTTCTCATTACAGGAACTGTCACACTGAGAAAGAAAGTCAGAGGTACCTTCTGTTATGTTCTTACACAGTTAAATGGTTGAGATAAATTACCTTGCATGATTTAGGGCATATTGTAAGTACTGATATTTTCATACATGGGTATAGTTAATCTTTCACCTCCAGTTACCCTCTCATGCCCTCCTCCTTTCATTAATATCCTTCTTCTTCCCCATTAATGTGGTTTGTATTTTTTTAGTGAAATGATTCATTCCCCTTCCTCCTTTCCTAAAAACTGAGTGTTAAAGAGTATATCATTTGCCAGATTTACATTTTCTAGGAGTTAGACTCTAGATTTGAATTCAATTCCACAAACTTCAGATTTTTCCTTGACAGGAAGAGTAACCACACCTGCTGCTGTCCGTTTTTCTTTCCTTCTTTTTGTTTCGTTTCGTTTCTTTTTGTTGTTGTTCTTATTGAGGTAGGGTCTTACTCTAGCCCAGGCTGACCTGGAATTCACTATGTAGTCACAGGCTGGCCTGGAATTCAGCAGTCCTCCCACCTCTGCCTCTCAGGTGCTGAGATTAAAGAAAGGTGTGCACCACCATGCCTGGTCCACTTCTATTTCAAATAGACACTTTGGCTGTTTGTGACATGATCATCTCCTCCACTCATCCCTTCATTTTCATTAGATCTGCTTTTAAAATGACATGTTACAGACTGGAGAGATGGCTCAGTAGTTAAAGGCTTTTGCTTGCAAAGCCTGATACCTGGGGTTCAGTTCCCCATTACCTAAATAAAGCCAGATGCACAAGTGGCACCTGTGTCTGGAGTTCATTTGTAGTGGCAGGAGACCACTGCAAATAAATATTTTTTAAAAAATTTAAAAAACCCACAAGATGAAGATGCTGACTTTTCTCTGTCACTTGTGCCTTAGTTAACTCTGCTTACAGCATAAGCAGGACTTATCTGAGACCTTGGGCCTGCTGCGGAGATTTCCTCAAGTCATCCTGGAATTGAGTCACTAGAATACAGTTCATGAGTGACCTCAGAGGTTGCCTTTATGGCCCACTTCAACTCAGGAGAGCATTATTATAGTCTTCTTTGTTCAAAACTAAGTCACATTAGATTAGTCTCTGCTTTTAATCTGTATTTGCTAATCGGTGGTCTTGGAGTGCTCAACCCTGGAAGCTGGAGCTGTCGGGATGCTTCGTTCGGATGCTATAGCAATTGATGCCCATATGTATCCTTACTGTCCTTTAGTGTGAGGCACAGGAAGCTGGATACGGCCTGGGAGGGAATGGGCTCTGGTAGATGAGGAGAGAGCACAGAGTGACAACACGAGCAGGGTACAGCAAGGCTGTTCTAGGGTTGACCGAGGGTAAAAGATTCAGGATGAGACAAATAAGCTAAGACAGTATCTCTGGAATCCTCTGGGCAGGCAAATTCATTATTGTGTAGAGAATTTTCCAGAGATGGAAAGATGTTTTAAATTCTCTTGTTCAAATTGCAGGATTTTAGGCTTGTATGATCATTCTATCCCTCTTATGTAAAATCCAAGAGGCTGTACATGGCACACACATTCACCCATGAAAACCACTCGTTCCTTTCACTAACTGTCCTGTTATTTGCCCATGCCAGCAAAAACCCGGGCTGCTGATCTGTTGGTGAATCCCCTCGATCCACGGAATGCAGATAAAATTAGAGTAAAAATTGCTGACCTGGGAAATGCTTGTTGGGTGGTAAGTAGAGTTTTCTTTGAACATTTTATTATTTATTTATTTATTTATTTATTGGTTTTTCGAGGTAGGGTCTCACTAGCACAGGCTGACCTGGAACTCACTATGTAGTCTCGGGGTGTCCTCGAACTCATAGCGATCCTCCTACTTCTGCCTACCAAGTGCTGGGATTAAAGGCATGTGCCACCACGCCATTTTAATCATGATTTTGTGTGAGGTGTTTTTCTTTTTTAATGTCTATTGTATGTGTTCCTTTCCAGCATAAACACTTCACAGAGGACATCCAGACACGTCAGTATAGATCCATAGAGGTCTTAATAGGAGCGGGCTACAGTACACCTGCAGACATTTGGAGCACAGCATGCATGGTAAGAGTGGCCTTTGTCATTGTCTTCCCTGCGAACTGGCCTTTGCCTTTAATGCTCTTGATAAGTGGACTTTAGCTGGGGCACATGCTCTCCGTTCTCCTCCTGTGAGGAGTGTCTACCACAGGATGCGTCAGTGCATGGGAAGGAGGTTGCAGTCTTGAATATTTTATTGAATATTGGAAGAATTCGGGCTGGAGAGATGGCTTAGCAGTTAAGATGCTTGCCTGTGAAGCCTAAGGATCCAGGTTTGATTTCCTAGTACCCACGTAAGGCCAAATGCACAAACTGGCATGTGCATCTGGAGTTTCGTCTGAAGTACAGTCCCTGGAACACACATATATGCTCTTTCTCTCTCTGTCAGGACTCTCTCTGCTTGCAAATAAGTAAATAAATATTTAAAAAAAAAAAAAAAGAATTGGGAGAATTCTTCTCAAGTGTGCCTGAGAGATTTTGTTCTGCTGGTTCTTCCCCTCCCTCCCCCCGAGGTAGGGTCCCGCTCTAACACAGGCTGACTATGTAGTCTCAGGGCAGCCTCAGACTCACAGTGATCCTTTTACCTCTGCCTCCTGAGTGTTGGGATTAAAGGCGTTCACCACTACGCCCAGCCTGCTGGTTCTGTTTTTTTTTTTTTTTTTTAATTTTTTTTATTGACAACTTCTATATTAACATACAGAAAATACATGCTATTTCCCTCCCCTGCTCCCATATCCCTTTAGTACTCCAATCTCCATCATATCCCCTCCCTCTCTCCATTAGTCTCTCTTTTAATTTGATGCCATCATCTTTTTTTCTATTATGAGGGTCTTGCGAAGGTATTGCTAGGCACTGTAGCAAGGTCATGGATATCAAGGCCAATTTCTGTCTGGACAGTTGCATTGTAAGGAGTTGTACCCTTCCTTTGGCTCTTCCATTCTGTCCGCCCCCCTTCCACAATAGGCCCTGAGCCTTGGAGGGTGTGACAGAGATGTTTCAGTGCTGGGCACTCCTCCATCCCTTCTTCTCAGCACTATGTTGCCTTTTGGGTCATCCCAGTGGTCATCACCATCTGATAAGAGAAGCTTCTCTAACCAGAAATGAGAGTAGCATTAATATGTAAAATATGAACATTAAGTGTAGTGTTTTCAGGGCAGCATGGTGGGAATAATATATACATTTAGCCAGACAAGAGCAGGCATTATACCCCTAAGGCTCATAACCTCACCTACCATAGACTTTTGCTTAGGTTTTTCAGTACCAGGTATGTATTCCCTCCCGTAGAGAGGGCCTTCAGTCCAATTATGGAGCAGTTGGTTACCCCAAGAGTAGACATGCCACTATTGCACCTGTTCAGTCATTGGGCCTGTATGGCCAAACTTGAATTTTCAGTGTCCACTGTTTTCACTGCTGATGACTTCTGTTTCCCATACAGCTGCATGCAGTGCAGCTTTTTCCAGCTTTCAGTTGGCTGGTCTACAGGGAGAAGGTTTTCTGCTCTGCACCAGCTTGCTTTCTCAGTGACCTTGCCTCTCAGGCAAGAGATGTCTTCAGCAATAGGGTCTTACTATCTGTTTCTCAAGGGAAACCAAGGACTTTGGCAAAAGCCTTTAATGTTTTGGAGGTTACCGGGACCTCCTTGGCCAACAACTCACTGGAAGGTATCCCATCCCAGGTACTGAAAATTTTCTAGTAACAGTCTACAGCTTCTAGATGTGCCATTATTTAAAAAGTAGGTTTACATAAGTCTTATTCACAACATCTTGAATTTTGAATGACCCTCCCCCTGCCCTTCTTTTATGCATACTCACTTAGGCCATTCCCCTCCCTGTAATCTGTTCTTCTACTTACATATGTGCAATACCATACACTTAAGATGAGATAAACCATTTAAACAACTGGTTCTGTTTTTGTGAGAGGTGATCGTGCAAGCTGTGAGGAGCTCCACTTCACTCATACCACGGGGTAAAATGAGGCATTTGTAATCAGGTGTGAGGCTGCAAGGTTGGAGCCCTGCTAGGTAGCTTCTACCAGGTTAGCCAGAGCAGGCTTCCTCCTCTTCTTTCTGATAAGGAAGAGATTTTTTTTGTTCTTCTTTTCAATAAGCACTTTTTCTTTCTTTTTTTTGGTTTTCTGAGGTAGGGTCTCACTCTAGCTCAGGCTGACCTGGAATTCACTATGTAGTCTCAGGGTGGCCTCGAATTCATGGCGATCTGCCTCCGGAGTGCTGGGATTAAAGGCGTGCGCCACCAGGCCCGCTAAACACTTTTTTTTTTTTTTTTTAAAAAAAAACAAAGCAGAATGTATCGAGTCCTCTGGCTTATTGTCTAGTATGTGCAGCTACTTCTGAGATAGCATTGGTGTCTGTCACATACTCCTTTTGATTGAGTCTTTTCTCTAAAGAACATGGTGATGCTTTCCTGGAGGCATCAGAAGCCACTCATTTATTTATTTATGTATTTATTTATTTATTTGAGAGAGACAGAAAAAGGCAGGTAGAAAGAGAGAAAGAGAGATTGGGCATGCCAGGGCCTCTAGCAACTGCAAACAAAGTCCAGATGCATGTGCTAACTTGTGCATCTGGCTTACATGGATACTGGGGAATCAAACCTAGGTCCTTGGGCTTTTCAGGCAAGCACCTTTTAAGCCATCTGTCCAGCCCTTTTTTTTCTTTTCCCCAAGGTAGGGTTTCACTCTAGCTCAGGCTGACCTGTAATTCACTATGTACTCTCAGGGTGGCCTTGAACTCATAGCGATCCTCCTATCTCTTCCTCCCGAGTGCTGGGATTAAAGGCGTGCACCACTACGCCCGGCCTTTTTTTTTTTTTTTTAAAGACAGTCTTGCTGTGTATCCCAGGCTAATCTCAGACTCACAGCAGTCCTCCTGCCTCAGTTGCCTAAGTGCTGGGGTTGTAAGTGTGAGCCACCACACCTAGCTTCTGTGCATCATTTTTAAAGTATTAAATTATTATATTTATTGAGGAAAGTATAAAGCCAAGGAAAGGCACCCATGTGGCTAGAGATCCTACGTGGAGGGCTTGGGAAAACCATGGAAAGAAAAGAGAAAAATAAAGTTCAAGGAACTCCTGCCATGTGGGGAGCTGGAGGGGATAAATAGCCCATGTGGAGGCTAGGGGGCTTTCTTCTCAGCTGGCCCAGCTAGGCCTGAGCCCAGCTAAGGGAAAACCTACCCACAGTTGGAAGTTCCTAAGTGGTCAGGCAGCTCCGAGAACATGCCCTCCCCTTGCAAGGGTATTTAGAACCTTATAGTGGTGGATCCTGTCTTCTGGCTCTGGTGAACCACAGGGCCAGCTGGTTGGTTAGAGTTAGGGGTTGTCTCTGGAAGAGGCTAACCCTGACATCATTGTCAGGGGCTGAATGACCAACCACAATGTGTAAATCAAAGAAAGACCTCCCTTCCAGGAAGGGCCCAGGTTGTTTGTAGAAAAAACAGGTCTAGGGAACCAGGCAAGAGATAAGAAGTCAGATCATCCTTGATTTCTAGCAAGCTCAGACTTTCCTGTGCTTTTTTAATTTCAGGGGCCCAGTCTCCCTAACTGCTGCTCCCTCTCATTCCCCACTCTTAAGAAGACTCTCTTAGCTGCTGTTAGAGGAAAGAGGATGACTACTGATCAGTCTTAAACTGCTTCTGCCTGAACAGAGGTATAGACATGTGGTAGTTAGAGTCTTTCCCAGAGAGGGGAACTATTCTAAAGGATCCTGGAAGCGTGTTGATGGAGTGCAGGAAGATAATCTTGGAAGAAAATGTTGGGGAGAAAGAAGAAAAGCAAGGAATTAATGAGAAGTGGGTACACAGCAAACTGGTTGTCTTGAGGGTTGTTGTTCTTGTGGACTTCTAGGTCTTGGGGAGCATTTGAGGAAACCCAGGTAGAAGGAGTTGAATTATCTCAGGACCATCTGAGCATGAGCTGGCTAAGATTTTCTCCCAGAACTTGTTCATTAAATGGCACAGTAGAGTCTGACATAGTCTGAATCTGTTTCCGTATGACTTGTAAAACAGATACTATCAGAGTTATCAGGAATATATACACATCATTGAACTTTGATAATGATAAATATACCATATTTTGTATAATAGCCTTTTAAATTTGGCCTGGAGGTTGCCAGAGCCAAAGGTTGGTACTATTAAGCCATTGGGTGCCATTAAGGCCTTACAATTTTTTTTTTTTTTTTTTTTGGCCTTAGGACTTACTTAATGATATCCTGGCACAAGTTAGAAGGGACTCACCATTGTTCTCAGTATAAGGAATTATTTTGAACTAAGTGACCCTTAGTCGTCCATATATATTTTAGATTTTTTAGATTTGAAAATTTGATATCGATGGTTTTTCTCTTTTTGTAGAACTAGAACTATTAGAGAGCTGGCCCATATGCCTTAAGGCCTTGTTTGTTTCCCCTTTTGGAAAGTTTTATTGTGTTACCTATTAGATAATTTACATAGTACTTGAGGCATTCCTTCATCTTTGGTTATACATTTCTCTCTGAGTGTTTACAACCAAGCAGGTAGCCAAAATTTAATAAAGGATTAATTTTGGAGGTCACTAATGGAGACTTTAGGGACCTGGGAGTAGCCCTATATGACTTTTCTGATACTGGTGTTGTCTGTTATGATGATTCAGGGCCGTGCTTCCTTCCTTTAATAAGCCAGGAGTACTGATCTCTCCTTATTTGTGACTCTCCTGTTTCATATGGTACACCAATTTTTTTTGTTTTTGGGTCTCTGTATCCTTCCTGATCAGGCAGACAGGTGACTTACCAGGGGGCCAGTATAGAAGTGTCCCATCATTTCCAGTGGCTTCATGACTTGAGAGCAGGGGCCAAAATATTGGCCTTTTTAGCTTCGGTGAATCCAAAGGACTTTGGCTTCTACGTAGGTTATTTGAACACTTAGAAAGGAAGTTACTTAAAAAATGACACAATTTTTTTTGAGAGAGAATTGACATGCCAGGGCCTCAGCCTCTACAGTCAAACTTACACTTATGCCACCTAGTGGGCATGTGCGACCTTGTGCTTGCCTCACCCTTGTGCGTTTGGTTTATGTGGGATCTGGAGAGTAGAACATGAGTCCTTTGGCTTCACAGGCAAGCACCTTAACTGCTAAGTCATCTCTCCAGCCCAGGAATGACAAAAAGGATTTAAGTCATTTTGTCTAACCTTTAAGTTTAGTTATCCGGTGATGGCTAGATCATATCTGAAGCATAGAAAGTAGGAATGTCTTATCCTTTAAATATCTCGTGGCTATAAATACAGGCAGAACCTGTTATCAGTCTTGAAAAAACCACAAATCTAAACCAATTAATTTAACTAGAAATTTTCAGCAAATATACAAGTAAGACAGTATAAAGACTTGGCACCCATATTTGAAAATATCTTTAATTAGTTTAGATACCTGTGTAGGTACCAATTACCCAGGGGACACTGGAAACAGAACTCCACTGTGCATTACTTTGTCATTTGCTCTAACTTATGAATTGATGAGTATCAGTAGCCCCTCACCCATGATCCAGTAGCAATTTCTCTCTCACCCTGTGTCCTGGCCACCTCAGTATCTTTCTCTCAGTGGTCTTTTTGTAGTTGTTTCTTTGGTAGAAAAGGTGTGTGTGCATGT
This sequence comes from Orientallactaga sibirica, assembly GCA_036365145.1. Classification (NCBI taxonomy): domain Eukaryota; kingdom Metazoa; phylum Chordata; class Mammalia; order Rodentia; family Dipodidae; genus Orientallactaga; species Orientallactaga sibirica. The sequence continues at coordinate 27,369,016 of JAEOAD010000022.1, forward strand.
GGCTTGCTGTGGTGTAATGCTTGTCCCATTTGGGGTTTTTTGGTGTTGGGGGGGGGGAGTGGGCAAGCCAGTAGCCTCTCAACTGCTGTGAATGAACTCCAGATGCTTGCATCCCCTGTGGCCAAGTGCAGTGTTGAGCCCTTGTGTCACTGCGTCTGGCTAAACCTGGATGGAACCTGGAGAATCGAACGGGCGTTCTTAGGCTTCTCAAGCAGGCACCTTCACCGCTAAGCCATCACTCCAGCCCCCATTTGGTATTACTTTTTATTATAGTGCTAGGGGTTGAGCCCAGGGCTTCACACACACTGGACAAGTCCTCTACCAATTGAATCATATCCCTAGCACCAGTTTAAAAAAATATTTTAATTTATTCACTTTTTTGAGAGAGAAGAAGAGAGAGAGACAGAGACAGAGACAGAGAGACAGAGACAGGCAGCTAGAGAATGGGCACGTCAGGGCCTCCAGCCACTGCAAACGAACTCCAGACGCATGTGCCACCTTGTGCTTCTTGTTTACATGGGTCCTGGGTAATTGAACCTAGGTCCTTTGGCCCTGCAGGCAAGTGCCTTAACCGCTAAGCCATCGCTTAATTTAAAAAAAAAATTATTTATTTGCACATATAGAGAGACAGAGTGAGAATGGGCGTGCCAAGGTTTCTAGCCACTGCAAGTGAACTCCAGATGCCTGTACCACTTTGTGCATCTGGCTTTATGTGGGTCCTGGGGAATCAAACTTGGGTCCTTAGGCTTTGTAAGCAAGTGCCTTAACCACTTAGTCCTCAACCCCCTAATAATAGTTTTCCATCCAAATTCTGCTTGAATATCTAAGAGTTAGTACTTGTTTTCTTCCTCAGAAGAAAAAAGTAATACAGGATAAATACAACAATTTTCTGTTACTTGAAGATACTTCTATTGAATTTTTTTTTTAATTTTATGTCCTTTAGTGCTAAAGTGAAAGCGTCATTTTGAGCAGTTAATGCTAGGCAATGAGAAAGATGTTTTGCATGATCTGAGGTGACAGGTATGGTCATATCTGTGCTTTTCTGTTTTTTTTTTTAATTTTTTAATTTTTATTTATTTATTTATTTGAGAGCGACAGAGAGAGAGGGAGGGAGGGAGGGAAGGAGGGAGGGAGGGAGCGGGAGCGGGAAAGAATGGGTGCACCAGGGCCTCCAGCCACTGCAAACTAACTCCCAGATGCATGCGCCACTTTGTGCATCTGACTTACATGGGTACTGGGGAATCAAGCCTCGAACCTGGGTCCTTAGGCTTCACAGGCAAGCGCTTAACCACTAAGCCATCTCTCCAGCCCCTTCTGTTTTTTTTTTTTGTTTTGTTTTGTTTTTTGGTTCTAATAGGTAATTGCAAAATTTTCAGTGAGCATCAAAATCTTAAGTTTTTGGGCTGGCAAGATGGTCTAGTGGTTAAGGTGCTTGCAAGGACCCAGGTTCGATTTCCCAGGACCCACGTAAGCCAGATGCACAAGGTGGCACATGCCCCTGGAGTTTGTTTGCAGAGGCTGGAGGCCCTGACGTGCCCATTCTCTCTCTCTCTCTCTTTTTCTCTTTCCCTCCCTCCCTCCCTCCCTATTGGCCTCTTTATCTCTAATATAAATAAAAATAAAATATTTTTAAAAGTACAAGTTCTTGCCGCGGTGCTGGTCACTGTGGATTTTGAAGGGTCTCTGTAGAGATACTTTCACTTCACAGAATGAGAGAGAGGAGGTGGAGGTGGAGGCTGTGGGAGGCAGACGCCACGGCAGCAGGAAGGTAATGCCTTGAACAGTTGGGCTGTGAGGGAGCAATGCCCCATTTGAAAAGATGGTAAGGCCGAGCTGCCTTTGTCTTCAGTGACACAAAAGGCTACATATCAGGACTACTGTGAATTAGGCTTTGAGAACTCTTTCAAACCTGAGGTCTTACACTCCTAATTTTGGACATTAAGTTTGATGATATAACTTGAAAAATAGGACAAAATCACAGGTGCATAGTGGTAGAGCTGTCAGTAGAATCTTGTACAAGGTTGTCTGTTTTGCCTCCCATAGAATTTGTCCCTACAAAGCATCTGCCCTCTTACAGTCTTGTTGTGAACTATGTTATAAATACATCATAGGACTTTAGGGAAAAGCAGGCTCTGCCTCCCTGCACAACGCTCTTCCCAGCAATGGCACCTGGTGACCCCACTGCTTCCAGGGCTCCTTATGAGGCTTTCTTTCTAAGTGAGTGGCTATCAGAAGGTGGTTTTTCAAGGGGCAAGACTTTTCTGTTTCCTGACCAAAAGATGATGACTAAGAGGTTACTTCGTTTTTTCTAGAGAATAAGGCAGAGAAGTCTGTGTTTCCTCATCCTTTTGCTTAAAGATGCTGCCATGTACTGAATGTAACCTCGTAATGCCAAGCACTGATAAGATCATAGGGTGTACTTGGTGGTAAAGCCCCCATAGTCCTTTCAGTTATAAAGAGCATCAAATCTGATGGAGGGTCCTTTGGAAATGAGAGGTGCTGGGTAATGATGGTGCCCTGGCTGCTGTCAGGAGGGCAGTTTGAGGTTCTATGGCTGGAGACAAACAACAAAATGAAGTGAAGTAGCCAGGCTATGCCAATTGTAAGATACTTTTTCTGGCGGCGGGGGGTGCTTTGGGACAGTTTCAGATGTAAATGTTTAGTATATTGACATAAAAACTCTGTTGCTGGGTGTGGTGGTGCATGCCTTTAATCCCAGCATTTTGGGAGGCAGGGGTAGGAGGATCACCATGAGTTCTAGGCCACCAAAGTAAATCCCAGGTCAGCCTGGACTAGAGTGAGACCCTATCTTTGTGTGTGTGTGGTGGGGGGGAGGGTGACAAAAAACCTCTGCGTTAAGGCAATGACTTGTCCTTGAGTGTCTTAGTCCCCGCATGGGGACTCTTTATGGACTTCACAGTGAGTTCCAGTCAGTGGTCAGAATCAAAGTTAACTCTGATAAGCTCCAACTCACTTCTTCAGCAATGAGCACAGCATGACCTTATTGATCAGAGCTAGCTGTTCCAATGTGGTAGGAAAGAGGCACCTGCTCTCCTAAGAACCAGAGGGTAATCCAGGGGACAGCCCTTTGTCTGAAGGGGCTGGGCCAAAAACAGAAGGATTCAGGATCTCCAAATGTTAGGAATCATAGAGGTTGTCTCAGGGCGTAACTTACTAAGTGGGAGACAGTGGTGTGTTATAGTTCTGAAGCTGCCAGCATGAAAACGTTTGTGACACAAAGCCTGGTGTTGTTGTAAGTGTTTGCTGTGTTGTGCATCATCTTTTAAAACCCAGCCACTCTTCAGAGAACTAGGACTAGTAAGTGTTAGAAGGATTTCTCTTCCTGGGCTGGGGAGATGGCTTAGGGGTTAAGGCACTTGCCTTCAAAGTCAAAGGACCCACGTTCAATTCTCCACGGCCCATATAAGCCAGATATACAAGGTGGTGCATGTGTCTGCAATTTGTTTGCAGTGGCTGGAGGTCCTGGCACACCTATGCACACTCGCGATCTCTCTCTCCATGTATGTATGTATGTATGTATGTATGTATGTATGTATGTATGTATATTCCTTTCCCCCTCTGTCTCTTAAATAAATAAATAACATATTTTAAAAAATAGATAAACACAGCTACTCTTCAGAGAAGCAGGATCAGTAAGTGTTAGAGGGATCTCTCTTCCTTTGTGAATCATTTCATTGATGGGTTTCTTTGAGCACTACATTGGAAGCACGAGTGCTATTTGAGACAATCATCTTCTAAAGAACATTTATATGACATATGTCAGTGTTCGGCAATGAGAAATCAATAAATACAACTGTTTTGGAGTATTTTCAGCCTTAATTAAAAGAGTAAACACAGGTAAGGAGGGGCTAAGAGGAGCACCCACACCCGAGCTCCCCGTGGAAAGACCGTTCTGGTGGCTACTCAAGTCTCTGTCCTTCTGTTCAGGCTCCACATTTCCCTCCTGCTTACAAGTTCCTGAATTCTTCCATAGGCATGAAAGACTTGGGTATTATATGATGTGGTCATTACATGTAGAATTGAGGTCACATGAAACGTTTTCCTTCCCTCATCAGAGATTGCCCAACTGCTGGGATTGTGTATATGGTGGAGAGGAGGGGCCGCTGTGCAGCTGCTGCGTGGGGAGGCTGGCTCCTCTCTCCCCTGTTGAGGCTGACATTCTTCATCCTGCCCTGTTCAGGTCTGGTTCAGGGCAGGGATCAAGCATTAATGCTCATCGCAGGCAGCAGTATCGCCATCCTTCTTCAGGATGGGGTTCGTGTCTTGTTTTCAAAGATCCAAGGTGACAGACAGTACTGCTGTCTGTCTAGATGGCCTGCCCAGGCACAGGGCCCCCAGCACTGCACTCACTGCAGGGAGGAAGCGAGGTGGGCCAACACTAGGGACATCCTCATTGGTGGCTTTTAGAGCAGTGGGGAGGGCAGTCCCTTGAAAGGGTGGGGAATGGGCATGGTCACATCCACTGGTATCAACAAGGTAGGGGAAAGGAGGGTTCAGCAGGAGTGGCAATAAGACTGGGAGAAGTTAGAAATGAGCCTTCAACAACAAACAACATTTGATCAGTGGAGCTGTTGTCCTTGCATATTGTTACAAAATTAAACTCCTGGTCCTGAGGTCTTGGAGCAAGGGCAATGGATACAAGTGGTCTTCACACACTGGGATGCTCCGGGCTGGCAGATGGTAATTGTGGAGCAGCTGTCCTTGACCCTTCAGCAGAGCCTGCAGGGTCATTCAGCCTCAGGGATGGAGGAAATGGGTCTTTTTTGGTTCTATGTTTTTTCTCTTTGAGTCAGATATGAATGAAATGATGATGAAAATAAATAACACAATGCTGAAATTACCCTTCGTGCCAAGTGCATGGAGTTCTTTGTCTAAAGAAAGCAGAAGCATTTGCTGTACAGACACGATGCTGTGCAGTGGTGAGGCCAGGCTCTGGACTTATTCAGGCCTGGTTGAATCCTGGATTGAACTGTTATTTCATCACTTACCGAATGTGTAAAGTGTGGTGATCGGGCCTGCACATGGTGCTGCTGACTCACTGATGGTTCAGCTCTGCTTCCTGCTACCTGAAGAGAACACACAGCCCTTAGACCTTCCATTAGGAGTGTATAAAAATAGTCTTACCGCTTCTTTAAACTTTTGAAAGAAAGGAAAAATAGGGGTTGGATGCTCTTTGGTTTGAGAGCCTCATAAAATATAGGTCTCCTCTGTCAGGAGAGAAAGTGCTGGCTTGCCAGCCCTTCTCTGAAGTGCTCAGTGTGTCATCTGTTACGTCCTAGGCTTTTGAACTGGCCACGGGAGATTATTTGTTTGAACCACATTCTGGGGAAGACTATTCCAGGGATGAAGGTGAGTGCTGCCGCCTGCTGAGCCTTAGTTGTGTCTGCTCTTCCTGAACTTCTACAGAGTTCTTCAGTTTTGTACTGAAATAGAGCCATATTTTGGTTTTCAAACACCAAATTCAGATGCTCTCCCTTTGAGTTTGAAGCTCCTCAGTACCAGTGAATGGGCACATCTGCCTAGCACACACAGGTTGCCGCCCTTCCCAGCCTTCCTGAGACCAGGAAGTCGGCCAGCGGGAAGCAGGCAGACCCTTTAAGTGCAAGGGCCTCTCCACGGCCCTTTGGCCCACAGATGTGCTGCTCATTTTGCTGTTCTGTTTGGGAGCTGAGTTGAAAACCAGGGAATTCAGGCTTGAATTCCTTCTATAATCCTGACCATCTCCATGCTTACTTGCTTGCAATGCTGGGGTGGCCTGGGATGAGCTGGCATCAGTCACTATGGAGGCTCTAGCTGGTGTCTGAGGCCTGCCATTCCCACAAGCCTCTGCATGGATGTGCTGCAAACATTGTTGATTTGAATCTATTTCTAATTTTTTACTAATTTCACTTTTTCCCTCTTCTTTTATCCCCTCCCATTCCCATGTCCTTTTTTTCTCTCCTCCATAGACCACATAGCCCACATCATAGAGCTGCTAGGCACTATCCCAAGGCACTTTGCTCTGTCTGGAAAATATTCTCGGGAATTCTTCAATCGCAGAGGTAGTACCTCTTCTTTTTGAAAAGCGCCATGATGCAGACAGAAACGGAATAGAAACTGCTGGTTGTGGCATTAATGTGACAAAAACATTTATTCTAAATTCCAAAAGCAATCCAGCAGAATTCCTGTGCTGATTTAAACACGACAGAAGACCTTTGCTGTGGTCACCCTGTGCACTGGCTACTTCTGTGTGACCAGGTCAGCTGGGTGCCCTCCAGCTCTGGGTTATGAATCCAGCTACCTGGAAGAAGTCTGTGCTCTAAAGATCATTCAAGAAGCCGCGCTCTGTTTCTGTCTGCGCGGGCGGTGGTAGTGTCTGCATGCAGTGTACTGATTAAACTGTCGTGTGTTTCTGTTTTGCTGGCAATGTTTCCCAACACAGATCACATAGCATTGATCATTGAGCTGCTGGGGAAAGTCCCAAGAAAGTACGCTATGTTGGGGAAATACTCCAAGGAGTTTTTCACAAGAAAAGGTAACGGTATTCATGCAACACTAATTTTCAGCATAATCTTCTCTCAAAGTTTGAGCAATGAAGAAAAGCCGGCACTTTTCCAACTGGTGAACCCTGCTGAAATAAGTATTCAAAAAATAACCCTGAGCCATTTGTTGTCTACGGAACATGACTTTTGTAAGAGAGCAGCCCTACACCCATACATGTATTCAGACTTTTATAAAAAGGACTTCAAGTGATTTTTAGAAAACAGGTTTAGAGCCGGGCGTGGTGGCGTCTTTAATCCCAGCACTAGAGAGGCAGTGGTAGGGGGATTGCTGAGAGTTTAAGGCCACCCTGAGACTACAGAGTGAATTCCAGGACAGACTGGGCTGGAGTGAGACCCTACCTTGAAAAAACCAAAAAAAAAAAAAAAAAAAAAAGAGATTCAGCTGTTACACCTGTAACCCCAGCACTTGTGTAGCTGAGGTGGGAGATTGAGGCTTCAAGGCTAGCCTGGGCTACATAGTAAGACCCTATTTCAAAACAAAATACAGCAACAACAACCCAACAATAAACCCAGCTAGACTTCCCTTTCCATTTTCCTTGTTCATGGTCCATGTTAGAATGAGGCTGCCTGGAGTCAGAACTCTCGGGGTCTGTGCTTGTCCCATTGATTTGTTTGAGCTGTTTGGAGAGTGTAGTCCTGTGGAACTTTATGCTCCTCATAGAAATCTGATATTTTCTCCTTTTGTTGTTATAGGTTATTTATTTTAATGTTGTAATTCTCACTGACATTTTTTTTTTTTTTTTTTTGAGGTAAGGTCTCATGCTAGTCCAGGCTGATCTAGAATTTACCAGATAGTCTCAGGGTAGCCTCAAATTCATGGGTATCCTCCTGCCTCTGCCTCTGAAGTGCTGGGATTAAAGGCACGTACCAGCACACCCAACATCTCACTGGCATTTCTTTGGCATAACTGAACAGTTATTTCTTGGCCATTTGTAATACTCCAAACCCCAGATATTTTTTTAAGACCCTTCCCAGAAAACACAAGGTATAATAGGGTGGTTTAGACCTTAATCTTAGCACTTGAGAGAAGGAGGTAGGGGTATTGGGAGTTCACGGTCATCTTCAGATACATAGCAAGTTTGAGGCCAGCCTGTGCTACATGAAACTTTATCCCATTCATTCATACATATATACATACCTCCCTTATCTCTTTAGGTTTTTCCAGGGTAGGGTCTTGCTCTAGCATAGGCTTATCTGGAATTCACTATGTAGTCTCAGGGTGGCCTTGAACTCACAGTAATCCTCCTATTTCTGCCTCCTCAGTGCTGGGATTAAAGGCATGCACCACCACACCCAGCTTACACCTTCCTTTAATAAAAGCACAAAATGGCCTGGAAAACTATGACTTCACAGTGCCTGGCACTTACTAACAAGACCTTCATAATAGGAGGAAAAGATTATGGCATCAAAATAAAAGAGAGAGTATTTGAGAGTGGGAGGGGATATGATGGAGAGTGGAGTTGTGAAGGGGAAAGTGGGGGGAGGAGTTATCATGGTTTATTGTCTATAATTATGGAAGCAATCAATAATAAAATAAAACAATCCACAATATAAAAAAAAAAGGCTGGAGAAATGGCTTAGCGGTTAAGGCGTTTGCCTGTGAAGCCAAAGGATCCCGGTTTGATTCTCCAGGACCCATGTAAGCCAGTTGCCCAAGAGGGCTTATGCATCTGGAGTTCTTTTGCAGTGGCTGGAGGCCCTGGCGTGCCCATTCTCTCTCTGTCTGCCTCTCTTCTATCTCTCTCTCTGTGCTTGCAAATAAATAAATAAATAAACAAAATAATTAAGAAAAAATATTAAAAATTGGCTGAAGTAGGTCATGTGGAGTGTGTCCTCATTCCCCTGCACTTTTGTTTGTTTGAGACAGGGTCTTCCTTTGTAGCCCAGGTTGACCTTGAACTTCTAATCCTCCAGCCTCAGCCTTCCCAGTTCTGAGATCACAGGCATGTGTGTTGTGATGCTCAGCTGTGTTCTTAAACTTTACAACTGGTCCGAAGCTGTATGCCATCAGGGCCACACCTGCTGAGTGCCACCCCAGAATCAGTAGCAACAATGGCACCACTCCTTGCCCATTTGGAGGGTCCTGCTTTCTGAGGATAGTTGGTGAATACCTGCTGAACTGAGTGAGGTTAGGCAAGTGGGTGGTTTCAGAGACTTTTCCCCCTGTGCCCCTTCATGGCTGTAAGATTTCATCTCATCACCCTTGATCCCAAGGGGTCCTGTGGGTGTGTGCCTACAGGTTAGCATTATCATCACGTGTGCTTTAGGACTTTTGTGTGTGGATTCTGTTTGAGCCATTTGTTTAAGGGTGCCTGCAGAGTATCATTTGCTCTCCCTCTTCCCCCCTCCTCCTTTCTTCTCCTCTCCCTACTCTAGTCCTCTCAGAAAGTCCCTTTCTTTCTCCCTTCCTCCCTTCCTCCCTTCCTCCCTTCCTCCCTTCCTCCCTTCCTCCCTTCCTCCCTCCCTCCCTCCCTCCCTCCCTCCCTCCCTCCCTCCCTTCCTTCCTTCCTTTCTTGAGGCAGAGAGAGAGAGAGGGAGAATGGATGTGCCAGGGCCTCCAGCCACTGCAAACGAACTCCAGATGCATGTGCCCCCTTGTGCATCTGGTTTACGTGGGTCCTGGAGAGTCGAACTGGGATCCTTTGGCTTCACAGGCAAACGCCTTAACCACTAAGCAACCTCTCCAGCCCCAGGAATTTTCTTCTTGCAGAGTCTTATGCTAGCCCTGGCTGGCTTCCCCAGTGTTGGAATTCAAGGGCATGAGTCACTACCTCCAATTTGAATATCTGTTTTTAAAAACATTTTTATTTATTTATTTGAGAGAGAGGGAGGGAGAGAGAATGGGTGTGCCAAGGCCTCCAGCCACTGCAAACAAACTCCAGATGGACGTTCCTCCTTGTGCATTTGGGTTATGTGGATCCTGGGAATTCGAACTGGGGTTCTTTGGCTTTGCAGGCAAGTGCCTTAACTGCTAAGCCATCTCGCCAGTTCTGAAACCTGCATTTTGACAAATCCCCAGGTAATGAGCAGATAGACATTTTAGAGATTACAAAATGTGAAAATGTAACCATTCAGAAGTTTTCTAAAAGTACCTCTCTGCTAGAATTGATAAGGAGAAAAGCAAATTTTAAAACTGCTATTAGCTGGGTATGGTGGCACACGCCTTTAATCCCAGCACTTAGGAGGCAGAGGTAGGAGGATCGCTATGAGTTTGAGGCTGCCCTGAGTCTGCATAGTAAATTCCAGGTCAGCCTGAGCTATAGTGAAACCTTACCTTGAAAAACAAAAAAAAAAAAAAAAAAAAAAAAAAACCAAAAACCTGTTGTTAATTTGCTTATGTCATATTAGCAAGCAGTTATAGATCAAGAATGTTTTACTTATTTTATTTATTTATTTATGAGTGAGTAAGAAAGAAAGAGGCAGATAATAAGCATGCTAGCGCCTTCAACTGTTGCACATTAACTCTAGACATGTGCCACCTTGTGCATCTGGGGAATTGAACATTCCTTGGCATGGCAGGCAAGCACCTTAACCACTAAGCCATCTCTCTCTCCAGCCCTCAAGAATGGTTTTACAGGTGTCTTTTCTGCTCTTTATCCTCTGGGGAAGTTTCCATACTCACCACTAGTCTGAGGTAGAGAGAGGGGTTTATGTGTTCAGGCTAAATATCAGGTGCTCATGATTAAAGAACAGCCAGTACTAGTTTGAATCATTCTTTGGCCAGAAAGTTAAAAATTGAACTCATTTTTAAAATATATTTATGACTTATTTTTAATTTTATTAGGAAAATTTTCATGGATGCAGGAAAATTTCAAACTTTAATGACCAAATCATATATACATGTAATTATTTATAGCATTTTTCATGAGTGCTGTATGTTTGCCAAAGTATTTTTTTCAATTTTTTCTTTATTAGTTATGTACATATTCATTGTGTAAACAGGGCATGTTGGTACCATCCTTAGCCTCCTCCCTGTCCTCCCCCCTCCAAAGAGACCCTTCTCGTTGGGGATGTCAGTTATCCCCGTGGGGATTGTGGATGGGTCATAGTGGGGGTGTCGATCAGTTATGGGAAGAGGCAATGTCTCTGTGCACAGTGTCCCAACTTGTGCCTCTAACATTCTTTCCGCCCCCTCTTCCACGAATTTCCCTGAGCCATGTTGGGTTTGTTTTAGGTCTACGTCAGATGAGGTCTTGGGATGCTTTGCGTCTCTGAGTCTCTGGTTTGGTAGGAGTTGAGTGTCCTCTGTGTCTATCTCCTTCACCCTTGTGTTGGTATCAGGTTCACTAAAAAAGCTGTACTCTTGCTCATTTCCCCAATTACTCTATGGCTTCAGCTGGGGCCCTGGTGAGGTGTGATGGGCAGATTCTCTCCTCAGGTTCTGCGTCCATCTGAAAAGAGAGACAGATTCTCAATGGAGAGTGAAGTCAGCATTGGATAACTGGGATAATCATTCTTAGTTTAGAGAGAATTTAATAGGTGTAGGCTCTCTTGAATCGCACGATTGGTGGGAGAGCGAACTCATTTTTTGGATATGATTCTGACTTGTTTCCCAGTTCCAGCTATGGTGAACTTAGTTTTTGAGCAGGAAATGTAATTATTGCTTTTCCTCTAATAAAGCTAATTTGGTTTTTCCCTGGGGTGGGGCACATAGGCTGAGGCAGAAGGCTTTCTTTGGGATACATAGACTGTGTCTCAAAATAATAAAAAATTTAAAACAATGGCCTGGTGTGGTGGTGCATGCCTTTAACCCTAGCACCTCTGGAGGCTGAGATAGGAGGATTGCTGTGAGTTCAAGGTCAGCCTAGGCTACAGACTAAGTTCCTAGTCAGCCTAGGCTAGACTGAGATTCTACTTCCAATGGATGGATGGATGGATGGATAGATAAAGGAAGAAAACCAGTGTTAAGGTATGACTATAGAAATCAGCACCTCCATGGAATTTTGTCCCTTGTCCTGACGCCAAGAAGTTGGTGGTCCCCCTGAAGTATTACAGCTCCCAGGTGATGGTGGGTAAATCAGTGCAAGCAAGAGCAGCTTTTACCGGGATATGTTGTTTGCATCCATCAATAGGCATTATCTTATACAAATTACTATGTCAAGAATGGAGCTATCAGAGCCGGGCGTGGTGGCGCACGCCTTTAATCCCAGCACTCGGGAGGCAGAGGTAGGAGGATCGCCAAGAGTTCGAGGCCACCCTGAGACTACATAGTTAATTCCAGGTCAGTCTGGACCAGAGTGAAACCCTACCTCGAAAAAACAAAAAAAAAAAAAAAAAAAAAAAGAATGGAGCTGTCAAAGGAGTTAAACTTGTCCTTATACAAGGTTATTGTGTGAGCAGTCACGTGTTCCAGACTTAAAGCTCTTCTTATGTGCAACTGCAAATGTCCGAAGTGTGGTGTAAAGCAGGAGCAGCAATGTGGATGTCAGAGCTCAGAAGATGAGTAGGGATGGGATTTGGAAACCTGATGGTGAAAAGTGAAAACAGAGGAAGTTAGTTTTAAGAGATACTGTAGTCTCTCTCAGTCTCTGTCTCCTCTGATCTCCACATGTATGCACATGAAGCTCACACATCTTCATGTATACATGCATATACTATACATACATACACACCACATACAACCAAAATGAAAAAACCCAAACATTACATTTTTTTTTTTTTTTTGATTTTTCGAGGTGGGGTTTCACTCTAGTCCAGGCTGACCTGGAATTCACTATGTAGTCTCAGGGTGGCCTTGAACTCGTGGCGGTCCTCCTACCTCTGCCTCCCGAGTGCTGGGATTAAAGGCGTGCGCCACCACGCCCGGCTAAAACATTACATTTTTACCAGGTGGCTTTCAGGGATGGGGATATAACTCAGTTGGCAAAGTGCTTGCCTTGCAAATATAGGGACTTGAGTTGGATCTTCAGTATCCACATAGAGTGCTGGGTGTGGTGCACACACCTATCATTCTGGTTCTGGGAAAGTGGAGACAGGACACTCCTAGGGGTCCTGCTGGCTAGGCAGGCTCACCTAATTGGTGAACTCTAGGAGTGAGAGACCTTGTCTCAAAGAAGGGGAGTTGTGTTCCCCAGGATGAGGCCTGAAGTTGTCCTTTGGCTTCCACACCTGTGTGCGTACACACGTGAACATAGGTGAACATTCATATACACACGAACATGTATAGACAGAATGTTTTTTCTTTGTTAAACACATGTTTGGGCACATATACAAGAGGGGAGGGATTTCTCTTTTCAGTGAGACACAGGCCGGCTTTGTTTACTGCTGCTCTCCATACAGGGAGAGTGCCTCGCAAAGGGTATACACGGCACATACTTAGTGGTGATTAACTTACTTGTGTACAATTTTCTTGCTTTGGAAGCTAAACAGCTTGGAATGCCTAGTACGACCAGCTTCCCTGGGTGAAAACTTACAGCACCCTCGTCTGTCTTTTCTAGAATAGAGCACACCAGGCTCTGTCTAGACAAAAGCATGCTGAAGGCCCTGGGCGCAGGCTGTGATGGAAGAAGGCGGTGCTCATCTTTAGTCTCTCTAGTTCCACATCTGAGAATGTACTAAGAGTTTAGCCAACCACAGAGCAGAAACACGGTTTTTAAAATTAAAAAATATATATTGTCAGAGAGAGAGAATGGGTATGCCAAGGCCTCCAGCCACTGCAGACGAACTCCAGATGCATGTGCCATCTTGTGCATATGGATTATGTAGGTTCTGAGGAATGGAACCTGGGTTCTTAGGCTTCACAGGCTAGTGCCTTAACCACTAAGCCATCTATCTCTCCAGCCCCGGAAACACATTTTTAAGTGTGCATATATACTTTGTTCTTTGTCATTATCATGGATAACATCTGTCTGCATAGCATTTACATTGTGTTAGGGGTTATAATCTAGAGGTGATCTAAAGTATACAGGTAATGGTACACACATGTAATCCCAGCATTCAGGAGATGGAGGCAGGAGGATTGCTAGTTTGAGACTAGCCTTTTTTTTGGGGGGGGGATGGGAGTTCAAGGTAGGGTCTCACTCTAGCTCAAGCTGACCTGGAATTCACTCTGTAGTCTCAGGGTGGCCTTGAACTCATGACAGTCCTCCTACCTCTTGCCTCCCAAGTGCTGTGATTAAAGGCGTGTGCCACTATGCCTGGCAAGGCTAGCCTTTGAGGTTCTGTCTCAAAAAAAGAAAAACTTAGGTGTGCAATATTATTGAGTATCCCTGGATTTTTCTTGCTGTGGGTGGGAAGCCTTGAAATTAATTTCTGTGTATACAGAGGAATGAATGAATATACTTGATGTCCATTGAAAGATTAAGGCTTGAAGCTGGAACCCTCAAACAAGTTCTTTTGCTATTTTGGACAGACAGTATTTCTCAGCATTTATATTCATTTGCGAACCTGTAGGGTATTTATGACAAGGTAGAGTAACTGAATGCCAAGAAAGTTCTCCACCTTCCCAGAGCACGTGTTTTAGCATGTCATATGTGAACTACTTTGTCTGCCTCATTTACTATCACAGTGAGATCAACAATCCGGTCAGCTTAGTCAGGTTACTAAAAATGCAGAATTGAGAGAAACTGCCTTACTGCTTTACAAAGGTAGTGTTTTCATGTAGTTGTTTTTGTTGTTCATGGGTACTGTAAAATCAATCTTGTAATTATCTATAGAACATAGTTTTGAGACTTTACACTTTTACTTTGCCAAAAGGCCGAGAAGTGATTTTGAAACTTTTTCTACCTAGTATTACATCATATGATTTTCCCCCATGTTAAGTAACAATAATATTCAAGTAGATGTACTGTGTTGGGTCTTTTTGTTTGTTTGGTATGGTTTTGTTTTGTTTTTTTTGAGGTAGGGTCTGACTTGGAATTCCCTATCAGCGTGAATTCTCAGGGTGGCCTTGAACTCCTACCTTTGCCTTCCCAGTGCTGGGATCAAAGGCATACGTCACCCTGCCTAGCTGTTGTTGTAATTTTTTTTTTTATCACCGTTCTCCTACAGTTGATTATATTCGGGGAACGAGGGCTTTTTTTTTTTTTTTTTTTTTTTTTTTTTTTTTTTTTTTTTTTTTTGTTTGGTTTGGTTTGGTTTTTGGAGGCAGGGTCTCACTCTAGCTCAAGCTGACCTGGAATTCATTTTGTAGTCTCAGGGTGGCCTTGAACTCAAGGCGATCCTCCTACCTCTGCCTCCCGAGTGCTAGGATTAAAGGCGTGCACCACCACTCCTGGTGGATTCAAGGGGATTCTGAGACTAGGTTCCTAGAGCTGGATCTGGAGTTTCTGGGTTTCAGGACTAAATTATCAATAATTACTGGGGCCTGTTTTCTTCACAGACCATCCCTTTCCTGTTAAGATGGTAGATCTCATTGACCCTAGACCTGGCCTCCTGTCTGAAAGCAGTGCTGAATTGTATCCTTAGGTTCCAAATTGGAGGCAGAAGCTTATTTGTCACCACAGATCCTTTAACCAGGAACCGTCCCCAGAATTTATACAGAATCCCGTGCACAGCATGGCTGTAATTCTGTAGACATAAAGTTCACAAGAGGGATGGAGAGATGGCTTAGTGGTTTGCTTGCCTGTAAAGCCTAAGTTTGATTCCCTGGTACCCAAGTAAGCACATGGTGGCGCATGCGTCTGCAGTTTGTTTGCAGTGGCTACAGGCCCTGGCATACCCGTTCTCACTCTAAATAAATAAATGTTTTTAGAAGTCTATACTGTGGGGGGCAGTGAAGAAGATAACAGGGAGGGGGAAAAGACAGAATAAAGCAAAAAGGAAGAGCCGAGGGTAATAGGACTGTGAGTGATTTCTGTTTTTTGTTTTTATAATTATAGATGTTAGTCTCTTTTCTTATAGTTTAAAGGAAGACATGTATAAATTGGCTTGAGTAAATGGATGAAATAGGCTAAGTCTTCTGAAAAGACTTGTGAGCACATTACTAATACAAACCATGTGCGCCTGTGCGCATTGTGGGGGAGGGAGGGCTTGGTGCTTGGGTCTCGCTGCTGGGCCTGGCTGTGGGCCTTACTGGCCTGGGGCAGAGCTGACACTTTTTGGGAGCTTCTCAGAGGGCCACCCAAAAATGCCTTTTATAGGGCAGAGGTAGATATTCTGTGAAATTTTCTAATGGCACAAAAATTGAATTCTTAGCCAGGCGTGGTGGCGCACGCCTTTAATCCCAGCACTCGGGAGGCAGAGGTAGGAGGATCGCTGTGAGTTTGAGGCCACCCTGAGACTACATAGTGAATTCCAGGTCAGCCTGGGCCAGAGTGAGACCCTACCTCAAAAAAAAAAAAAAAAAAAAAAAAAAAAAAAAACCTGAATTGTTGTGTAAGTTACCCTAACCTTTTGGCAGGTTGATTTAAAATCACTTGTTTCTTCTGTTGAAAAGGCCTGTAGAGCTGCTCAAAACCCAGTTTTTTGAGGACTAAACACTTTTTGTTTGTTTTTGTTTTTTGTTTTTCGAGGTAGGGTCTCACTCTAGTTCAGGCTGACCTGGAGTTCACTCTGTATTCTCAGGGTGGCCTTGAACTCACAACGATCCTCCTACCTCTGCCTCCCGAGTGCTGGGATTAAAGGCGTGCGCCACCACGCCGGCTTCACTTTTTATACTATAGCTAGCACATTGTAAAAATGCTAACTTCGGGCTGGAGAGATGGCTTAGTGGTCAAGGTGCTTGCCTGCAAAGACAAAGGACCCAGGTTCAATTCCCCAGGACCCACATAAGCCACAAGGTGGCGCATGCGTCTGGAGTTCATTTGCAGAGGCTGGAGGCCCTGGCATGCCCATTTTTTCTCTCTTTCTCTGGCTCAAATAAATAAATGTTAACTTCAAGGTTTACAAGGGCAAGTTTTTCTTAAAGTCCTAGACTTTATACCAGATGGGTAGAGATGAGTCACATTTGCTTTGGGTTGCCACTCACTGCTTATGGCTGCTTAAATTTAGACAAGTTGCACCAGCCATTTTTTTGTACCATGTGTAACTAGTGGTTGTACTAGTTTTTTTTGGTTTTTGAGGTAGGGTCTCACTGTAGAACAGGCTGACCTGGAATTCACTATGTAGTCTCAGAGTGGCCTTGAGCTCACAGCGATCCTCCTACCTCTGCCTCCTGAATGCTGGAATTAAAGGTGTGCATCACCACATCCAGCTTAGGTTTTTCTTTTATTTAAAAGAATTATTTATTTATTTGAGAGAGAGTGGGGTCAGATAGAATAAGCAAGCCATGGCCTCCAGCCGTTGCAAACAAACTCAGCAGCATGTGCCACCATGTGCATCTGGCTTTATGTGGGTACTAGGGAATTGAACCTGGGTCTATGGCTTTGCAAGCAAACACCTTAACTGCTGAGCCATTTCTCTAGCCCCCTTATATATTTTTCTAAGTGATCTTGCAAAATGAAAAAGAACCCAGCCTAGAATGGAAGTTGCTCTTTGCAGAAATGAAAATGTGTATACTCACACATCTTACAGAAACTAGGGCTGTTGTGCATGATCTACTAACCCATTTCTACCCATGTTAGCTTACTTGAATTAAGACACATCATTGGCACCTCAGGATGATTTCGTGGGGGCTGGGCAAGCTGGCTTTCTTGTTACTGCCATAACATTTGGAGAGGGAGGTAGTCGGCTTCACTGAAAAGAAAGTGGCTGCATCAGTTCCCTTGTGGATAGTGCCAATTTGGAGCTCTCGTGACAGGTGTGTTTTTCCCCTGCAGGAGAACTGCGGCACATCACCAAGCTGAAGCCCTGGAGCCTCTTTGATGTACTTGTGGAAAAGTATGGCTGGCCCCATGAAGATGCTGCACAGTTTACAGATTTCCTGATCCCAATGTTAGAAATGGTTCCTGAAAAACGAGCCTCAGCTGGCGAATGCCTTCGACATCCTTGGTTGAATTCTTAGCAGATTCTACAAAATGTAGCATTCTGAGCTAGCAAACATTTCCCAGTACATTGGACCTAAACGGTGGCTCGCATTCTTTAACAGGATTACAAGTGAGCTGGCTTCACCCTCAGACCTTTGTTTTGCTTTGAGGTACTGTTGATTGACACTTTGCTTTTTGTGCACCATGATCCTGGGGAAGGGTAGTCTTGTCTTGAGCTAAGTAGTTTACTGACCATTTTCTTCTGGAAACAATAACATGTCTCTAAGCATTGTTTCTTGTGTTGTGACATTCAAATGTCATTTTTTTTCAATGAAAAATACTTTCTCCTTTGTGTTTTGGCAGGTTTTGTAACTATTTATGAAGAAATATTTTAGCTGAATATTATATAATTTACAATCTTAAGAAATTATCAGTTGGAACCAAGAAATAGCAAGGAAATGTACAATTTTATCTTCTGGCAAAGGGACATCATTCCTGTATTATAGTGTATGTAAATGCACCCTTGTAAATGTTAATTTCCATAAATATGGGATGGGGACTCAAATTTTCAGAAAAGCTACCAAATCCTGAGTGCTTTATAGCCTAAGTTGCATGTAGCAGACTTCCACTGCTCCAAGAAGTTATGTAAACTTTTCATTCCATAAGTTCCATTCACATTGGATTTTAAACAAAATGGCTTTGGATTAGATGTCATGCCCTGTATGGCACTTTAAAGAAGAAAAGACATGCTTCTCACTCTAAAATATACATAACTTAAGCAGTCTCATTTGTATTTTTGCATATTTTTAAAACTTAGAGTGGTTTTCCCTTAAAATGTGATGGCCCAGTACCATGTAGTGCTGCTTCCTGCAGGCACACTACGTCAGATACATAGATTAAATTGAACAAGAGAAACATGTTCAGTGTGTGGAATGAAAATATATATATTTTTGGAAAAGCATGATCGTGTTTGTCTAAAACACAAGTTGTGGTATATACAGTTTTTAGCTCAGTGGGCAGGACACTCACAGCTCAAGGGACAGTGATCATGTTCATTCCATAGGCAGCTTCGTGTGTTGGCTACAGCAATTTTACTTGCCTCCTCATGTCTTTCCGTGAATGAGAAAAATCACTTCCCCTTTGCAGGTTGCGCAATTTTTGTTTATGCATTTCCTTAAAATTGATTATAGAATCCAGGACACAAACCATTCGTTAGTAGGCAATACCATTTTTAGAATGTAACATATAGAGGTATATTTAGCCTCTTAGAAGTCAGTGGATTTGAATGTCTTATTTTATATTTTACATTAAGGTGCCTCATTTTTCTTGACGTTGTCCATTAACATTTATCCATATGCCTTTGCAATAACTAGATTGTGAAAACCTAACAAGTGTTGTAACAATAATCCATTGTTTGGGGTGCTTGCAGTTGTCTTAAAAATTAAAGTGTTTTGGGTTGTTTTTCCAGACATTGCCTTGGTCATTGCCCTGTATTTGAAGTGAGAGAATCAACACAAATTTGCTATCAGCGTAGTTATCACCAAAACAAAACACCAACATTTCTCTTGCAGCAGATATAGTTGTAGGGTATGTATTAAGGCTTATTCTAAGAAAATAATATATAGGTTTTTTATTTTAAGTTTAGAGATTTAGGGTTTTTTAAGATCAGAAGGAATTTAAAAATGAGGCTATGGTATAGCTCCATTATCTAGGATGTCAGTGATCCTTTTTTTTTTGTTTTTCAAAGTTTCATGAAAATGCACAAACTGCATTTTGTTTGAACATCAGTTTTTCTTATTTCCAAACATCACTGTGAGGGAACAAGACATAGTCCTTTTAGGAATAGCATTATATCACATGTGGCTGTGAAATCGAATGTGCTATAATTTACAAGATGTGTATACTAACTTTTTCTAATGAGGCTAATGAGTTCCATGAAGATTCTGTGACATGTGGTGGCTGCAGACCTGTGCTGCTAGTCATGATTTCCATAGGAAACATTCTTATAAGAACCACAGAGTACATGTCTTCCCTATGTCTACAAAAAAATTTTTTTAACTAAAGTGATAGTACACTTGATTGAAATTTGTCTAACAGTTTTAGCTCACACTGGAAAATAGATTATGAATTTTAAGGTGGTATCCCTATTTTAAAATAGTCTAACTAGTTTATAATATAGAAACAAGTCTCCTAGAAGGAATGAATATACATTTGTATTAGGTACAATATGGGTTTAGCAGATTTTTAGTGGCATGTTGATAAAGAATAGATAATATGAAAGTTAACACTGATTTTCCTGAACATCATAAGCCAGCTTGGTGATTTTAGTTCAAAGTCTGTGTGAAGTCTTGATGTAAAATTACAAATTATTAAAACAGCTTTAAAGAGGTGTTTATTTTTTAGGTGAAAACTACTTGCTTCTTCCTGTACTGACCCAGACATAATATTAACAGGGTAAAGTAAGGAGACTTTCCATTGGAGTAGAACACTTGTTTCTGTAATTTAGATTACTTCCTTTAGATTACTGCTTTCCTCCCATTTTCAAAAACGAAAGTTTGCTAGAGAACAATATTTGAGAGTATGTATGTCTTTTCATCAGTCGTGAAATATCCTGCTTCCATGAGTTTCTTGTGTAGTGGGCCATCTTGAAACTAGGAGAAATTAAAAATGCTTAAGAGGATAGTGCCTTTAAAGAGGTGAATATTGATATTTTACAAGCTTAGTTAACTTTGTTCTGTTTGAAACTATCAGAAGATGCACAATGTGAAGCCATTTATGTCTCAAATGTTTCCTTAGTGAATACCCTAACTGCAAAGTTGTTCTAGAGTTTTCTAAAATTTGAATCTGATTGGGATTGGACCCTAAATGAGCTGTATCAACGTACCATCACTAGCTAATTTTCAAACAGAATGGAAATTAAATTTATAAAAACATGGTTTAAATTCCTACGAAGTCTCATCCAGTCATTTAAAAAGTCTGTTTACTTTTTTTCCTGATAATTATGACCAAATTGTGTAAGGTATTTGGATGATGAAAAGTGATGTTTGACAACTAGTGTCACTGCTATTGCATATATTTTTGGGCCTGGAGAGATGGCTCAACAGTTAAGGCACTTACCTACTTCTTACTCCTGAGAGTTATAAGACAGTGTCACTGCTATTGCATATACTTCTTACTTGTGAGAGAAGGCAAAGGCTGGGAATTTTCATTTTCAAAAATCAGAACTAGCATTTTATCTTTCAGCAATAAAATATTCACAGAAGCCATCTTCATTTCATTCGACATATTTAAGAATAATGCCTTTTCCCCTTTAGTTTTGTGTACCCAAGCCAGATTTGAAGATAAACATTTCCCACAACTTGGGGGAAAAAAACCTATAGCTATATATTTAACGTGGCTTTCATATCATTTTTGAGTAATTAATGGGGCATTTCAGTCATATCCTAAAATGTGCAAATTAAATATTTCCATTTTTAGGCAAACTACTCATTCTCAAGCAATGGTTGGTTGTAAATTGCAGTCTGCAACTGTATCATGTAATGCATTAGTGGTCCAGATTAATTCTGAATGATGTTACATACTGAAGTTGTACAGCATGACTATTTAATTTCCTGTGGCTCTTGCTCCTGGAAAAAAAAAAAAAAGGCAAGTAGAAACCATTTTGGGGAAACAACCCTTACTGCCTTTAGCCTACCATTCAACTGAGGTAGTAGTTGCTAGAGAAAATGGAAGGTCCTTTCCTTACAAATTGTATTTAAAAATTATAGCTTTTATAAAAATTAAACAGACTTCTGGAAGTTGTACAGGACAATTTGGTAAAACTGACATAATTGTGATTTATTAACATGAATTAAAATGCCCAACCAGTGCTTCAATGTGACAGTGTATTTAAAATAAAAAAGTAAAGGTCATATACTGTACTACTTTCACAAAGATCACACAGTTTTGCAAAAGACCTGTCATATGTACAATGCTATATATCAAATGAAAAAGCTGGAAGCAATTATATACGCAAAAGAAATGCAGTATTTACAGTTTGTCAGGAAACCATCTATACATTAAATTACATTTTGCTTGCAAATAACTGATAAAACAAAATGAGTCATGTCCACACCAAACTATAAAAATCTGTATTGCACTCACAGAACTGCTGACCAAAAAAGAAAAAAATCCTCATAGTGCTTTACTTAGCGATACTGAGTGCATATGTATAAAATAATAAAGACGCTCACTAAATGAAGTTAACTGCAACAATCAGATTTAAAGGTCATGTAGAATCAGTTCTACTGCCAAAACAGCTGGAATGTTTACTTACAAAATAAAGATATCTACTACTGGCTTAATAGCACATTTCTTAAGTAATTTTAAAAAGCAAAAATGGGAAAAATACAATGAAAGCACTGGTGTTTTTTGTTTTTGATTTCTTTTTTTTTATACAAAGTTTCATGTACAAGCTTTAAAAAGTACCTTTATAGGTACATGTGAAATATACAGTTTATCTTACAGAACATTTTAAAAAATGTTATTGGAGTCCATTTTAATGCCACCCTGAACCATGGTAATTGTTCTGAAATGTTGGTGGCACCTGTGCTCTGTGAATGGGAATCTGTCCAGGCACTGGAGACGCCTGCTGAGGTCCTTGCACCCCGTGTGGCAGGGCCACAGAGCCAGGATGAGGGTGAGGACAGAACCCTGAAGCAGTAGGTGTTGGAATACTGTTTGGTCCTTGGGGTTGGAGATGAGGACCTGCAACTGGCAATGGACAATGTGGCCCTGTCCCAGAAGGCTGGTGTTGGGGTCCCGGTCCCAAAGTCGTGTGATGTGTGGCTTGTGAGGGATACGGTGGTACAGCTGGATGAGCACTTGTAGGAAAAAGTGGAGGTCCTTGATGAGGTGGGTGGTGTAAGGCTTGACCTGATGTTGAATGATGCCCAGAAGCCAGAACACTGGCTGGAGGAGGAGGAGGAGGAGGAGGTGGGGGTGCTGAATTTACAACATGCTGGTGTTGTGCTTGTAGACCTTGCAGTCCTGTAGAAGGATGGGGTGGCGGATGGTGATGAGGGGCAGGAGGAGGGGGTGGGGGTGGTAAATGATGTCCAGCAGTTTGCGGATGAATATGTGACCCAGGGGTAACAGCATGAACTGGCCCAACTACATGTGCTACAGTGTGTTGCTGATGAGAATTTGGCTGTTGTACAAGGTGTGGTCCTGGAGCAGGTGGCGGTGGAGGTGGGGGTGGGACAACAGCAGCAGCAGTCTGATGGTGAATGGTAGGGTTCTGAGAGGGCAAAAAATGCCCTGGAGTAACATGGTGTCCTGGAACTGATTGCTGGCTTGTAGTGCCGGGAAGTGCTTGATTTGGTCCAGATGTAAACACAGTCTGTTGGGAAAGACTACCTTTGAGCTGATTATAATTCTGATAATTTGCAGAGGGTTGCTGGTTTTGATAGTAAGACGAAGAAGGAGGTGGAGGAGGTGGAGGGGGTGGTGCCGTGCTGTTGAGACTTTGTTGGTTAAACTGACTGTATGTTGCTGAAGATTGTCCTGAGGGTGTCTGTGTAAATAATGCTCCAGAAGTTGCCTGTTGAGTATTGGCTTGAAGGTTCTGTGCTGCTGGATAAAAATTTCTCTGAGGCTCTCGCTGAGGAGTTCCAACTTGCGGTGACTGTGAATGATGAGGCCTGAAGGGAGATCCTAACTGCTGTGAAGGAGGCTTTGGTGAGAGATAACCATGCTGCACAGGCGTGTGAGGTGTGGAGGACTTCGGAGGGTTTTCTACATGAGGTGATGGAGGACAGTGCAGCTTGGTTGGTGCAGAAGCCAGCTTTTGTGGAAGTTGCTCAGTTGCACTACGACCATGGGACTGAGGTGGATGGCTCTTTGAAAGCGCTGGGGTAGTACTGGGTAGCTGTTTCTGTTGGAGTTCTGTTTTTAGGTGAACACTGTTTTCAGCTTCTGAAACAGTAACTGTTGCTTCCCATGGATCTGGTTTTGCGAGTATTTTCCCATGTGACTGAGCAGGAATTATGGGTCCTGGTGAACCAGACTAAAAAAGAGAAAACAAACACATCATGTAAATTATATATGTAATATATATAACTTAAAAAGCATTTTATGTACCTTGAGGTTTGCTTTTCTGGAATTTAATTCCATTTAAAAAATTTTAATGCCGGGCATAGTGGTGCATGCCTTTAATCCTAACAGAGGGCAAGAAATAGTATAGATTTGACTTGAGATATTGTTCTCGTAATGAATGAGCATAAAACTAAATCTTTAATTTTTTTTTAATTGTTTTTTCAAGGTAGGGTCTCACTTTAGCCCAGGCTGACCTGGAATTCACTATGTAGTTATCAGGTTGGCCTCAAACTCATAGCAATCCTCCTACCTCTGTTTCCCCCAGTGCTGGAATTAAAGATGTGCACCACCACACCCAGCCCCCCATTTTGATATTTAATACTCTTTCACATTCCTTACAAAAGGGCTCACATAGTATAAGACTATTATCTTTTCACTAAAACATGAAAACCAACTTCAGATTCTTTGTCCTTAGTTTACAACAGTGTACATGCTACATCTGATGATCACATCTTCATAGGTCAGGGTGAGTATTATTCCTTTTATTTATTGAGAGAGAGGGAGAGAGAGAGAGAGGGAGGGAGAGAATGGGCACACCAGGGCCTCTACCAACTGAAAATGATCCAGATGCATGCACTGCCTTGTGCAATCTGGCTTTATGTGGGTACTAGGGAATTGAACTTTGGCTTTGCAGGCAAGCGCCTTAACTGCTAAGTCATCTCTTCAGAGCTATTATCCCTTTTAAATGAATGTCACTTAGCCTTTTGTTTATAGAGAATTGACTGGCTGGTAAAATTCTTCATGAAAAAGTTACTGGTTTCTTAGGCATCCTGAGACTAGAAGGGGAAAGCAATGTAAGCTATTGAAGCATTTTTAGAAAATTTGAATGTTTGATCAGAGTTGTTTTATCACCGTTCAGTGTGAGAATGAATCAAATAGTAAACACAAGTGTTTTTGATAGGAAATGTACAGAAATGACAAATGAAAAATCTGTGTATGAACAGCTTTTCAGAATGGCCAAAGGTCAGTTATTACCTTGCTCACTTTTGAAGGGCTTTTACAAGTGTTTTGCGAAGTGTCAGGGGATGGACTTTCACTTGTAGCTGTGGGTTCTGGATTTTCAGGATCAGGGTCTGTAACACAGAAGAAACCTATTGTGAATATAAACTTACATGATAAATATTGCCTGTTAGTGACACAATGCAAACAGTGTACACTGTATTATTTAAGCTGACTTTATATAAGCTCTCATTATAATAGCCATGATAGGTCATCTGCTTACTGACCTTCCATAACGTCACTGAAAATAGGGACTAGGCCCTTAGCGTGCACCTGGGGAATGTGATTTGAATGAGATGAAGGTGAAGACTGAACATGACTCGGTGAACATGAGACACAGGGCGATTCTCCCCCTAGAGATGAAGCAGAGCACACCACAGAGCACATTAGAGCTCACAGAGAAAAAGGGTTCAGGGATTGCCAGGTCCCCTTGGTGGTGAAGGAGTAAGCTTACTTACCACTGTCTTTATCTTTTCGGTGATCACTGAGGAGTAAAGCTCTCTGGTAACTCCTTTCTCTTACTTGTTCCACTGAAGTGGAAGCAGTCCTGTAAATTAAAATGACATCTTAAGTCAAAGGAAGATTCTGTCAGCTAGATTACTCTGTCTCTTGACGGGCAACATATCTTTGCAGATCATGGATCTTGCAGTACTGGGAAACACCTTGGGTTTCTTTTTGTTGTTTTTGTTTTTTCTAGGTAGGGTCTTGCCTCAGCCCAGGCTGACCTGGAATTCACTATGTAGTCTCAGGGTGGCCTGGAACTCAGTGATCCTCCTACCTCTGCCTTCTCAGTGGGGAGATTAAAGGCGTGCGCCTCCACCCATGCCAGGCAAGAGCGTATCTTATGTTGCTAAGTGCTCCAAAGTGAGATTTTTACCCCCTGGTCACTTAAAGCACTCAAGACTAAACTTTGTCTCCAGAAATTTCTTGGTAAAAAGGAAGGGGAAGCTGAAAGTTGTGTATTAACATTTACATATTATAGATTACCAAAGACAGCAAAATATGCTCTTAATATACTTTGTGTCCACATTGTAAGCTCATATGGGGAAGGGTACCTAAAGGCAGTGAGCGTTGCCTATTAAAGAAACACTAAATCTGCCTGTGTTGCCAAGGTAACTGGTAATGATGAAACAGGATGATGACTGTGATGAAAAGTTCCTTAGGGAGGAACATTTTTCAGGAATAAAGTGAAAAAGGAAACACAAAAAGATTTTCACGGCTCGGGCAAAAACTCAGCTTAAAATCCTTCAGGCTAAGATCTTTCAAGATTATGATCACCAGTCATGGCCCCTGTTTACCTTGGGACAAACAAAGACTAGTTCACTACCACAAGGACTTTTCTCTGCAGAGAAGAGTAGTCTCCTTCAAGAGACTTACCATTGAACTTCTGGTTCATTCTTCTCGCTGGCAATAGCTTCTTTAACAGGACAGTTATTGCTGGCTTCCTCGGAAGAGGGGTTATAAGCAGTAGTTGGCGGTGGTAAAGGAAGGCTAGCAGTGTTTTCTACCTGCTCCCCGTTTTCCCCACTGGGGACACACCCATCACTAGTGTTGCTCAGGTTTCCGCTTGCATGAGGTGATACACTAATCAGAGGAAAGTTTTCTGTCTTAGAGCCACTTTTCCTAGCTTCACGTTGTCTCTTACGGTATTCTAGCAGAGAAACCTTAAATAAGAAAGAAAAAGCAAGTCTTTTATTCTTGTTTTACATGTCAGAACCAATTCATTATTTTTTAAAAACTGTATTTATATTAAATTATGTAAAGTAATTTGGTTTTCAATAAATAATTAAGTTATCAAATGTCTACTATATGCCAGGCATTGTACTTAAGAGGATTTTACATGTATTATCTCATTTAATCCTCACAAAAAAACCTAAGAAAGATATTATCATCCCCATTTTACACATGAGGAAATTGAGTAACTCACTCACTCAAGGTCACACAGCTGGTGAGTGTTGGAGCCGGGATTCGAACCTAGGTCTTACTTGAAAGCCCGTGCTCTTTCCACTATACTACATTGCTTCCCACAAAGTTTCCAACTGGACTCTGTTATGAAAATTAAAAGCACACATCACTAAAATTCTTTGACTTGTAAAGTAATAAGCCTATTAACAAATAAGTACTGTTTGTTCTCTTGTGAAATAAGACATTCTGTCTCAGGGAATTTATGTATTAAGATATAATACTTATCTCTCATAATTTCCAAAATTCTCTTATATCCATAGCTTAAATAATGTTAAGTATTCTGGGATGACAAGAGAGGCATATTTTCTATACACGGCTGTTATCTACTTGATGTAAAATAAGAGAATTAAGGGGCTGGAGAAATGGCTTAGC
The DNA here is from genome assembly GCA_036365145.1 of Orientallactaga sibirica. Taxonomy (NCBI): domain Eukaryota; kingdom Metazoa; phylum Chordata; class Mammalia; order Rodentia; family Dipodidae; genus Orientallactaga; species Orientallactaga sibirica. The sequence continues at coordinate 27,395,894 of JAEOAD010000022.1, forward strand.
GGTTAAGGCATTTGCCTGCAAAGCCAAAGGACCCAGGTTCAATTCCCCAGAACCCACATAAGCCAGATGCACAAGGGGCACATGCGTCTGGAGTTCATTTGCAGTGGCTAGAGGTCCTGGCATGCCCATTCTTTTTCTGTCTGTCTTCTATCTCTATCTCTCTCTGCTTGCAAATAAATTTTAAAAAACTATAAAAAATAAGAGAATTAAGAGCACATTATACTAGCTACCTTTTGTTTTGGTGGGAGTAGTTATCTTTAAGCTACTCATTTGATGAAATAAATTATCAGAGGCTTCTGTCTCTGAAACCACACTTTTTATGAGGACTTTTCACATTAATAGATTTTTTTCACTTTCTTGGAGATATTTTCTAATAATTACTTACAAAACACTTAAAAATGTACATATAAAAATGTTAACTTGAACGAATAAATTAAGAATGCCATACAAATAGATACTATAATAATTACCCGTAAGAGTAATATGGGGAAAAAATCTCTATTAAAAGGACTATAAATTATTAAATTGTAACCTTTTTCTTTTGTGGCGGATTCTGGGGTGTGCAATTCCCGTCGATCAAATTGTCATTAACCGTCCGTCCGAAACCAGAGACAAGCCCATCTTCAGAAGTACAAAACACAGCTGTTTCCATAAACATGCCTCTAGTATCATCCTGCATCAGGCACTTTGACTCACTTATTCGGAAGCCTCCTCCAACCTCCAACTGATGTGAGGGTGTCAAGTCCCTCAAGTTGGAGTTCACTGAGAAGTTAACTCCTGTTCTGTCAGGACTCTTTACCCAGGAAGAATACATTGTATTGCGTCCAGAGTGTGTTGAGTCCAGCTGGCTGTTGGGCTCAGTCCTGTCATGGGCTGGTGTTTCCATGGTTTTATGGATGGCAGCTGGCTCGACTACATCGAGTCCCAGTTGAAGATCTGACACAGGTTCCTTTTCTCCTGGGCATGACCTGTTGACTTCAGTCCTACTTCTAGGGCTGGTATAGCCAATAGTCTTTATTTCTTGCAGACCCAACTCAGTTAAATTGGAATTTCTAAAAGGCCCCAGTGTTAACATGGCTGAAGGTCTGTCATATCCCTGTTGACAAAGAATAAAAAAGAAAAAAAAAAAAAAAAAGATCACACAAATACCAATTTCCCAGTTCTTTCTCAAAATAATAATGGGGGAAAATCAGCACTGTAACCCTTTTCTATGGGTCCTTACCTCTTGACTGTAAGTGCGTCTCTTTATTTCTGGAGAACTTTCTGGTGAAGAAATATTCTACATAAAGGAAATAATCAGAATTGAAAATTAAAATATAACTAAATTCATGGTATTTGTAGAAATGGAAACTTAAAATGGGAAAATGTTGGAGACTGTTTCCTGCTTTTGTTTTTAATTTTAATTTTCTATTCCCCAAAGAAGATACCTGGTTTTAGGTCAATTGATACACATTTAGTCTCTTGTGTATACTAACAAGAGGAAAATCATGGTCACTGAAGTTCAAGTAATAAATGCTGGAGGCTAGGCATGGTGATGCACGCCTTTAATCCTAGCACTCAGGAGGCAGAGGTAGAAGGATCTCTGTGAGTTCGAGGCCACCCTGAGAAAACACAGTGAATTCTAGGTCAGCCTGGGCTAGAGCGAGACTCTATCTTGAAAAACCAAAAAAAGTTGGGGCTGGAGTGATAGATTAGCAGTTAATGCCCTTGCCTGTGAAGCCTAAAGACCCAGGTTCAATTCCTCAGTACCCACATAAGCCAGATTCACAAGGTGGTGCATACGTCTGGAGTTTGTTTTGTTTGCAAGTGACTGGAGGCCTGCTCCCCCACTCATATTCTCTCTCAAACAAAATAATTTTTTAAAAAAGTTGAGCTTGGGCTGGAGAAATGGCTTAGCTTAAGGTTAAGGCACTTGCTTGTGAAGCTAAAGGGCCTAGGTTTGATTCTCCAGGACCCACATAAGCCAGATGCACAAGGTGGTGCATGCAACTGGAGTTCGTTTGTTGTGGCTGGAGGCCCTGGTGTGCCCATTCTCTCTCTTTCTGCCTCTTCCTCACTCTGTCTCCCCCTCTCTAAAAATAAATAAATAAAATGTTTTTTAAAATGTTGGGCAGAGAGATGGCTCAGCAGTTAAGATGCTTGCCTGAAAATATAAGGACCTTAGTTCGATTCCCCAGTATCCATGTTAAACCAGATGCACAAGGTGGTGCATGTGTCTGAAGTTGGTTTGTGATGGTTGGAGGCCCTGGCCTACCCATTCTCTCAAATAAGTAAAATATTCAAATATTCAAAAAAATTGTTCCTCTTCAAAAAAAGGTTAAATTTATATAGACATGGGTTCATAGTTGCTCTTGTAGTTTCTTAGTATATTAAAGGGATAGGGAAGCCCAACTTTCAAAGACATTGTATTTTCAGGAATTGAATTTTTTTCCCCATTGGAATTTCTTACCTCAAAGTGCATGGTATTTCCTGGGGTACCAGGAGTTACTGGGGTAACTGGTGAATATATGGGTTTATAACCATTTCTGTAATTTTCATCATCTGATTTTATCCGTGGAGGAGTGGCAAATGATGGGTCCACAGGAGTGGTATCTGTGTGAGTTGGTGTGGCATATGGAGAAGGAGTAGGTGTGGAGGTTTCTGAGTAAGCAGAGTCTAGCAATTGATAAAGTCTTCGTTTTTTAAGTGGTGTAGTTAAATCTGTTGATGAAATTATAATCTATAAGAAAATTATACTGCTGCTATTTGTTATGATGTCAATAATAGCAAGTATGATTTTCACCCTTAAAACTATATAGTTAAAAAGTGGTACTACCATGAAACAATCTCCCTTCTAATCCCCCAAAGAAGTTAATTTCAGTATTAGAAATTACCTTACCTGAGGCTTACAGGGCCTAGGAGTTACAAAGAAATAGTACAAGCACTGATGGGTACTATAATTGGTTTTTGAGAATTCTCTTTTGAAATCTGAACACTCAGCCCCAACCCAAAACCCCAACACTGTATTTCAAATTGTAGAAGAGAAATGAGAAAATATTTATCATGATTGCTTCTCTTATAAAGTAAACAGCAGTAACTGGAATATGCCTGTTAAAAAGTTATGTCTATCCTGCCATATTCCTCACACAAACTACTGAGAAGAAATCTACCTGGAAGGGAACAGCTATCATTTAATAGTAGTGGGCTTTTATTTTCACCATTGACTGTAGGACTTCTGGATCTTTCTTGACAGGGTGAATTGAATCTATGTAAAATAGTTGAATTTTCTTCCTCCAGAGCTTGTTTCAACCATCGCTGAATAAAACAAAAATAAATGGACAGCAGTCAGTATGTAGCTGTGTCTATAGGCCAAAAGTACAAAGCCCATTCCAAAATTACTTCACTGTCAGGAGTGGTTGTAAGGACTGAGATTCACATTTGACTTCTGGATTTTTATGAGCTTACCTTTTTGCATGAGCCAGATATGTTTTCAGTTGGTTCTTTTTTTCTCCGTTTTTCTGAAAGGAATGGTGATGTAAATCTAATGTAATGCTTAGGAGTAGAGTACACGTGGGGACTATAAGTGAGGCCCGGTAAAGAGTTGAGCTGAGTAGCTAACACTTCAGGATCTGTCGTTATACGCAGAGGCCTTTCAGAAAGGCTGTCCGAAGGCTTTCCTGGCTTCTCATTCTTCTCACTTAACCATTCATTGACCAAGTGCTAGAAGGGGAAGAAAACTGGATCACTATATATGTAATTACACAGATCCTACTATAGAATATTCACACTAGATTAAGTGTTGGTACATAATCTAAAACAATAAATTGGCTAATTTACTCATACTATGTTGTCTCAAAACAAAAGAAAATCTGTATGCCAGTCTCCATTTTCTTTCTTATTTACTATCTGAGATGTTCCATGCAGGACTTTTTGGCTACAAAACACATGTTGTTGTTTTTTTAATCTTTATTTATTTGCAAGCAGAGAGATTGAGAGGGAATGAATGCCAGGGCCTCTAGCCACTAAAAACAAACTCCAGACACAGGTACCACCATGTGCATCTGGCTTACATGGGTACTGGGGAATTGAACTCAGGTCCTTAGGCTTCACAGGTAAATGCCTTAACCGCTAAGCTATCACTTTAGCCCCATTGTTGCTTTTATAAAATTATATTACACAAGGACATTAATTTTGTGGCCATGCATGGTGGTGTATGCCTACAATGCCTATGAAACTCAGGAAGTTTAGGAACGAAGATTGCCATCAGTTCCAGTCTAGTCTGCATTACAAAGCAAGACCTCACTTCACTGAATCTAATAAAAGAGGCACAAATACTAATATGTATTAGATATGAGTGCCACGAATACTAAATCCAAGTTTCTGCTTCTGTTATAAACAAAATGTTGCCAGCAAAATCTGATTTTAAGCACATGACCATCACAATTCTTAGAGACAGGACAAAAAGAAGTGTCAACATTTTTTGAAGGGGTTTGAAATACCTAATGTTTCTATGCACTGAAATTTTTCATAGTTCTGTTTATTCTTTGATGTACTACATATAATTCAGGGTTTTTAATGGGGGGGGGCAAAAGAGAGGCAGTGCTTGATCACAAACCCAGCCCTCATAACTCAGTCTTTATTATGTGAATATATCTAATTCTGAAGTACCATTATTCACTTGTTAAAAACTCCTGATTTAGGATTAAAGGCATGCACCACCACACCCAGCTACTTTATTTTTAAAAATATTTTTGTTTGTTTGTTTATTTGAAAGAGAGAGAGAGAATGGAATCTGTGCACACCAGGACATCCAGCCACTGCAAACGAACTCTAGAAACATGCACCACCTTGTACATCTAACTTATGTGAATCCTGGGGAATCAAACTCTGGTCCTTTGGCTTTGCAGGCAAGTGCCTTAATTGCTAAGCCTTCTCTCCAGCCCTATTTTTATTTTTTAAATATTATTTGCAAGCAGAGGCAGAGAATAGGCACATCAGGGCTTCTTGCCATTGCAAATGAACTCCAGATGTATGTGCCATTTTGTGCATGGCTTTATATGGGTACTTGAGAATTGAACCACGTTATCAACTTTGCAAGCAAGCCCCCACAAAGACTTTTTTTTTTTTTTTTTTTTTGGTTTTTCAAGGTAGGGTTTCACTCTAGCCCAGGCTGACCTGGAATTCACTATGTAGTCTCAGGGTGGCCTTGAACTCTTGGTGATCCTCCTACCTCTGCCTCCCGAGTGCTGGGATTAAAGGCGTGCGCCACCACACCCGACTCCCACAAAGAGTTTTTTGAGAGACTTAGATAGGATATAAGAGTTAATATTTCACACCAGAGGGATGCAGGAGCCCCTAACACAGACTATCAATTTAAATAAACTATACAACAATTTAGTCATTTAGTGATTAAAGGGTTTATGTGATACTTGTAATTGAGAAAAGGCTCACTTTAATCACAGACAAAAATTGTAATTATATTTTTGTCCTTCCACTATGGACAAAAATAGCACTGCCGTTGAAGGTATGTATTGGCTTGTGGTACAGTGAGAACACAAATTTAAACATTAGAGATCCAACAAATCCCATGACTCTCTGGCAAGGAAATTAGCTTTTGCCATTAAAATATAATCCTAGGTTCATAGCAACATGTTATTAAGCATACTTTTCATGGCTTATCAGCCTGCCCATCAATTACATGGAATTAAGTAAGAACAAAGGAAAAAAAAAAGTGTCAGGTACTTTGCTGTAAAAGTATGAAAAGAATACATTTATTGATGCCCTAAAGATTGATGGGCTTCTATTCTAGCCACTCTGTTTATGCAGAGTGGGAGAAAAATAGCATCTACGATTGTACTGTTATTTCTGAGCTGGAAAGCTCAGGTTAGTAATTTAGTGAAAAGTCCTTTTGTTGTTGTTGTTCGAAGTAGGGTGTTGCTCTAGCCTAAGCTGACCTAGAATTTTACTCTGCAGTCTCAGGGAGACCTCAAACTCACATTTAAAAAATACTTATTTATTTGAGAGGGGAGAGAAAGAATGGGTGTGTCAGGGCCCCTAGCTGTTGCAAACAAACTCTAGACACATGTATCACCTCAAGCATCTGGCTTTACATGGGTCCTGGGGAAATCGAACCTGGGTCCTTTGGCTTTGCAGGCAAGTACTTAACCGCTGAGCCATCTCTCCAGGCCCCCAATGAAAAAAAAAAAATTTTTTTTCGAGGTAGTGAATTCCAGAGGTAGTGAATTCCAGGTCAGCCTGAGCTAGAGTGAGAACCTATGTAGTCTTGAACTCACGGTGATCCTCCTACCTCTGCCTCCCAAGTGCTGGAATTCAAGGTGTGCAACACCACGCCCAGCTGAAATTTTAAAAAGTATACAAAAACAGGACTAAATGCTGAGGGTGGCACATGTGTCTGGAGTTTGCATGCATCTGGAATTGGTTTGCAGTGGCTGGAGACCCTGGCGCACCCATTCTCTCCCTATCTAAAATAAATTTTAAATAATTTTTTTAAAAAAAGTATAAAAACAATAGGGCTGGAGAGATGGCTTAGCAGTTAAGGTGTTTGCCTGCAGAGCCAAAGGACCCAGGTTCAATTCCCTAGGACCCACATTAGCCAGATGCACAAGGGGGCGCATGTGTCTGGAGTTCGTTTGCAGTGGCTGGAGTCCTTGGTGCACCCATTCTCTTAAATAAATAAATAAATAAATAAATAAATAAATAAATAAATAAATAAGAAAAAAACCTTTTTGGAGAAATGGCTTAGCACTTAAATGCTTGCTTGTGAAGCCTAAGGTTTCTGGTTCGAGGCTCCATTCCCCAGTACCGACGTAAGCCAGATGCACAAGGTGGTGCATTCATCTGGAGTTTGTTTGCAGTGGCTGGAGGTCTTAGTACACCCATTCTCTCTCTCTCTGCCTCTTTCTTTCTCTGTCACTCTCAAATAAGTAACTATAAAAGAACAGCTGGGAATATTTCAGTGCCTAGCATTCTCAAGACCTGAGAATTGGATCCCCACAGCACAGGTTGCTGGAAGGTAGTTTCAGAGAAATATTTATGTTGTATGTAAAGTAGACAAACCATGAATTCCAATACTAAAATCTTGACATATTAACTCTTCATAAAAATGCAAACTACACAAACTTTGGCAGTTCTCATAATCAGAATTTCTGCAAGTGAAAAACAATGCCCCTTATTCAGATCATTAGATGTAAGTTGAATTTTTACACCAGCAATTCATGAGATATTGGAGAATCATACCTTCTTTGTTTTGGGGTACTTTGTGGGACATTTATTAAGTGCTGGAACATCAGTTTCAGTAATTATTTCTGTTACTGCGGTTTCCGTTTCTGGTTCTACAGCAAGTACAGTGGTTTCAATGTCATTTTGTTGTGACGTCACTTCAATGTCAGGAGAAGCTGGCTGGATGTCTGAACACATGCTGACAGTTCTGTGTCTCCGACGCTGCTGTCCTATGTGAGTCCGACTGCGAGAAAAGCTTTTCCTCTGTTTAGCTCGGTTCACTTTGGCAGGGGTTGGCTTCATCACAGTTTCTTCTTTTAACTGTTCCTAGTTCAAAATACAGCAGCGTGGGACTTTGGATGTTTACAAACACTGAACTGAAGTTGGCATTGCTAGTAACATTTATTTATTTCAGAACTGATTTCCCAAAATTTCTTTATGAATTCTGATAAATTAACATAATTGACAAATTTTCTAAACCAAAACAAAGCAGTACAATCTTCATTTCATGTTTAAATTTCCCATAAGATTTAAAAACATGCTATCAAAAAGTTAGTAACAGGTGCTAGCTTTGGAAGCACATACACTAAAATTGGAACGATACAGAGAAGATTAGCATGACCCCTGCGCAAGGATAACATGCAAATTCGTGAAGCATTCCATATTTTTAACAAGTAGTCACTAAAGTTTAGGTTTTAATACTTAAGCCCTAAAGGTGAAAGACATCTATTTAAAGTTTGAACACCAAAAGGTGTAACTTTAAAGTCCAGTTAAAAGATATTACACATATTAATGAGACACAAAAAAGGAATTTACTATCATATTTTTACATTTTAAAGAGATTAGAATTTTATTACTTAGGAATACCCTGATGTGTGAAAAGAGTGGAGTAAAATTCAGTATGTCAGTCTGTGTTTTATTCATCCATTATCTTCTCTGACCTTATAATAGATTTATTTGGACTAATTTAGATGATTAGTTTATATATGTAGGGACTCTAATCACTTAATAAATACTGACAAATAAAAAATGTTTTAAAAAAAGTTATTAACAGGCATTGCTTAAAATTCTTTATAGAGGTAATGAAATCCTGTAAGAAATTTATTTGAAGGCATTTTCATGTGAAACTCAAAGTCGAGCTAAGTACTTACCTGAATAACTTCAGCATCACTGACAGTCGCTGCTTCTTTACATTCGGGTTTCCCTTCAGTTTTGGCTGTGCTGATCCTTTCCAAAGCTTGCTCTCTTCTCTTCTCTCTTTTCTCAAGTCTTGCAAAAGCTTGCAAAATTGCTTCCATTTTCCTTTCTTCTCTTGTCTAGGAATTTAAATTTTAAGTGACATAATATCATTGCTCCAAAATAAAAATAAAGTCCAGATATTCATGACAAATTGAAAAACAATTGCTGCAAAACTGTTAGCAAAGCAAGACTACTGTGGATAGGTGTGGGGGAAAAAACAAATTATAGTCATTCAACATGTATAAGAACCCCAAACATCATCTCAGTAAGCCCTATTATTACAAATATTTCATGACAGGAACATTTAGATGATTGAGTGTTAAGGATAAAGCAGACTAAGCCTCAAAAACTACTTTGCTTTACCATACTAAAAAATCCTTTTTCTTAATACATAAGTTTGCCTTTTAAAAATGAGTGAAAATTCCTACGGTAATATGTTGAAAAGATAAAACTCATATATACTTAAGGAATCAATATGTTATTGCTATATTGTAGCATAAAATCTTAGATTCAAATCATAGCTACCAGTCCATTTAGTAAATGTCTTCATCACCCTTGAAAATTAGTTTTTAATCTTTTTGAGGCTAAAATGAGGAGTACAATATTTATAATGGATTGTTACTAAATTCAAATAGAACATGTGAGGTTTTCAAACAGTATTTGGAAAATGTTAGACACTCCATAAATATTAACTATTATTTTTATTTTAGCCCTCTTGCCCTCCATTACAGTTTTTTAAGGCATTCCTCTACCTTCTGCTCTTTCATTCTTACACTGACACTTCAAGACAGGGCTTGAGGGAACAGCAAGAGTTCCTTTGACCATCAGTTCTCTTGGATAGAGAACACTAAGAGCAAGACCCAGGGCCTTGATCAGAGGGCCTGGCAAATGCATCAGCTCTCAATCAGAACCAGGAAGCACGTCCATCAACTGTCCAGTTCTCCAAATGAAAAGAACCAGGTCCTGAGGCTCAGATCCATTTGTCTTTCCTCCTTCATTGTCATCGATGTGGGGAAGAAAGAAAGAAAGATCAGAAACTCAAGATCTGGCTGCCATAGTCTTGTCAACATTGGAGCTTTAGTTCCAATAATTATTGGCAGAGATTCAAGCACTGAGACACCTGTATCCAGACATGACTATTTCCTGGGGTTTTTTTTTTCTTTTGTCACATTCAGTAAGGAGTTGCCAAAACAACCCAGCTGTGAATGCATTGTAAAGTTCCTAGTTTGTTACAGCAAACGGCTATAGTGAAAATGTGACATGTTCTCTTCATCTTCCAGTTTAAAGACAGTTCAAAGAGGTAAATGTACTTGTTAATAGATAGACATGAATATCTTTGCTTTCCTGATCTGGGATGGGTAACCAAAACAATAAAATCAGTAGCATAGGCAAAACATGGTTTTGTTTGTTTACTGGCACTGAAATTGTTTAAATTTTTTTATTGATATAACCTCTATACATATATACAATATACCATGATGGCACTGGAAAATTTAAATTCTTTCCATATACAATTTCATGTCTCTAGTCTTTTTAAAATTACCTTATTTAAAACTTGATTTCCATAAAAACTGTCTCTCATCAGTTGTTCTAATACCCTAAATTTAGACATGTAGACTGCCACAAAAATAATGTTTACAATTGCTTCACCTGTTGAACACTAGAAAAAGTTGTTTCTTATACAAACTAATCTTATCAAGAATCTTTTATGTGTGAACAACTTAGTCACAAGGTAGTATAAATTTTTGGTTTTTTGAGACAGTATCATGCATCCCAGGAGGATGACCTTGAACTTCTGATCCTGCCTCTACTTCCTAAGAGTTCTTATAGCCAAGTGAGCCACCACACCTAGTTTATGTGGTACTGGGAATGAAACTCAGGGATTTATACATGCTACACAAGAACTCTTTATCAACTGAGCTACGTGTCCACCCTAGAGATTAGGATTATCCTGGAATTTCTAAAATAGTTATGATTTTATGCCAAAGATTTATTTGAAACAGTCCTAATATTCCTTTATTTCAAATGGTAGGATTGAAAGTCAGAGATAAAATTATAGATGTGCCGGAAATGGTGACACATGCCTCTAATCCCAGCACTAGGGAGGCAAAGGTAGGAGGATAGCTGTGAGGTTGAGGCCAGCCTGGGCTACAGCGAGACCCTACCTCAAAAAACAAAATACAGGGCCTGGAGAGATGGCTTAGCAGTTAAGCGCTTGCCTGTGAAGCCTAAGGACCCTGATTCGAGGCTCGATTCCCCAGGACCCACATAAGCCAGAATCACAAGGTGGCGCATTCTTATGGAGTTCCTTTGTAGTCACTGGAGGCCCTGGTGCACCCATTCTCTCTATCTGCCTTTTTCTCTCTCTGTCTGTTGCTCTCAAGTAAATAAAAAACAAATAACAAAAAACCCAAAATACAACAACAAAAAATTATATGATGTAAAGTCCTAATCAAACTCATCAAATTAACAGAACTTAGGCTGGAGAGATGACTCAGCAGTTACAGGCACTTGCTTGCAAAGCCTGATGGTCCAGGATTGATTCCCTAAAACCCATGTAAAGCCAGATGCACAAAGTGGTACATGTATCTAGAGTTCGTTTTCAATGGCAGGAAGCCCTGGCTCACCTATTCTCTCTCTGCCTCTTTCTCTCTCAAATAAACAAAGTTTTTCTTTTCTTTTTTTTTTTTTTTTTTAAAGTATAACTTGGGCTGAAGAGGTAGCTTAACATTTAAGGTGCCTGCCTGCCTGCTAAGCCTAAGAACGCCCATTAGATTCTTCAGGTCCCACGTTTATTCAGACACAAAGTGATGCAAGAGCACAATGCCGCACTTGCCCACAAGGGGGCGCACATGTCTGGTGTTCATTCACAGTGGCTGAGAGGCCGCTGGTGTGCCCATCCTCTGTCTGTCTTGTTTCTCTCCCCCCCACCAAAAAAAAGTAGAACTTGCAGCTGGGCGTGGTGGCACACAACTTTAATGCCAGCACTTGGGAGGCGGAGGTAGGAGGATTGCCATGAGTTCAAGGCCACCCTGAGACTACATATAGTGAATTCCAGGTCAGCCTGAGCTAGAGCAAGACTCTACCTCGGAAACAAATTTTAAAAAGTAGGACTTGGGGGCTGGAGAGATGGCTTAGCGGTTACTGTGCTTTCCTATGAAGATTAAGGACGCAGGTTCAATTCTCCAGGTCCCACATAAACCAGATGAACACACTGGCGCATGCACCTGGAGTTTGTTTGCAGTGGCTACAGGCCCTGGGGTGCCCATTCATTCTCTCTTCCTCTGTCTCTAATAAATAAATAAATTAATTAATTAAAATTTTTTGAGGTAGGATCTTGCTCTAGCCCAGGCTGACCTGTAATTCACTATGTAGTCTCAGGGTGGCCTTGAATTTATGGCAATCCTCCTACCTTTGCCTCCCGAGTGCCGAGATTAAAGGTGTGCACCACCACATGCCTTTAATCCCAGCACACGGGAGACAGAGGTAGGAGGATTGCTGAGAGTTCAAGGCCACCCTGGGATTACACAGTGAATTTGAGGTGAGTCTGAGCTTCAAAAAAAAAAAAAAAAAAAAACCACCTCTTTTTTTGCATCTTCTGGGCTAGAAGTTAAGGCGCTTACCTGCAAAACCTAAGGACCCAGGTTCAATCACCCAGTACCCACTTAAGCCAGATGCATAAGGTGTTGCATATATATGGAGTTCTTTGCAGTACCTAGAGGCCCTGGTGCACCCATTCTCTATCTTTCTCTTTGTCAAATAAATATTTTAAAAAAATTTTAAAAGTCAGGCATGGGTTGGAGAGATGGCTTAGCAGTTAAGGCACCTGCCTGCCAAGCCTACTAATGCCCGTTCGATCCTCCAGGTCCCACGTTTAGCCAGACATAAAGTGACACAAGAGTGCGATGCCACACTTGCCCACAAAGAGGAGCACGCATCTGGAATTTGTTCATAGTGGCTGAGAGGCCAGTGGTGCACCCATTCTATGTCTCTCAAAAAGAAAAAAAACAAAAGCCAGGCGTGGTGGTGCATGCCTTTTAATCCCAGCACTTGGGAGGCAGAGATAGGAGGATTGCTGTGAGTTCAAGGCCAGCCTGGGACTATAGACAAGTGTTTTGAAACACATCATGGGCATCTCAAAGTTTCAAAATATGGAAGTGTTTGAATTTCAACTAGCTAAACTTCTTTACAGAACATGTCAAGTCAGGCTTTATGTGTGCAGAGGAAGGCAAATGCAGTTGTATGCAAAAATCTGCACATCCCAGAGGCCAGGAGGATGTCAGCTGTCCTCTATCCTTCTTCAGCTTATTTCTTTGCGACAGTCTCAACTGAAGCTTGCCTGTGAGAAAGAGCCCCAGTGATCCTCCTGCCTCTGCTCTCTCAGTGCAGGAGTTACAGGTATGCACTGCCATAATGGCTTTTTATGCAAGTGCTGGGGAAATGAACCAAAGTTCTTTTTTTTTTTTTTTTTTTTCTTTTATTTATTTGACAGAGAAAGAGGGAGAGAGAGAGAATGGGTGTGCCAGGGCCTCCAGCCACTGCAAACGAACTCCAGATGCGTGTGCCCCATTGTGCATCTGGCTAATGTGGGTCCTGGGGAATCAAACCTGGGTCCTTTGGCTTTGCAGGCAAACGCCATAACCACTAAGCCATCCCTCCAGCCCTGAACTAAAGTTCTCATCTTGTGTTTGCACAGCAAACACTCACTGCTGAGCCATCTCCACATCCCCTCAAATTAGCTTTCTGAAAAATACTTTTTGGAGGCCTGAGACTATTGTTGAGAATCTTGTATAAATCTAGACAAGGCTTCCAAAGCATTACCTGAAGGTAAGGAAGCTTCATTTAGCTCACATTCAGCTCACATTCATGGGCCTGGCCACCTTTCCTTAAGGTGCTGCCATGCACATGTAGTCAGCTCACTTACTGAGCTTCTATCTCAGTAAATATTACAGATCTTTTCCTCAAAATTATATATAATTGTATTTATATTTATAATTTAAATTATATATATTTATATAATATATAAATATATATATATATATATATTATATATAATTATAGTGATACACAAGTCTAGATTATTCTAGTTGTGTGGCATCTCTAGGGATTTCATAGCCAAATGACCTTCATTTTTGGTTGTTCTCAAGTTTCTTTCCTCCTAAATATGGCCATCCTGAACAATTCTCTCTAGTCCCTTTTTCTCCCAAACTGCAAACTATAATATGAACCCAACCAGATAAAATCTGTCAACTTTCTAGGTTTTTAAATGGAAAAAAAATGTAAATCTTACAACTTGCTAATAGACTTATTTATTGTTATTTTACTATATTACACATACTTATATGTTATATATAATTGATTATATTATATGGAGTTCATGAAGTGTTCTTTGATCCCCCTCAGTTTTAGGGCCTCACTCTAGTCCAGGTTGACCTGGAATTCACTATGTAGTCTCAGGGTGGTCTTGAACTCACAGTGATTCTCCTACCTCTGCCTCCTGAGTACTGGGATTAAAGGCGTATACCACCATGCTCGGCTCCTTTACCTATTCTTGCTTGCTTGCTTATTTATTTATCTATCTATCTATTTATTTATTTATTTATTTATTTATTTATTTATTTATTTATTTATTTATTTTTGGTTTTCTGAGGTAGGGCCTCACTCTAGCCCAGGCTGACCTAGAATTCACTATGTCGTCTCAGGGTGATCCTGAACTCACAGTGATCCTCTTACCTCTGCCTCCCTATTTCTGCCACCATGCCTGTTTTGACATAATTATTTTGTAAATAATCCTAAAGGCAGGAAAACTTTCATCAAAAAGACTGATGCTAACTAGCTAAGTACAATCCCAGCAGTCAAAAGAAGAGCAGAAGAAATACCACAGTTCAAGGCCAAGTTAGTCTAAATGGTAAGTTCCAGGCCAGCAGAACTACATAGTGAGACCTTGTCTCAAAAACAATCCACTAATACAGTTTTTGTGGCTAAGATGTAAATTAGGCATTTATGTAGATAAAATTCATCAGATGTAAATTAGGCATTTATGTAGATAAAATTCATCAAAAATTTTTTGTATGTTCAAGCTATAACACAAAATGAATGACTGAAGTCTTATCTAAATTTGAAGATTACATGGAATTTCTTTGGAAGGAAGATATTACTGACTCCTCTTACCTAAAGCAAATATACAAAATAGCTAGTACTTCCCAAAGTAACACATAATGATTTAGAAGTCTATCTTGACACACAAGAAAATTTTCATCAGATCAACACAAATTGCTGAGGAGGAATATTGCTATCTTTTTTTTTTTTTTAGTTATGGACATAAAAATATGGAATGCTTCATGAATTTGCATGTCATCCTTGCACAGGAGCCATGCTGACCTTCTCTGTATCATTGCAATTTTAGTATATGTGCTGCTGAAGTGAGCAAGAATATTGCTATCTTTATGTTATCTAGGTTGAGTTCCTTTTTCAAGTTGCCATTTTTCAATCTGCTCTTATCCAACTACTGACCAGTGTAAGTGGCAAAGACTAGAAAAATAAAGGCTGACTCATGTCAAATTTTTCATATTACATTTTTTTCCAAAACCAAATACTAATGATTTGAGAGGAAAAGCCATGCTGACTGCTCAGGAATCCTAGGATGCTTCTGCATTCTGCTTATTTAACATTCTATTTCTATTAACATTACTATTCTATTAATTAAACTTCAAAGCAAATGCACCAATAAAAATGATAAAGAGTGTAATGTTTTAAGAATTATTGTCAAGGAGCCAAAGATCCCTGCCCCCTCCGTTTTCTGAGGTAGGGTCTCACTCTTCTAGCTCAGGCTGACCTGGAATTCACTATGTAGGCTCAGGGTTGCCTTGAACTCATAGCAATCCTCCTACTTCTGCCTCCCAAGTGCTGGGATTTAAAGGTGTGCACCGCCACGCCTGGCTAGAGCCAAAGATTTTTAAAACTTTCATATCCTTTCAAAATACCAAATTAGGGCTGGAGAGATGACTTGGTGGTTAAGATGTTTGCCTTCAAAACCTAACAACCTGGGTTTGATTCCCCAGTACCCAGGTAAAGCCAGATGCACAAAGTGGCACATGCATCTGGAGTTTGTTTGCAGTGTCTAGAGGCCCTGGAATGCCCATAATCACACTTTCTCCCTCCCACCATCTGCTGGTCAGTAAAGTATTTTAAAATGCCAAATTATACATGCTTTTAAGTTTCCCATTTTTTTTGCCAGCCTAGACTACATAGCCAGACCATGCCTCAAAAGCAAAATAAAATATTTAAAATTGAAGTATTCTATATTAATATAGCCTACCTATAAGCAAAATCAGAACCAAAAAAAAAGGATCACAAGTAAGCTTAGGAAATGCATGTATTTCCCCTACCAATTTTTTTTTTAATTAATTAATTTTTTTTTTTTTTTTTTTTTTTTGGTTTTTCGAGTAGAGTCTCACTCTGGCCCAGGCTGACCTGGAATTGACTATGAAGTCTCAGGGTAGCCTTGAACTCAGTGATCCTCCTACCTCTGCCTTCCAAGTGCTGGGATTAAAGGCATGTGCCACCATGCCTGGCTATTCCCTACCAATTTTTAAAAAATACTTATCTGCTTGTATGTGCATGTGCACAGCATGGATCCTCCACCAATTTGACATCAACTAAAGGGTAACCAATTTTTGGGACCAGGAAATGAGGGTGTTCCATTATAGATCTCAGCATTGAAAATTGGCATTTTAAAAGTAGCCTCATAAGCACTTTTAAATAGAATGAAACCTGAATAAAATCATATGAACATTCAACAACCTTCAGTGGTTTCACCACCACCCCAGCCCTGTGCCCCCCCCTTTTTAACCAAAGTGGTTGCTGTATTTTTTAATGAGAGGAAGAAGGCAGCAGTGGTGAGACAGTGTGTCATAAAGCCCACGCTGGTTTTGAATTCCTAATCCTCCTGTTTTCACACTGAAGTGCTGGAATTACAGGCATATGCCAACAATCCAGCTCATTGGCAAGCCAGTTGCAAAGGGTTCCTCCTACAGGACATAAAGCCCAGACAAAAATGAACCACACTCAATTAAAATAGGTCTCCTAGAAGTTCCTATGGGAGTAATACAAATCCAAACTGTACTAATTGGGGAATGAATAGACTATGATGCAAATTGATAGTGACGAAAGCGCTATAAATAATTTGGGAAGATGCAGGTAATTAGGTATAAATGATTATAAAAAGGGTTCAAGATAGTTTCTTTAGGGCTGGAGAGATGGCTTAGCGGCTAAGGCACTTGCCTGCAAAGCCAAAGGACCCAGATTTGATTCCCTAGGACCTGCATAAGCCAGATGCACAAGGTGAGTTCGTTTGCAGTGGCTGGAGGCCCTGGTGCACCTGCCCCCCCTCGCTCTCAAATAAATACATAAAATAAATATTTTAATTTAAAAAAGATAAAAAGTGTAGGAACCAATCTCCTGCAAAATTTTACATACGTAACTGTTGTTTGTTTGGGTTTTTTTATTTTCATTTTTTGGTTTTTCGAAGTAGGGTCTTGTTGATATTTTTATTTTCTATATTTAGCACTACCCTATCTGAACAGATCAGTGTTTCTGAAATTCTAAGGCTATGAAACAGTTCTACATTGCTTTCACAATTGCACAAGTTAGCAATTAGTGTTAGAAGGGTTGCCATCATCAAGGTGATAAGGATTCATTGAAGCAGGCCTACAAAGACCAAATCTTCTAAGATCCCACCTCTAGCCTTATATGACACATAAGATGCCAAACAAAAGGAAACATAAGCAAAGGGAATGTGGGAAAGCCATCAATTAGTTTGCAAAGTCATTTTCAAATCTTAGCGCTAAATACTGTATTGAATGCTGATTGTCGCTGTTTGTTGTGTTTTGGTGGTGCCTGGATCAAACCAGGGCTTCATGCAGGCCAGGCAAGTGCTTGATCACTACACCCAGCCCTCTATTTACTCATTGATTTAGTCATGGCTGCTGCCTTGCCCAGCTCCTACAACTGATTTATAAGGAAATATCTTGTCCGTGTTATTATACTGACAAGATATTTGCAAATAAGTCATACCAAGAATTTAAATTTATTTTAATGACTATACCTTAATTACAAGTGTGAGAATAAAGAAATGAAAGCTTTGAAACCATGGTGGAGTTTTTAGCTTTGCCTACAACATTTACTTGGTTGGTGGTATTATAGTACTTAAAGTTCATTTTGTCTTAAATTATGGAAAGAATGGATACATTTAGTTCATGAAAGACATACTGTACAGCAATTGTGGTATTGAAATTTATTAGTAATTCTTGGCTTCAAAATATTATTTCTAAAAAGTCATACATTCTTAAATGCCTAATGAATGTTGGTAAAAAAATACTTTTTAAAAAGCAGTCAAGTTTATTTGAATGGTAATGACAAATCCAAATAAAAATGCTCAATGCCATATCATATGGCCCAAATTTGCTAACTTAAAGAAAAATTATAGAAGTCCACATAAAGACAGCCATGGCTAACTCTCAAAAGGGTAGCTCTCATAGCTCAAATGGGTACCATAAAGCAACTACTGGCTTCCCAACTTACCATTTTCCTTTTCCTTTCTGCAATTTGTTCCTCTGATTCCATCTCTACTTCATTGCTAATAGGAGTTTTTTCTTCTATATCATCAATAAAATCTGGTTCCTGAAAGATGGAAATGACTGCTTTGTGGAAACTATTACTCCATCTATAAACTAGGGATATCACATTGTGTCTTTTAACCACAACTAATTCAATGTATAAAATTGTGAGCCTACTCACAACTGATTTTCTTAATAACTTTTGAAATTCATCCATAAAATAATTTTCCTTTCTAAAGTTCTTGTCAAATATGGTAGTATATCTTTATGTTTGCATTTGTTCCAAAACAATTTTTCACCAGACTTGAAATGTTCAATAAATAGCTGTTCATAAAACTTAAGGGGACTATTCCTATAAGATGAGGCATTGATTTAGTGGAGATAGGGGAGGGAAAACTTTAATTTCCACATTTTGATAGCCCCTCCTAACTTTTATTAGTTTAGAGAGCATATAAGAAATATTTCTAGTAGGGCAGAAATATAAGCCAAATTCTATCCCCCTTATGTGGTCATGAATTTTCTCTTTTAAAAAATTTGCTATTGGTTGTGGTTCTTTTCTAGAATTACTGTGACTACTATATTTAGATATTCAGGGAAAGAAAATTTTATGACATGAGCCTTTACATAAGAACAGTTATGAACATCAGGAAATGCTACTTGGAATTGTCTTTAAATTACCAAGTCTTAGGAAAAGCTTCAGTTCTGCAAAGATTTGTTGACTTTGTTGTTTTCTTATAATTTAGCAAATACTATAAGTATTCTAGCAGGATTGTTTTATAAGTACTTAATTAAATGAGAGAATAAAGAGCTGGGGTTTTTAGCACTCAGTGATGGAGCCCTTGCCTAGTATGTGCAAGGTCCTAGTAAATCCTCAGTACTGGAAAAAAAAAAAAAAAAAAAAACAGAATACACTTAAAATTGTTAGACAGTTTTACATTAAATAAAAAGGTTAAAATATGACGTTATTTCCCTTAGTTAGTTAGTGTAACTTTCTCAAGAACTGGTAGAGCTCAGTACCTGATTATTTGACACTGACAGTCTCAGTGGAGAAAGCTTTCTCTGTTTTGTTTCTGGGCTCTTTATTTTGTTTGTTCCTTCACAATCCAAAGTCATATTCTGATTTTGTGTATCTTTTTCTTTTGAAATATCTTTCTCCTTTTTTCCTTTTTTTCTTCTGGTCTCGTAACCACTATTGATGTTTTCTGTAGATTCCGAACTACGTCTTAGAACAGGGCATTCTGGATTTTCTTTGAGGCATGCACAGTCCACCTTGTATTTACTGGAAAAATAACCAAGGAAAACATTAACAATTCATTTAAAGAGACTCAGAAATGTATAATTAAGCTGAAATACCACAGAGTTCATATAATTATTGATTATAAGTAATTCTTAAATTTTTATTAACTTGTGTTTCTGGTTATCACAAAATAAATGTTATCATAAAAACAACATATTAGATGTTGATCTTGTTGTTTTGAAATACTGGGGATAAAACTTAGGGTCTTGCATATGCTAGGTAAGCACCTTTGCAAGTGCTCTACAATTGAGCTACATTCCCACCTCTTAGATATTGATTTTTGGCCATCTTTTAAAGTAAAATGATACTCTAAGCTTACACAAAGTAATATTAAGGCAAAAAAGACCATTACTTTAGTAGTCCCACAGTGTTATACTGACCAAAAATTTTAAAATGCTAGATATAACAAATAACAAACTTTACCTAGTGTGTATTATATTTTATGGAATGATTTCAATAAACCAGTTTCCCTTAAAAGGTACCTTGAGGGCCAGAGAGATGGCTCCACTGTTAAGGTGCTTGCCTGCAAATCCTAATGACCTGGGTTCAGATTCCCAATACCCACATAAAGCCAGATGCCCAAAGGGGCACATGCATCTGGAGTTCGTTTGCAGTGAAAAGAGGCCCTGGTGTGCCCATATAGTGTCTCTCTCTCTCTCTCCCTCCCTCCCTCCCTCCCTCTCTTTCTCTGCATATGTATCTCTCTGGTTACAAATAATTTTTTTAAAGGCACCTTAAGGACAAGATGTGATGCCTAGAGTCTACTTTGCCATTCTTCCCTCGTCATGATGAAACTTGAGACTGAAACCAGAATAAACCCTTTCCTCCCATTAAAAAGGTATTAAAGTATAGCTATACTCTCTCTTATCTTTTCAGTAACTATTTTTTTTAAGATTTATTTTTATTTATTTATTTATTAGAGACAGAGAGAAGGGTGGGGAGAGACAGAGAGAGAGAATGGGTGTGCCAGGGCCTCCAGCCACTGCAAACGAACTCCAGGCGCATGCGCCACTATGTGCATCTGGCTTATGTGAGACCTGGAGAATCAAACCTGGGTCCTTAGGCTTTGCAGGCATGCACCTTAACTGCCAAGCCATCTCTCCAGCCTACTTTTCAGTAACTATTATTACTCCCATTTTACAGATCAGAATGAACCTTGGGCTCATATGCCTCTTTATGTTTCCTTTTAGGAAGAGAACTTTAAAAATAATGAAAACAAAGCCGGGCATGGTGGCACACGCCTTTAATCTCAGCACTCTGGAGGCAGAGGTAGGTAGGAGGATTGCCATGAGTTCAAGGCCACCCTGAGACTACAAAGTGAATTCCAGGTCAGCCTGAGCTAGAGTGAGACACTACCTCAAAAAACCAAAAATAATAATAATAATAAATAAATATAACGAAAGCAGTAGCTTATGTTTACTAAGCAGTTACTCTGTGCTACAGACTGTTTAAAAAAGTTATCTGTGTTAATTCACCAAACACTCAAATTCCAGTTAGGTGACTATTATGATTCTCATACTTGAGATAATGCAGTGACAAAGAGATAAAGAAATTGGTCTAAGGTTACATAATAAGTAACCAGGCTAGATTTTTAAACCAGGAAGAATATAAGAAGCATATATTCTGAGCTTTGATGGAATGCATGATGTTAAAAGCAGTAAGTAAAAGCTATTATACCAAAGTTTCTACTTTCTCCCATGGCGGTTGGGGGTGGGGGAACACTTATAATGCTAGCAACTGGGGAAGATTGAGGCAGGAAGATCTAGAGTGCAAAGCCACCCTGGGATATATAGTGAGCCTCTGTCTCAAAACCAAAACAGATATTGCATGTTAAACATGACACATTTTACTTAAGGACTTAAACAGGAAAAGCTTAAATAATAATAAACCTGATTTGCCTGTATTAAATGTAAAGGGATTTTATATTGAGAAAAACTATAGTGGCCATTTAAAAAATGATGTAATATAAAGTTTAAAAATGTAGATTAGGAGGAAATGAATGTTTATAACACAAAAGACTACAAAACAAAGCCAGGAGTGGTCTTTCAGCCTTTCATCCCAGCACTCACGAGGCAGAGGTAGGAGGATCACCATGAGTTTAAGGCCACCCTGAGACTACATAGTGAGGCAAGCCTGAGCTAAAGTAAGACCCGACCTCACAACACCCCCCCCCCAAAAAAAAGACTACAGAATATATAAACAATTCAAAAAAGCAGAAAAAGGTCAAATGGTATTAGATAATTCAAAAGAAAATACAAATGACAAGCATATAAAAATGTCCTTGGTGGTAGGTGTATGCTTAACATGCTGAAGGCCCTGAATTCTTAAAACTCCAACAGAACCACCATCCACCACCCCCCCCAAAAGGGAGGAAAAGAAGGGACAGGAGAAAGAGGAAGAAACCATTTCATAGAAGAAAAGGATTTCATGTGGACTAGCACTGATTTATAAAGTCCTAACAATAAATAGAACAAGGGGGCTGGAGAGATGGCTTAGCGGTTAAGGCGCCTACCTGCTAAGCCTAAGAACCTGGTTCCAATCTCCAGGTCCCACGTTTAGCCAGATGCAAAGTGACACAAGGGCGCAATGCTGCACTTGCCCACAAGGGGGCGCACGTATCTGGATTTTGTTCTCAGCAGCTGAGAGACTGCTGGCCCGCCCATCTCTATCTGTCTCCTTCTCCCACTCTGTCTCTCTCTGTGTCTCTCTCCAAAAATAATAATAAAAAAAAAAATAGAACAAGGACTAAACTGCTTGGTTTATATATAATATAGCCTGGTAACAAGCTACTTCTGATAGTAATTTACCTATGTTTCATTAAAACTGAGTCTGTACACATTCTAAACCCCAACAATACCACTCATATATCCTATAAAGCAAAGCTCATGAATACATGCACACATTTAAAAAGCCATAGAACTATATATTTTATTTTGTAAACATCCATCAATAGTGTAACAGATAAATGCCATTAGCAGTGAAAATAAATGAAACAGAGCCACAATGGAGTTTTATGACATGTAATTTATATAAAAGTTTTAAAATATAAAAAAAATTAGATATTATTTGTTGACATCTGTAGACAGTAAAATGTTAAATAAATGTACCGAATTAAAGACAGAAGTTAGTGAAGGTTAAAGGCCCTACAATCTGGCTGCTAGCTATGAGAGGCTTCAAAGAACAGTGTATTTGTCCTTTTTTTACTGGGTCTTTTTTGGCTGACCTGGAATTAACTATGTAGTCTCAGGCTGGCCTCAAGCTCACAGCGATCCTCCTACCTCTGCCTCCCAAGTCCTGGGATTAAAGGCGTACGCCACCATACCCAGCTTATTTGGTCTTGCTCTGTATCCCAAGCTGACCTTGAACTCTCAAGTTTGCAATCCTCTGTCTCTTCTCTCACAAGAGCATAAGCATTACCACCATGCCTCACTTTATTTTTCCTCTCAAGTTTTGGAAATGTACTCTGCCACTGAGCTACATACTCTGCTTAACTTCTTGATATTGGAAATAGGTACATGGATATCAGTGTCCTTTGTATTTTCATATTAAAACTTTTAAAATGTAAGTAAGAGTTTATATATTGAGAATTAATCTTTATTTTGCTAGCATTTCAGAAAAATAGTTATTGAAAAATTTTTTGCAAAATATCAAAAAAAACCCTTTCAATTACATTGTAAAAAAATTTGGTACAATATCGTTTATTTTGAAAGAAAAAAGGGAAATTATTCATTCATCTTGACTAACCAAATAAGTTGTGTAATTAAAACTGTGCTCCATATACTATTTTTAAAAAAGTTCAGAAAAGCTCTCAAATAACATGGTCAATAATGTTTGCCTGAATTAGAGCCAACATGCTTAATTTAAAGTACTTTCTGCTGCCTCCTGATAAATGCTAAAGCACTGACAAGGCTACAGGATTTATAAGGACATTATGGAACTATTCTGAAACAACATAATATATTTAAAGCTTCAACTTACCAATTCCCATAGTCAAAATCAAAGGCAATAGTAATCTCAGTCCCCTTTGGAATACTTTGCATGGAATAGATGTAAAGATGTATGGTTCCATCTTCAATTTCATGCCTCACCTGTTACAGAATAATTTTATATTTCTATAAACTACTTTCTATGTTTTGAAGCATGTTATCCAGAAATTTGGGAAACTGCTCTTAAAAATACTTTGCAAACATAACTGGGAAGTTTACTGTTGATTACACATTATAAGACAGAAGTATAAATCATTGGTTATCATCTGGAAGGCTTTTCTAAGATAAACTGCACTACTGTCAACCCTTAGAAGCCCAGCATGTGACATATAAAATAGGGCTGGAGAGATGGCTTAGCAGTTAAGGCACTTGCCTGCAAAGCCTAAAGACCCAGGTTTGATTCTCCAGATCCCACATAAGCCAGACACACATAGTGGTGCATGCATCTGGAGTTCGTTTGCAGTGGCTAGAGGCCCTGGCATGCCCATTCTCTTTCTCTCTAATAAATAAATGAAAATAAAATATTTAAAGAATATATAAACAAAATCATTTTTATCAATTCAAAGATTCATATTTTTACTGTTTAGTATTTCTGAAATTCTGGGGGGGGGGTGTCTTTAAGCAGAGCTTGAGATCGATAAGATGCAATGGTAAGTATAGCTTGTTTCATACACACTGTTCTGGTGTCACTTCCCATGATGCTCTTTTAGTTCTCAGTACTTTCTTTCTTTTTTTTTTTTTTTTTTTTTTTTTTTTTTTTTGAGGCAGGGTCTTACTCTAGCTCAGGCTACTTGGAACTCTGAGCTGGCCTTAAATTCAAGGTGATCCTCCTACCTCAGCCTGCCAAGTGTGTGTGCCACCATGCCTGGCTTTTTAGTTTTGAGTGTGTGTGTGTGTGTGTATGGTGCACCAGGGTCTCATGTAGCTGCAAACGAATGCTAGACATACCACTTTTGGAGTCCACATAGAGTGGGTGCTGGGGAACCAAACCTAGGCTGGCAGGCCTTGGAATCAAATCCTTAAATCACTGTGCCATTTTCCCAGGCCCAAGTACTACTTTGTTATGGAGAAAAATAAAGTACAGAAAGGCTAGGGTATATAGTTCAGTAGTAAAACACTTGCCTGGCTGCTTGCATAAGGCCCTAGATTCAATCCCCAGTACCACAATTAAAAAAAAGTGAAAAATGATATAAGATAACAAACAAAACTACTAAGCTGTAGAGAAGACATAGTTGGATCCAAATTCTAAAATCTTAAGTTTAAAAATCGGATAATTATAAACTTAAAGATGTTTAATTTTGGCATGTAAAATTATTTTTTTACACTCTATGGTAAAAAACAGTCTTTTTTGTTTGTTTGTTTTTTGAGGTAGAGGCTCACTCTGGAATTCGCTATGTAGTTTCAGGGTGGCCTCAAACTCACGGCAATCCTTCTACGTCTGCCTCCCAAGTGCTGGGAGATGTGTGCCACTACGCCAGCTTAAAATACAGTCTTAATGAACATTTTTATAGTACCATACACAAAACAGTCTGCTTTAGCTTTGTCATGGAGCTTGTAAAATCCTAACTTTATATCTGACACATCAATATAGCTCGGAGGAAAACAGAAGTCCAATCAATATTCCCTTTTACAAGGAACTTCAGAATTTTGTCAGTGTAGAAACTAAATTTTAGGACCAAAGAGACTATCACCTACATTTTTACAACAGAAAAATTATGGATATGAGATGTGTTTTCAGCTAGTAAGTTCACTTTTATACTCAGTGCTCAGATCCTATAGATAATCTAATTTACTTCCTAGAATACTGTAATAAGCTTACCTCTGCATTGGGTGAACAAGAACGTCTGATGAATCGAGCCTCATTCCCAAAAGTTCTTGCATCAACACACATTTCTAGCCCATGAAATTTAGAGTAGAATAATACAAAAGGATATGGCCTACAGAAAAAGAAAAAAACAACGGCATTATAAGCTATTAATACTTTAGTGTACAACAAGGTTGGGGATATAGCTCAGTAGCTGATTGCCTGCTTAACATCCCTAGGTACAATCCCCCAATACTACCCCCCCCCCAAAAAAAAAGAGCTTAAGAAATTTCTGGGCTAGAGAGATGGCTTAGTAGTTAAAGCGTTTGCCTGCAAAGCCAAAGGACCTAGGTTCGATTCCCCAGGACCCACATAAGCCAGAAGCACAAGGTGGCACATGCACCTGGAGGTTGTCTACAGTGGCTAAAGGTCCTGGCGCACCCATTCTCTCTCTCTCTCTCTCTCTGTGCCTCTTTCTCTCAAATAAATAAAATAACGTTTATAAAAAAGAAATTTCTGAAAGAGTCATATTAAGTAATGAAGCAAAGATAGGCAATCTAACTCTAGAAGCCACTATTACCTTATGATACTTTATACTAGGAAGATTTTTATATGCCTCTTAAACTTGACTAAGTAAAAAACAAATAATTTATGGTAGAACTTCTATGAAGATTAAAAAAGTGAATATATCCTTTACAGAAGGATAATTTCATGTTTTAAAAGTTCCTATTTGGGCTGAGGAAGATGACTTAGTGGGTAAGGTGCTTGCCTGGGAAGCCTAAGGACCCAGGTTCAACTCCCCAGCACCCATGTAAGCCAGATGCAAAGTGGCTCATGCGTCTGGAGCTCATTTGCAGTGGCTAGAGGCCCTGGTGTGCCCATCTCTCTCCCTCTCTCTCATTAATAAAAAATTATTTAAAAAGTAAAATTCTTATTTCTTGCTGCTGTTAAAACTGACTTATACAAGGTTCAGATTAAATTTGTTATATAAGTATAGCTTTTATGCATCCTCCATATCTTAATACACAAATTATAGCCTAGAAATGTTTCTATTAATTGTAGGATATAGAATAGAGGTGTTATCCCTCTACAGATAACATTATGCTTCTATACCTCTAAGAAACAATAGATAATGGGGCTGGAGAGATGGCTTAGCAGTTAAGGAGCTTGCCTGCAAAGCCAAAGGACCCAGGTTTGATTCCCCAAGACCCATGTAAGCCAGATGCACAAGGTGGCACATGCATCTGGAGTTCGTTTGCAGTGGCTTGAGGACCGGATGTGCCCATTCTCTATCTGCCTCTTTCTCTCTCTCCTTACTCCCACCCTCAAAAAAAAGAAAAGAAACAACAGATATCAAAGGATCATAACAATTGTCCATAAGAATCTCAAAACCATTCCAGTATCAACAAAGTGGGGTTGAAAGTGGTGGTGATTATATGGGACCAAATCTAACATTGTCTAATAGAGAAGAAGGGGTTTTTATTATGGACACTATAATATTTTCAAGTTCTAGCAAATATGTTACAACAATTAGGTACTGGATATAAAGTTCTGGATTAGCTTAATCAAAAGTTCCAGACTGATATTCTAACATAAATAAGTGGTTAAGGTTAACAAGATGGAAATGAGCAAGAGACTGAAAAATGTATTTTCTATTTTGTTATTACCATAGTTAGGGCAAATTGTCATTAGTGGATCAACCACATGACAATTTTAAATACTGAAATGATCACTAAGGAAACAACACACATAATCACAGCATTCAGATAAAATAGTAAAAACACCCGCCATGTTTGGTGGGTCACACTTACAATCCCAGCACCCAAGAGGCTAAGGCAGGAGAAACAGACCAACCTAGGCTATAGAATAAGACCCTGTTCTCTGCAAAGGAAAACAAT
This sequence comes from Orientallactaga sibirica, assembly GCA_036365145.1. Taxonomy (NCBI): domain Eukaryota; kingdom Metazoa; phylum Chordata; class Mammalia; order Rodentia; family Dipodidae; genus Orientallactaga; species Orientallactaga sibirica. Next base: position 27,422,953 of record JAEOAD010000022.1, read on the forward strand.
ATCAAATAACACTTAACTGTAGAAAACAAATATGGGATAAATGAATGTACCTTTTAAAGAAATATCCATTTGCTTCAAACTGTTCCCTTAGCATAAACTTTCCTCTGTATTCAATGATAAGTGTATCAGGAGGCAAATCTTTGGCAGATTTGAGAATTTTTTTATTCTTCTGTATATGACTCTAGAATCAGTAAAAGTTGAGATTAACTCTGATTGTTTTCACACTAAATAAGATGTGCAATACAAAAACAACGTTGTTCCACAATTTTTGGCACATGACATACCTCTACAGGAGGTTTAAAAAGTAAATTGTTGGTATTTATTTCTGATTTACTGGTGTCCTTTTTATCATTACCGTTGCCTAATTTTTGAGCTAGTCTTTGTGCTTCCCTCTGAACACCTTCACTATACTGGTTGTTATTTGCCTCTTCATAGCGGTCCATCCATGCTTTGATTTTTGTCTCCCATCCAAAATTTGCACCATCAGATGAAGGATCAGTTTCTGGAGCTGAACCCTGAAGTCACAGCAAAGTAAGGATTACTATTTGAATGCAAGTACTTACACCCTTACACACAGAAAAGTAAATGGCAACTTATAAAAAATACAGCATTTGGCTAAGTTGGTACTAGTGAAAAGATCAAAAATTCCATTCTTGCACTAGATGTCAGAACACCAGCTAGAAAAATGAAGGCTATGTGAAGCAGCAGTGGCAGTAATTCAAGTTTCCTTGTCAGTCACTATGGTAGCCAATTTAAGAATATCAGTAAAATTACAAATATTCAAACTCTGGATCATCAGCTGTGGTAAAGGAAAGGTAGTATATGAAACTTCTGATTTTAGAGAATGCAAGTATCACTCCGTAGCAACATACTATGTAGTATTTGTTCACAGTTCTATTTGGCAAGAATAAATCTGTAATTATATATAAACTATACATGCTGCACATTATGCTAATTTTAACATATTTTATAAGAACTACACTGGGATATTTCAATCCAGGGTAATTTTTTTTTCGAGGTAGGGTCTCACTCTGGTCCAGGCTGACCTGGAATTAACTATGTAGTTTCAGGGTGGCCTCGAACTCACGGTGATCCTCCTACCTCTGCCTCCCAAGTGCTGGGATTAAAGGCATGCACCACCATGCCTAGCAGCAGAGTAATTTTAAAATTATAACCAATCATTCATAGGATAAATTTAGTTGTAAATGCCATTTATAATTTTTTTTTAAGGTAGAGTGATCACTGTAGCCCAGGCTGAAATGGAATTCACTTTGTATTCTAGGGGGGCCTCAAACTCATGGAGATCCTCCTACCTCTGCCTCCCGAGTGTTGGGATGCACCACCACACCCGGCTCCATTTATAATTTTTTGTATATATTATTGAACACTTTGATGGAAAACAAATTATTTCTATATGTTCAAACAAACTCACAGGAAGCTTGTTTTTTTTTCTTCAAGGTAGGGTTTTACTCTAGCTCAGGCTGGCCTGGAATTTACTAGGTAGTCTCAGGGTGGCCTTGAACTCACAGCAATCCTCCTACCTCTACCTCCTGAGTGCTGGGATTAAAGGTGTGGGCTACGATGCCTGGCAACCAAACTGAAATTTTAATTTAGATTTCATAAATATTTTTGCAAGTCAGGCATGGTAGCACAGGCTTATAATTTTAGCAATTCAGGAGGCTGAGACAGGAAGGAGTATCATAAGCTCAAGTACAAGTCCAAACTGGGCAACTTAGGGAGAATCTGTCTGAAAAATAAAGTTAAACAGGATCAGAAATATATCTTCATGGTACAGCACTTGTCTATTATATCTCAGGTTCAATTCCCAGTACTAGAGAGAGAAATCACTAACACTGGTAAAATTTACTACCAGACTATCTTCCATAGGAATGACCAACCTTTATTACCTAAGTATTTTTCTATAATGAAAGATAAACTATTATAAGATGGTCTCTTCTTCCATTCTTCAGGCTGGGGTTTACACAGGATATGCAGATTCAAACTCAAGTAGTTTCAGGCCCCCTCATGCTTGTGTAGGAAGCAATCTTACCCCTTTTTGGCTCTTACATGGGGTCTGAACTCAGTTTATTCAAGAGTTGCGCAGGAGCCGGGCGTGGTGGCGCACGCCTTTAATCCCAGCACTCGGGAGGCAGTAGGAGGATCGCCGAGAGTTCGAGGCCACCCTGAGACTACATAGTGAATTCCAGGTCAGCCTGGACCAGAGTGAGACCCTACCTTGCAAAACCAAAAAAAAAAAAAAAAAAGAGTTGCGCAGGAAGCACTTATCCAATGGGCCATCTTCCAACACACCACTTTTTTTTTTCCCAAGGTAGGGTCTCACTCTAGCTCAGGCTGCCCTGGAACTCACTCTGTAGTCTTAGGGTGGCCTCAAACTCACAGTGATCCTCCCACCTCTGCCTCCTGAGTGCTGGGATTAAAGGCATGCGTCACCACACCCAACTCATATTTCCCACCCCCTCCCAGGTAGGGCCTCACTCTAGCCCAGGCTGACCTGGAATTCACATGTAGTCTCAGGGTGGCCTCAAATTCATGGCAATCCTCCTACTTCTGCCTCCCAAATGCAGGGATTAAATGCATGCAACACCATGCCCTGCTTCATATTCTTAATACTAATTTAATAATTTAAGAAATTAGTGTCCAGCATAGTGGTACCTGCCTATAATCCCAGCACTTGGGAGGCAGAGATAAGTATAACGAAGTTCAAGGCCCTGCCTGGTCTACACAACTACCCAGGGCTAAATAGCAAGATCCTGTCTCAAAAAGGGGGAAGGGGTTGTAGCAGAAAAAGTTATTTGTTATCCCTTACTAGCTAACCCAGAAAGCTACAGTAACCCCATAAAACTAATGCTATGACCTAATACAAGCCCAAGTTTTAGGGAAAAGGGAGAGGTGGACAGTGTTGCTTTTGTCAGAAATAAAGCCGGGCATGGTGGTGAACAACTTTAATCCCAGCCCTCTGGAGGCAAAGGTAGGAGGATCACCATGACTTTGGGCCACCCTGAGACTACATAGTGAACTTCAGGTCAGCCTGAGCTAGAGTAAGACCCTACTTCGAAAAAACAAACAACAACCAAAAATAAAAAAATAAAAATAAAAACAATAGGATATATTCTAATTAATTCAAGGTACATGTGACTACTTTGTACTTATATCAAGAATCTATGGTGATTTTTTTATAGTACAATAGCTAGCATGACTACCTACAGAATTCCAACTGTGCCGAACAAATTTTCAAATGTGACTACATTCAAATGTATAATATACTAACAATAAAGTAGCATCAGAAACATGAAATACAGTGATAAATGAAATTTTCATTATACCAGTTTTAATCAGAAACTGCTTTAATTACAAAGTAGTTTTATACATTCCCGTTTTGATTAATGTTTTACAATGATAATAAACTATGAGTGGTTATTAATCTGGTTATAATTCTAAGGTCCTACTTATGGCACAGACAAGCATCCTCTTGGTAAGCTCTTGAGTAAGAGATGGTTAACAATAATAATACCTTAAATTTAATATAGTTACCTTAACTCTTGATGACTTCCTAGATCCTTCACGAAAGGCCTAAAATAAGCATGGAATTCTTAGTTAGTTTTTTAAAAAGCTGAATATGACTAAGACTCAACTGGCTGATGAAGGTATTTTACTAAAATGAAATAACATAAGAAAAAAATAATAACAACCAATAAAGCTAGCATAAAGGGACGGGTGAAGTAAATACAGGGATCTACTACAAAAATATTCTGCTAATAATGCAGACTACACAGAATATGAAAATATGTTTATAATCTGATACTAAGACAAAACTTCCAAAATTTCTATGTGCTAAATGTTATAACCATAACTACTGCACACTATGATAACTACAGATAATCAAAAAGCTAAACAATGCTGGGTACTCAGGAAACAGAGGGATCACTATGAGTACAACACTAGCTTGGGACTACAGAGTGAGTTCCAGATCAGCCTAAGCTAAAATGAGACGCTACCTTGAAAATAACAAAAGCTAGAAGAAAACATTTATAAAATGTACAGCAAAAAGAGCTAATTTTTCAGGAGATATTTAGTCTCATTCAAATATGACACATGCATGTTTCAAATACTATAAAATGTACCATTAATATATAGTTTTTATGTATCAAAAAAGTATATTACTTATGAAATATATGAAAATACATAGAAAGTATTATCCAAATATAGTAGACATACTATAATTTTAAGTGTTATTACTTTTAATTCTGCAAACAAATACAAGTAATATTTAAATCCATAATGGAGCTTAAGTGTTAAACAAAATTACACTCAGGAAATATTTACTGAGACCCCACTAATATGCTAGATCCTGAGTTAAAATTAATTTCTATCACCTTTATTCTCCCAAGTGTGAACTCTAAAATAGAAACTAAAGCCTAAAGATAATATGTATCCATACATATTTAAGTAACAAATTTGTACACAGATTGTATGCATAAGAAACAAGTTTTTTTTTTTTTTAAAGAAACGAAGGAAGGAAGGGAGAGAGAAAGGAAGAAAAATGTAGATAAAAGCCTTTATGTACTCTGGAGAATACATATATTAAGACAGACAAGAAAGAACCACAGTTCCTGAGAGTAAAAACTATGAACAAAGACAATATAAAGACATGTTAAATTCAAGAGAAATTCATAATGTCATTTGAACCCACTAAAAAGCAGTATGATGATATGTGATTTGTCTTTTTAAAAAATTCAACTGAAAGCCAGGTATGGTGGTGCATGCCTTTAATCCCAACCCTTGGGAGGCTGAGGTAGGAGGATCACTGTGTTTGAAGCCAGCATGGGCTACAGAGTGAATTGCACGTCAGCCTAGGCTAGAGTGAGACCTTACCTGAAAAAACCCAAAATATGTATCAATTAAGCCTGGTATGGTGGCTAATGCTTTTGATCTCAGCTCTCAAGAGGCTGAAGATCAACCTAAATTTGAGGCAGGCCTGAGCTAATGAGTGAGTTCCAGACCAGCCTGGGCTATAGTGAGACCCTAACTCAAAAAAAAAAAAAAAAAAAAATCATCAAATTAGATCATGAAAGGCTGATTTTAATTTGGGTCTAGATACTACATTGCTTTTCTCTGTATGGAGTCTATATAATGTTCAGAGAAGTAAAGGGATATAAGAAAAAAATTTATAAGAAATACAATAATCAAATGCAGAAGAGGAAAGAGGCTAAAGTAAGAGAAATCAAGGATGAAACGGAATTACTCTACATACTATGGGGACTTGGTCTAAGTTTATAATAGCACAAAGGAAAAAATATATTAAGGAGACATTTCAAAGAAAAAAATCTAAAGGGCTTTTGAAAATAAATTTGGATGTCAAGGACTAAAGAAGACAGAGATTTTAGAACCTATGTATTTCGGTATGTTGCAACACACACACAAAGAAAAATAGATATGTAAAAGATGGTCAAGGGAGCTGGGTGTGGTGGCGCACGCCTTTAATCCCAGCACTTGGGAGGCAGTGGTAGGAGGATCGCCGTGAGTTCAAGGCCACCCTGAGACTACATAGTTAATTCCAGGTCAGCCTGGGCCAGAGTGAGACCCTACCTCGAAAAACCAAAAAAAAAAAAAAAAGATGCTCAAGGAAAACAAGTTTGGTGTAGAGAACACTAGAAGAAAATGTTACATGTTCAGTTTCTTTGATTCAAAATGCTTGAGCTCAGTAGTTTCAGATTGCTATTTTTTATTCTTCTTCTAGATTTTGGAATATACTGTAATTTGAAAGTTGAGTCTCACTAACTTGAAATTTCAAAATGCAAAAGCCGGGCTTGATGGCATCTTTAATCCCAGCACTTGGGAGGCAGAGGTTGGAGGACTGCTCTAAGTTTGAGGCCAGTCTGAGACTACATAGAGAATTCCAGGTCAACCTGGGCTAGGGTAAGACCCTACCTCGAAAACCTGCCTCAAAAAAAAAAAAAAAAAAATCAAAATGCTCCCAACTTTTTTTTGAGAAGAGTTTCAGATTCTAGAGTCTTTCAGATTTTCATATTAATAACATTCAACCTGTAACTCAACACTCATAAATAATTTTTGTTAGTAATATACCTACTTAGTAAAACAGTCAATGTCTTTTAAAACTTTATCTTGGGCTGAAGATGGCTCAGCAGTTAAGATGCTTTGCCTGCAAAGCTTAAGGACCCAGGTTCAATTCCCTAGTATCCACTTAAAGCCAGATGCACAGCGATGCATGCATCTGGAGTCTGTCTGCAATGGCTGGAGGCCCTGGCAAGCCCATATCATTCTCTCTCTGTCAAATAAAACATCTAGGAAAAAAAAGAAAAAACTTTATCTTGGGGGCTAGAGAGATGGCTCAGCAATTAAAGGAACTTGCTTGCAAAGCCTGATGGTCCGGGTGTGACTCCCCAGTACCCACATAAAGCCAGATGCATGAAGTGGTGCATGCATCTAGAGTTCATTTGCATTGGTGGCAAGAAAGTGGTATGCCCATTCCGGCCCCCTCCCACTTGCAGATAAATACATAAAAATATTTTTAAAAACCAACAACAAATACTTTAGCTTAGCCAGGTGTGGTGGTGCACTCAGGAGGCAGAAGTAGGAGGAGCGCCATGAGTTCAAGGCCACCCTGAGACTACACAGTGAATTCTAACTCAGCCTGGGTTAGAGCAAGACCCTACCTCGCAGGAAAAGGGGGGAACCACACAACTTTATCTTGCCTTTAAATAATGTTTACATTTTGAGTCAAAATCTTGAATTACAAAAACACCAAGGATACTTTGATACCATTTTCTGAAAAGTGAAAAACAATCACGTGTCCAAAATATTTATGACTAATTCCATCCACTTTTCCACAATTAACCATAAGAGTAAGCTGAATGATAAAGCTATATACCTTTGCTACATTTTACTGTTTTTATTTTTATTTTTCCTTTTTTGTTCGAGGTAGGGTCTCACTCTAGCCCAGGCTGTCCTGAACTCACTATGTAGTCCCAGGATGACCTTGAACTCACAGTTATCCTCCTACTTCTGCCTCCCAAGTGCTGGGATTAAAGATGTGCACCACCACACCCGGCTTATTTGCTACATTTTATATTGCATATTGCCCCAATTTTTAAAAAAAACACAAACACAGTGGAACAAAGTAGGTGTTTATGCCCAGTTGTTGGATTTTTAAAAAAAACTTAATGTCTTGAATGTCTTTTCCATTTTAATAAAAGCCATATTCAGAAATAAATGACACAATCAAGACCCAGGGTTTATTCATTTTAAATACCCACAAGTCATTGCAGCCAGAGGAAATACAATCTATTCTTTATTAAACCAAATGATGTAAAACAAATATACAAGGATCAATTCTCTTTTATACAGTAACAAAGAAAAAATTTCAAAACAGTACACAAAAAAGCTGAACCAGCATCTAAACTATAAAAGGAACATAAATATTGGTGCAAATTACAGGCAGGGATGAGGTAAATAATGAAATTAGGCAAAGTGTGAGTAAGCACTGGAATTAAGTAAGTACTGGCTTAAGTGCCATGATAGAATGCAAAGAGAGAACATATTTTCTGGAAAGAAAATTCCTGGCAGAAGTAGTACTTGAGATAAGTTTCAATAAGTTTCTAAAAGAAAAAAAGACTTGGAGGAGACTTTCTCGTGGTAAAGGTAACAAATAGAATAAGCAAAGACATGGCCAGAAAGTGTGTGCAGAGCCTGGTAACAGTGAATTGTCCAGATTGAAGATTAAAATATAAACAGAAAAGGAGCAGAACAGGAAGCAGACAAACATGAAGACTCTGGTAGTCCAGCTGACTGAGAACATGAAGATGCCATTAGATAAAGAAAAGAAATGAAGTTAATGCTGTTTCCTGCTAAATCACCAGCTATATCAAGGGGAAAAGGCTTTATTTGAAACCCTTACTTCATATCTAGGAATAATTTCATTCAATAATAGCAATACAGTCAATGTGACAAAAGTCTTTACTAATAGTTATAGTCACATATTATTTAAGAACAAGGATATATTCTGAGAAGTGGGTTAGTAAGCTTTTTTTGTCCTTGTTGCAAACATTAGTGCATGTGCTTAAACAAACGTATCTTATAGCTTAATGACCCTTGTCTACAACTCTGTACATCATGCTACTGTGGCCAACTGTAACCTAATGGTTAAGTGTTTTTGTCTCAACTTATCTAAACTTAGAAAATATACAGTAAACACACTATGTGACAGGAAGTCTTCACCTTATAATCCTATGAGATCACCTCTGCTTTTGCAGTCCATCACTAGGAAATTTTACTAGTAAGTTTAATGAGAAGTTATCAATAGTTTTCTGACATCAGATCCTCGAGATAATCAAATAAAACTTAAGAGAAAATAAATTCAGTAACTAGGAAGTCATTAAAATGATTAAGAAAAGCTATAAACAATCATTACATGCTCTTTCCTACTAATTTATTATTAAAATTTAAGAAATGTTATTTTTGTTTTCTAAAATAATAGCCTGTTCTATTTTACTGGAACAATGATTTTTAAAGCAATCTTCAAAGTTTCTTATCTATGTCAATGTCCATGTCAATTTTTAAGATTCATTAAAATTTTTAAATAAGTTTAAAATGAAAAATAAATGCTAGGGCTGAGGAAGTGGCTTAATGGTTAAGGCATTTGCCTACGAATACTAAGGACCCCAGTTTGATTCCCCAGGACCCACGTAACCCAGAGGCACAAGGGGGCACATGCTTCTGGAGTTCGTTTGCAGTGGCTACAGGACCTAGTGTGCCCATTCTCTCTTTCTTTCCTACTGCCTCTTCCTCTCTCTTTCTCTCAAATAAATATTTTTTTAAAAATTGCTAGATCCTTTTGTTTCACTATAATCTATTCCTCTATCATATCTTTTCCTATAAAACTAAGCTCCCTGTCAACTCCTATCTACTCATCTAAAAGAAAAAGCAAAGACGTACTTTTTTACATTTTGAAAAGCTTTGTTCTTTCTCCCCACTTTTTTTCCGTCTTTTATCATTAACCTTGGACACTCTTGAAGCAGTTAAAGTAATTGAAGTTGGAGTATGCTGAAATGCGGTATATAATTCCACAGGAACTTCATCACCACTCTCAGTTGCACTGGTATCACCATCTTCAAATGAAAAACAAGTTATTACACATCTAATACTTAATTTTTAAACACTAAACAGCCTTCTAAATGACAAAGCATTACCTCCATTTCTAAAGAATACATACATTTTCTCACTTTGGTTACCTCACTCATGACAGTAAGACATGTAATTTAAATGCGAACTACAAAAAAATATCTTTTTTTGCACATTAACCTAAAAAGAATCCAAAAGTCTGACAACATACTCTTGTGGTATGATTGTGTAAACAGGCACTATGTACAATACCAGTGGAAATTCAAATTTTCCTACGATGAGAATTTAGCTATACCTATCCCTTCCAGTCAATCATCCCAGTTCTAGGAATCCAGGCAAGGATGAAATAGCAAAAGTACTAAAACAAACATGCAACTAGGATTCACAGAAGGTTTTGTTCATAACAACAAAACAAAAATACTAGAAATAATACAAAATGCCCAGAGAAATAATTAACTATAATTATACAAAAACGGTTATAGCGGTCTTCAACCAAAATACTGGTGAAGCTGGGCATGGTAATATATACCAACATTTGGGAAATTAAGGCAGGAGGATCACTAGTTTCCCCCCTCACTTCCAGTTTGAACATACAAAAAGATCAATAGGCTGATGTCCCAGTATTGTACATTATACACATTAGTCTGCCCACAACACAGTTCAAGCCACTTCCACCAGTGGAATAAAGGCTGGCTTCCCACCCATTAGAAGAAACATATTTTTTATTTTAAGCATGAAAAGAATATAAGAGATTACTAGCACTAAAATGGCCCATTGCTCACTTCTGTTCTTTATTCTTTTGGCTATCAGGCTTGCTGGTACTAGTGTCATATTTCCAACAAGCTAGATGCACATCCTCGTGTTTGTCTCTGAGCTGGCGGGGCTGAACTAATCTCAGAATTTCATCCACAGAGCTGTGAATAGGAAAATTCCTTTATCGTCATTGATAAAGAGGCCACTTCAAGATCCTATAATTCTGAACAGTAATGTGCTTTGGATCTGGTACGAGTCCTCTTTGTTTCTTGGCTGGGTTGAACTACACTACATGAGAGAAGTAAGAATCCACAGAAGCACCAAACACTTGGCATTGAGTTTCTTACATTCTTCAGCCCTATCACTGAAAGCATCATGGGACACACAAGTGAAGTCAAGAGGGTAAAAGAACACAACATATTTTCCTTTGTACTTAGTCATAAAGCTGCTATCTTTGAACTGACCATCTGGCAGAGCAGCTGTGGCTTTCAAGTTGGGGGCAGGATGCCCAGTTTGGGCATTTTCTGAAGATATCTCACTTTCTACAGTTCCAACCCAAAAGTCTACAAAACAGAAAGCAGCACAGCTGGGCAAGAAAATGCTGGATTACATAGTGCTTGCACTATGCACTATATAGTAAATTCAGGCCAACCTGGGCTAAATAGTGAGGCCCTATCTCAAAATTAAATAATAGCAAAGAAGGGAAGGGAAGGAAAAGAGGGCCAGGTGTGGTGGCACACGCCTTTAATTCTAGCACTCGGGAGGCAGAGGTAGGAAGATCGCTGGCCATCCTGAGACTATATAGGGAATACCAAGTCAGCCTGGGCTAGAGTGAGACCCTACCTCGAAAAACCAAAAAAAAAAAAAAAAAAAAAAAAAAAAAAAAAGAAAAGAAAAAGGAAAGGAAAGAAGGAAGGCTAAAGGAAAAGAAGAAAATTGTGGCATACATTATACAACATTTAGAAACTGTCTCTAAAAAGTAAATAAACACATAATAGGATCATCATGCTGATGAGAATATTTTGCTTCTAAAATCAGGCTTCCTAGTTAGGCATTGTGGCGCATGCCTTTAATCCCAGCACTCGGGAGGCAGAGGTAGAAGGATCGCCATGAGTTTGAGGCCACCCTGAGACTACATAGTGAATTCCAGGTCAGTCTGAACTAGACAGAGACCCTACCTCTAAAAAAAAAAAAAAAAAAAATGCTTCCTGTGAGTATGAAAACTATGGGTGATGCAAGTTTACTTTGTTTTCCTCTGGTTTGTTTCTTAAAATAAAGAGCATTGTAATCATCCAAAAAAATAAAGTCTATATTATAAATTCAGTCTAGATTCATTAACAAGGTATCTTGTCTAACTAAAAATTTAATCTTTTATTTATATGAAACAGGTTATACTTTTATCCCCTTGCCCCAGCTCCTGTTACCCTGGGGGCCTCTTTAGTGGGGTTACGGTATTCACTATAGGGTCATGAAGGCCTCAGTCAGTCCCTGTGGAATAGCAGGGATTGTCCCTCAGGACATTCCTGCACACTCTGACACTTATTTATTTTTCCTTCCTTCCTTCCTTCCTTCCTTCCTTCCTTCCTTCCTTCCTTCCTTCCTTCCTTCCTTCCTTCCTTCCTTCCTTCCTTCCTTCCTTCCTTCCTTTTTTTTGGTTTTTCGAGGTGGGGTCTCACTCTGGCTCAGGCTGACCTGGAATTCACTATGTAGTCTCAGGGTGGCCTCAAACTCTCAGTGATCCTCCTACCTCTGCCTCCCGAGTGCTGGGATTAAAGGCGTGTGCCACCACGCCTGGCTTATTTTTTTCAATCATGCTTATTTTAATTTTAGTGTAGGTCTTTCCTACATACCTGACATATTTTCTCTTTTCCGGCGTTGTAGTAGCACTGCTCTCTCTTTATCCAAATTCCTACGTTAAAACATTAACATGTTATTCATCAAACTTTCATAAGCTTAGATATATATGAAACAGATGTTTCTAAGAGTGATAAACTTTATAATCTCTCATGTTCCAAGTCCTTATAACTTCTCATAAAACTAAACATGCAACTCTCATACAACTGAGTTATCACACACTGGGACAAGGCCAGTGGGGAGAATAAATTTAGGTTCACACAAAAGCCTATACACATGAATGTTCTAAGCAACTTTATTTGCAATAACCAAAACAGGAAAAAAGAAATATCCTTTTCAGGCATGGCTCAAGAAATTGTGACACATGTAAAAGAATGGAATAGTGGTACACACAGCAAACTGAATGGCTCTCCTAAAAAAAGCATGCATGGAAGTTGGGCAGGTATGGTGGTGCACACCTTTAATCCCAGCACTTGGGAGACAGAGGTAGGAGGATCACCATGAGTTCAAGGCCACCCTGAGACTAGGTAATGAATTCTAGGTCAGCCTGGGCTAGAGTGAGACCCTGCCACGGGAGGGGGAAAAAAAGCATGCACGGTCATACACTACATGATTCCACTTACGTAACATTATTGAAATGACAAAATCATCAAAATGGAGTGAGTTAGGGAGATGGCTCAGCAGGTGTAAGAGTTCTTGCTGAGCAAGCATAAGAAACTGAGTTCAATCTCCAGCACCCACATAAAAATCTGGGCATGGCAGACAGAAATTGGCCTTGATATCCATGACCTTACAGTGCCTAGCAATACCTTCGCAAGACCCTCAAAATAGAAGAAAAAGATGATGACATCAAATTAAAAGACTAATGGAGAGAGGGAAGGGATATGATGGAGATTGGTGTTCTAAAGTGGAATGGGGGGAGGGGAGGGAAATATCATATGTTTTTTGTATGTAAGTATAGGTGTCAATTAAAAAATAATAATAATTAAAAAAAATCTGGGCATGGCTGTGCATGCTTGCAGTCCCAGAACTGAGGAGTGCAGAGAAGGAGGATTGTTGTCATTCCCTGGCCAGCCAGTCTAACTGAAAAAATGGGGAGTTCCAGCAACAGACAGTCTCAGGGAAATAAGACAGAAGAGCAATAACAAAAGACACTCGATGTTTTCCTCTGTCCTCTGCATGCATGCACATGTGGTATATGCATTTGCACACACACACATACAACACATGCACACATACACACACAAAAAGAAATGGACCTGGCTGTAGTGGTATATGCCTTTAACCCCAGCATTTGAGAGGCAGAAATAGATAGGGAGGATCACTGTAAGTCTTAGGCCAGCCTGGAACTATAGAGTTGAGTTCCAGGTCAGCCTAGGCTAGAGTGAGACCCAACCTCAAAAAACAACAACAGGATGCCAGGTGTGATGGCACACACCTTTAATCCCAGTACTTGGGAGGCAGAGGTAGGAGGATCACCATTCAAGGGCACCCTGAGACTACATACTGAATTACAGGTCAGCCTGGGTTAGAATGCGACCCTATCTCAAACAAACAAAAAAAGGAATGGAGTGTAGATTAGTGGGTGATAAAGGTTGGGGTGAGAGGGGTCCTTGCAGTGATGGAATACCTTGATTCCTTAATGTAAAAATACTAATTATATTGATTTATATTGTATAAACTGTTCCACATGGTGTCACCACTAGGAAAAACACAGATAAGGAAACACAGACACCTGTATTATTTTATGTGTATTTGCAATTAACTCCAAAAGTTTAATTTATTAATAATTTACTAATAACAACAGATAAGTTACAATACATTCAGTTGGTGCTATAACATGGTGAAAACCTTCAAGGGACTTTAAATACATTTATTCAGTATCCTGTTGTACATTATACCTCAAAGGGAAAATGTTCAAACTGCTTTACATAATCATGTTAATGTTCCCAGTGTTAAGGAAGAAATTGAGCTACTATGAAGGGTGAGAGTGGGCAATGATGAAAGGGGCCATACTGTGTGTGTGTGTGTGTGTGTGTGTGTGTGTGTGTGTGTGTGTGTGCGTGCGCGCGTGCTTGAGGCAAAGTCTCACTATAGTCAAGGTTGACCTAAGACTGACTCTGTAGTCCAGGCCAGCCTTGAACTCATGTTAACCCTCCTAACTCACCCTCCCAAGTACCTTTTTAATTTAATTTAATTTAATTTAATTTAATTTTTTTGGTTTTTCGAAGTAGGGTCTCACTCAGGCCCAGGCTGACCTGGAATTCACTATGTAATCTCAGGGTGGCCTCAACTCAGGCGATCCTCCTACCTCTGCCTCTGGAGTACTGGGATTAAAGGCGTGTACCACCACGCCCAGCTCTGTTTTGTTTTTTTAAACCCTTTTCATTATGGAACCAGGTGTAGCTGAGACTGCTGTATTCTACAGAACTAAGCAACTGAATAAGTGTTATGACATTCTAATTATATTATTGTCTTGTTGAATTTGGCTAAAAGGAGCTACAAAAAGATTGTAAAATACAGGGTTGGAGGGATTGCTTAGTGGTTAAAGCATCTGCCTGCAAAGCCAAAGGACCCAGGTTCGATTCCCCAAGACACAGGGGGTGCACGCGTCTGGAGTTAGTTTGCAGTGGCTAGAGGCTCTGGCACGTCCATTCTCTCTCTCTCTCTCTCTCTGTCCCCCTCTTTCTCTGTCAAATAAATAAAAAAAGTTGGTTTTTTTTTTAAAGATTTTATTTTTATTTATTTATTAGAGACAGAGAGAGAGAAAGAGTGAGAATGGGAGCACCAGGGCCTCTAGCTACTGCAAATGAACTCCAGACGTGTGCACCCCCTTGTGCATCTGGCTTATGTGGGACCTGGAGGATCGAACCGGGGTCATTAAGCTTCACAGGCAAACGCCTTAACCACTAAGCCATCTCTCCAGCCCTGTTTTTGTTTTGTGAGGTGGGATCTTGCTCTAGCTCAGGCTGACCTGGAATTCACTTTGTAGTCTCAGGGTGGCCTTGAACTCTTGGCAATCCTCCAACCTCTGCCTCCCAAGTGCTGGGATTAAAGGCGTGAGCCACCACACGTGGCTTAAAATAAAATATTTTTTAAAAAAAGAAAGACTGGGGGGCTGGAGAGATGGCTTAGCGGTTAAGGCGCCTGCCTCCTAAGCCTAGAACGCTGTTTCTAATCTCCAGGTCCTACTTTTAGCCAGATGCAAAGTGACGCAAGGGTGCAATGCTGTACTTGACCAAAAGGGGGCACACGCATCTGGATTTCGTTCACAGCAGCTGAGAGACTGCTGGCGCGCCCATCTCTGTCTTCCTCTGCCTCTCTCTCTGTCTCTCTCCAACAAAAAAAAAAAAAAAAAAGAAAGAAAGAAAGAAATACTGCAAAATATAAATGCAAAATATAAACTTATATTCCCAAATATGAACTAAAATTATAAGGCATAATTCATATTTTACCTTAAAAGTAAACAACTAGTCAAAATTGCTGGTAAGTACAGAAGCAAGGGGCAAAAATATTTTACTTTTCTATGGAGCTTTAAATGTCCATAATAAAAGACCTCCCCTCTTTTTTGTTGTTGTTGTTTTCCAACGTCTCATATAGGCTAGCTTCAAACTCACTATATAGCTAAGGCTAGCCTTGAACTCCTGATCCTCCAGCCTCCATCTTGAAAGTGCTGGGATTATAGGCTTGTACCACTACACCTGGCTCCATAAGGACTACAGGAGTCAGTCCCAGGTCAACCTCGGCTATAGTGAGACCATGCATCAAAACATGCACGCACACACGCACACAGGCAATGGCCCTTTTCATCACTGCCCATTTCCACCCTTCAGAGTAGCTCAATCTCTTCCATAACAACTCTGTCAACTACACCACATTCTATGTCTTGTCAAAATTTATTTGACAGAGCCAGGCATGGTAGCACATGCCTTTATTCCCAGCACTCGGGAGGCAGAGGTAGGAGGATCGCTGTGAGTTCAAGGCCACCCTGAGACTACATAGTTAATTCCAGGTCAGCCTCGGCTAGAGTGAGACCCTACCTCAAAAAAATAAAAAAAATAAATAAAATAATTTATTTGACAGAGAAAAGAAGCCAAAGAGGACAGAGACAGATCCTGGTAACAGCTTTTGGTTATTTCTGTCCCGCTATCATCAGATCTTCATCTTTATCACGGTAAAGCTGGACTCTCCTTCCTTGGGTTGAGACTATAAAGTGCCCTGCTTAGTTCTGCTTACAACTTCCCTCCATAGGTGTACTTTTGGACCTGGAGTCCCTTTTCCATCTTGGGAACTCCATGACTCAGATAACTCTCTCTTGCTCCACATGTACTTCTGTCTCTGATACATCCATGCTAACCTAACTCAGGAACCTTTTTTTCAAAAGGGGGATAGCTATACTCCTGTGATATTTTGTGGATGTCCCTATTGATCTGTGATATAGATTCCCCTGTAGCCTAAGGTCTGGTACATTGTAACCAAGGTAAGAGGCTCATTATCTTTGGATGTTATATCTGAGAGAGGCCATCATACATTTACTACATATTTGAAAAAGGAAAATTCCCATGTACCACAAAGCAGGTAGAATGACAGACCTACCAAATTTTGTATGTAACTAAGTAGGTGTTCCAATAACTCTTGGGGTACAGGAATACTAGGGATTGAACCCAGGGATTGAACTGTCACATGCTAGCCAATTACTCCATCATTAAGCTATATCCATTTTTGTTTTTCTTGTATTTTTACTTTTTATTTTTGAGAGAGACAGAATGAATGGCATGTCAGGGCCTTTCAGCCTCTGTGAATGAACTCCAGATGTGTGTGACCCCTTGTGGGCATGCATGGCAATGCATGCTTGCATCACTATTGCATTTAGCTATCTGTGGAATCTGGAGGATTCAAACAGTTCCTAGGTTTTGCAGGCAAGTGCCTTAACCACTAAGCCATCTCTCTAGCCCGCTCCCCTTTTTTGCTTTTGAGGCAGAGCTTCACTAAATCGCTGAGGCTGACTTTAGCTTATTCTGTACACCTGGCAGACAATGAACTTTTCAATCCTCCTGTCTCAATTTTTCAAGTAGCTAGGATTACAGGCCTATGCCTAATAAACACTTTGACATCATGCACACCACTGAAAAAAAGATGCCAATACTTAGAAGATACACCATTATCTTATGGCTCACTAGTGAAAATAAACTATGATACAATATAAATGGAAAAATTCTTGATCTTAAGAGGTTTCAACATACTAAAAAAATTAAAAATGAACAGTACAACCTTAAAATTGTTAAAATACAGGGATTCATAATTTCTGTCATCTATAAGTAAATTTCTGTTAATTTTTTGTAAAACTACTACCATTTTTATCAGGCATGATAACTTACCTGGGCTGACAACGTTCACATAGATATGTATCAGGAATATGCTGCCTGTCAATCCCCATGCAGTCAATATGTTGCCAAACACTTAAAAAGAAAAACATAACAGACAGACAAAAGGAGAACATAGAAAACATTAAAACCATTTATAAATTAAGATTTGATATTCCATCTATCATTTAAAAGTGCCTACTTCAAACTTAGCACCCTACAAGTTAACCTAAGGTAGATAGTTTGTTTTTTTTTTTTTGGTTTCTCAAGGTAGGGTCTCACTCTTACCCAGGCTAACCTGGAATTAACTATGTAGTCTCAGGGTGGCCTCGAACTCACAGCAATCCTCCTACCACTGCCTCCCGAGTGCTGGGATTAAAGGTGTGCACCACCATGCCCAGCTCAAGTAGATAGTATTTTGAGACTTAAAACAAGAGGTACAAACATAGAATGCACAATATAATTTAAAATGTAATAGTAATAAATACTGTTAGAAAATGTAAGATATCCACACTACTTGGAGCAAGAATAATGGGTATGATGAGAATTGCATTTTGGGAAGCAGAAAGAAAAGGTGTCATCATAACATTTATAAATTAATAGCTATGAGGAGAAAATGGCCAGAATATGCTCAGTGCATCTGCAGAGGACTATTCACTTTGTGCTATCAGAGGGAGGTGTAAAGCTTAGATTATTTCCTCTGTCAACATGTAACAATTTGGTGGTATACAGTGGTAATTCAAAGCAAAGCAAACAAAAGCAAAAAACTAAGTTGTTTTTCCAACATTTCATACTCAAGAAAGGGCAGAACTAGAACAATGCCAAAGGAAAGAGGTGAAACAATCCAAGAGAAATTCTATGGGGACAGAAATTAAACCTAATTACTTACAATAGGATATATAAGCAGTTAGATGCAAACTTCTCAATTTTTATTATTGCCAAAACTTCAAGTGTCCAACCTTGATTTTATATATATATATGATATCAAAATAGTCTTGAGTATTCCTTATACATCATCAGTCACTTCTACTATAACTAAAGTACTAAACTAAATGGTACTGTGTTGTTTTTTACTTCTCAACAGAGAATACTGGGACAAGAATTTGTAGAATATGGAAGTATACAGTAGAATACATATATAAAATAGGGCAAAAGACAAAGGGGTTTAGAATAAGTTTATGGGGTTATTTTGCCATGCACACAATATAGCAAAGCTAGAAAATAAAAGATCAGAGCTCTAGATGTCATATTTCAAAGAGATGGGTATGGGCAGTAGGAACATTGAAAATATAGAGGCAATGTAAAGAAAGGAAGAGGGGAAAGTCAGTCCTTCCAGCTCATTTACAGGTTGAACAGAAAAGTGGGGAGAGGAGACAGATACTGACTCAGAACAAGAGAAGTCATTAAGAATCAAATACTAGGTATCATCAGATCTTCATCTTTATCACGGTAAAGCTGGACTCTCCTTCCTTGGGTTGAGACTATAAAGTGCCCTGCTTAGTTCTGCTTACAACTTCCCTCCATAGGTGTACTTTTGGACCTGGAGTCCCTTTTCCATCTTGGGAACTCCATGACTCAGATAACTCTCTCTTGCTCCACATGTACTTCTGTCTCTGATACATCCATGCTAACCTAACTCAGGAACCTTTTTTTCAAAAGGGGGATAGCTATACTCCTGTGATATTTTGTGGATGTCCCTATTGATCTGTGATATAGATTCCCCTGTAGCCTAAGGTCTGGTACATTGTAACCAAGGTAAGAGGCTCATTATCTTTGGATGTTATATCTGAGAGAGGCCATCATACATTTACTACATATTTGAAAAAGGAAAATTCCCATGTACCACAAAGCAGGTAGAATGACAGACCTACCAAATTTTGTATGTAACTAAGTAGGTGTTCCAATAACTCTTGGGGTACAGGAATACTAGGGATTGAACCCAGGGATTGAACTGTCACATGCTAGCCAATTACTCCATCATTAAGCTATATCCATTTTTGTTTTTCTTGTATTTTTACTTTTTATTTTTTGAGAGAGACAGAATGAATGGCATGTCAGGGCCTTTCAGCCTCTGTGAATGAACTCCAGATGTGTGTGACCCCTTGTGGGCATGCATGGCAATGCATGCTTGCATCACTATTGCATTTAGCTATCTGTGGAATCTGGAGGATTCAAACAGTTCCTAGGTTTTGCAGGCAAGTGCCTTAACCACTAAGCCATCTCTCTAGCCCGCTCCCCTTTTTTGCTTTTGAGGCAGAGCTTCACTAAATCGCTGAGGCTGACTTTAGCTTATTCTGTACACCTGGCAGACAATGAACTTTTCAATCCTCCTGTCTCAATTTTTCAAGTAGCTAGGATTACAGGCCTATGCCTAATAAACACTTTGACATCATGCACACCACTGAAAAAAAGATGCCAATACTTAGAAGATACACCATTATCTTATGGCTCACTAGTGAAAATAAACTATGATACAATATAAATGGAAAAATTCTTGATCTTAAGAGGTTTCAACATACTAAAAAAAATTAAAAAATGAACAGTACAACCTTAAAATTGTTAAAATACAGGGATTCATAATTTCTGTCATCTATAAGTAAATTTCTGTTAATTTTTTTGTAAAACTACTACCATTTTTATCAGGCATGATAACTTACCTGGGCTGACAACGTTCACATAGATATGTATCAGGAATATGCTGCCTGTCAATCCCCATGCAGTCAATATGTTGCCAAACACTTAAAAAGAAAAACATAACAGACAGACAAAAGGAGAACATAGAAAACATTAAAACCATTTATAAATTAAGATTTGATATTCCATCTATCATTTAAAAAGTGCCTACTTCAAACTTAGCACCCTACAAGTTAACCTAAGGTAGATAGTTTGTTTTTTTTTTTTGGTTTCTCAAGGTAGGGTCTCACTCTTACCCAGGCTAACCTGGAATTAACTATGTAGTCTCAGGGTGGCCTCGAACTCACAGCAATCCTCCTACCACTGCCTCCCGAGTGCTGGGATTAAAGGTGTGCACCACCATGCCCAGCTCAAGTAGATAGTATTTTGAGACTTAAAACAAGAGGTACAAACATAGAATGCACAATATAATTTAAAATGTAATAGTAATAAATACTGTTAGAAAATGTAAGATATCCACACTACTTGGAGCAAGAATAATGGGTATGATGAGAATTGCATTTTGGGAAGCAGAAAGAAAAGGTGTCATCATAACATTTATAAATTAATAGCTATGAGGAGAAAATGGCCAGAATATGCTCAGTGCATCTGCAGAGGACTATTCACTTTGTGCTATCAGAGGGAGGTGTAAAGCTTAGATTATTTCCTCTGTCAACATGTAACAATTTGGTGGTATACAGTGGTAATTCAAAGCAAAGCAAACAAAAGCAAAAAACTAAGTTGTTTTTCCAACATTTCATACTCAAGAAAGGGCAGAACTAGAACAATGCCAAAGGAAAGAGGTGAAACAATCCAAGAGAAATTCTATGGGGACAGAAATTAAACCTAATTACTTACAATAGGATATATAAGCAGTTAGATGCAAACTTCTCAATTTTTTATTATTGCCAAAACTTCAAGTGTCCAACCTTGATTTTATATATATATATGATATCAAAATAGTCTTGAGTATTCCTTATACATCATCAGTCACTTCTACTATAACTAAAGTACTAAACTAAATGGTACTGTGTTGTTTTTTACTTCTCAACAGAGAATACTGGGACAAGAATTTGTAGAATATGGAAGTATACAGTAGAATACATATATAAAATAGGGCAAAAGACAAAGGGGTTTAGAATAAGTTTATGGGGTTATTTTGCCATGCACACAATATAGCAAAGCTAGAAAATAAAAGATCAGAGCTCTAGATGTCATATTTCAAAGAGATGGGTATGGGCAGTAGGAACATTGAAAATATAGAGGCAATGTAAAGAAAGGAAGAGGGGAAAGTCAGTCCTTCCAGCTCATTTACAGGTTGAACAGAAAAGTGGGGGAGAGGAGACAGATACTGACTCAGAACAAGAGAAGTCATTAAGAATCAAATACTAGGTAGACATGGTGGCACATGCCTTTAATGCCAGTATTTGGGAGGATTGCCATGAGTTCAAGGCCACCCTGAAACTACATAATGAATTCCAGGTCAGCCT
This sequence comes from Orientallactaga sibirica, assembly GCA_036365145.1. Classification (NCBI taxonomy): domain Eukaryota; kingdom Metazoa; phylum Chordata; class Mammalia; order Rodentia; family Dipodidae; genus Orientallactaga; species Orientallactaga sibirica. The sequence goes on from JAEOAD010000022.1 coordinate 27,444,245, forward strand.
AGGCTACAGTGAGACCCCTACCTCAAAAAACTAAAAAAAAAAAAGGGGAATGGGGGAGGGGAGGGAAATATCATATGTTTTTTGTATGTAAGTATAGAAGTTGTCAATAAAAAAAATTTCATGGCTGGAGAGATGGCTTAGTGGTTAAACGCTTGCCTGTGAAGCCTAAGGACCCTGGTTCAAGGCTTGATTCTCCAGGACCCACGTAAGCCAGATGCACAAGGGGGCGCACGCGTGTGGAGTTCGTTTGCAGTGGCTGGAGGCCCTGGCATGCCCACTCTCTCTCTCTAACTGCCTATTTCTGTATCTATCTCTCTCTCAGATAAATAAATAAAAAATAAAATATTTTTAAAAATTTAATAAAATAAAAAAAACTAAAAAAAAGAAAAAGAATCAAATACCTTGAATAAACAAAATACCATGTTTTCAAGATTGTACACAGTTATAAAAAAATTCTAAAAAAATTCTAAGGACAGGGTTATGAATTTTTAACAGGGATAACTAATATATGTAAATAGATTATATAGGTAGATAGATAAATAGATTGATTGATTTGTATAGCTGGATCCAGAGAAAACCACTCCTTAAATTATGCCTTAAACACATTTAGATGTTAATTTATCACATTAGATCGGATCAGTTAAGAGAAAGCCTTTACTATGACTGGCTATAATAAGAATTTATATATATTTTTCTTTTTTTTTTGAGGTAGTCTTGCTCTAGCGTGGGCTGACCTGGAATTCACTATGTAGTCTCAGAGTGGCCTCAAACTCATGGCAATCCTCCTACCTATGCCTCCCAAGTGCTGGGATTAAAGGCGTACGTCACCATGCCCAGCCAGAATTGATATTTTCTGATACAACATAAATAATGTCACTAAAGCTATGCTTAGTTTTTAAATGTATCTCCTAACTGAATTTATCAAAGTCATTCCTTAAGATGTGTCACAGGTAATGATAATTTATTTCTAGATCTGACAAGCACTACAGTATATTATTAAATAAGACAAAAGTATTCACATTATACTCTTGCATTTAAAAAGGCAAATTTCGGGCTGGAGAGATGGCTTAGGGGTTAAGGCGCCTGCCTCCTAACCCTAAGAACACTGGTTCCAATCTCCAGCGGTTCCAATCTCCAGGTCCCACGTTTAGCCAGATGCAAAGTGAAGCAAGGGCGCACTTGGCCACAAGGGGGCGCGCACATCTGGATTTCCTTCACAGCAGCTGAGACACTGTTCCTGCGCCCATTTCTGTCTTCCTCTTCCTCTCTCTCTCTCTCTCTCTCTCCCTCCCTCCCTCCCTCCCTCCAAAAAAATAAGATTAAAAAAAAGTTTAAAAAGGCAAATTTCTCATTCTATACTAATTTCCTACTTATGGGCAGAATTCTATGAACTTTTTGAAACAAATACATGTTTATATCAATAACATTCCACGCCTGTATCATTTAATCTAATAGGTGGAATGATTTACAAATAACACAAAGTAATTCACATTTTGCTCTATGGTGCATTCTTAAAATATTTTTATTTATTTGCAAGTAGAGAGAGAATGAAAATGGGCACACCAGGGCCTTTTGCGATGGCAGGTTAACTCCAGATGCATGTTACCATTTTGTCCATCTGGCTTTATGTGGGTACCAGGGAGTCAAACCTGGGCCATCAAGCAAGCACCTTTGACTGCTGATCATGTCTCCAGCCCTAGGGTGCATTTTTATACTCACTTTCAAATATGGATATAAGTCATACTATATACTACTTCAGTCAAATAATGAAGCTATGCTATAAGGACCAGGCCCAAGAAAATCTGTAAAACCATCAAACTTTTTTGTCTTCTACAATGTGCAGCTTAGAAAGTCTCTGCTCCACCCATTGTGGGGGATGGACTTAAGCACTTGAAAAGTGAACTCCTACTGTTCCATTTTTATCCCCCCATCCCAAAAGGAGAAGGAGAGGAGAGAGGCACAGAAAAAAAGAGAGGAAGGAAAGAGAAGAGAGGGAGGGACAAAATCCCACTTTCTGTCCCAATCACACCTTCTATAGGGGAAGAGGCCTTTCTTGGTGGTTGAACCAGGGTTGGGGGAGGGGAGACTGTGGTTCTGGTTCAAGAAGACTCCAGAGTGCTGTAAGGTTCAAGTCAAAAGGAGGTGAGAGAGTCAGGTCAAACAAAATAAATATCAATTAAAATGTATAATTCCCCCAAATTGGAAAACCAGTTGACTACACAGCACAAATAATTCCAAAGGAGATAAAAGGATTCAATTCTCTCATTTCTATCTTACTACTAAACTACTAAGTAAAAAGATAGCTGGCCCTATAAAAATATAGTTTATAACTGATTACTACTTAAATTACAATGGGAGTTTCTAATAATATCTAAAATAGCTTTTTTCTTTTTTTTTTTAATAATAAGGGTTTTGCCAGGAACAAAACAAGACTGCATCACAAGGAAATTAATTCCTTCAAAAGGAACTTTAGTTATATTTTTCAAATTAGCAATCCAAGATTAGAAGCATTTAAAAAACAATGAAATATTTTACCTGCATTTGTCACAACAAATCATGTATCCATCATCATGTGTAAAACCACATATGCACCTGGTTACATCAGTACCATAACTTCCATCCTCAGATGTGCTGATTGTAGTAGCACTGGAAGTTTCATCAAAATTAGGAGTGGTAAATATGCCTACTTCATTCTTACTAATAAGAACTGATGGAGGAGGGGAAGCTGGAGGCGTTGGAGGAGGACGAGCACCATAATTATGGTCCTGGATAATGGAACACAGAAACAACACAATATTAACTGCAATGAACTAGGCAACTTAGATAAAATTCAGCCTTTAATTTGAATACTCAATAACAAAATTGGACCATTTCTTCCTTCATACCTTAAAAAATAAATTAAAATAGCTATTAAGTCACAATAGTAAGTGAGTGTAACTGTCACCACCTTCATATCAATGTCATTTTACTTCCCCTCCAAAACAGAAGTGATCTTTTCATCATTTGATCATGGTTTCACTTTCAAAAAGAAACCAGATGCATGATGGGAGAATCCAGGTTAAAAAAAAATAAAAAGCCCAGAGCTGGGTGTGATGGTATACGCCTTTAATGCCAGCACTTGGGAGGCAGAGATAGGAGGATTATCATGAGTTCAAGGCCAGCCTGAAATTTCATAATCAATTCCAGGTCAGCCTGGGCTAGAGAGAGATCCTACTTTGAAAAACAAAACAAAACAAAACAAAACAGCCCAGGCTGGAGAGATGGCTTAGTGGTTAAGATCCTTGCCTGAGAAGCCTAAGGACCCAGATTCAATTCTCCAGGACCCATGTAAGTCAGAGGCATATGGTGGCACATGTGTCTGGAGTTCAACTGCAGTGGCTAGAGGCCCTGGCATGCCCATTCTCTATCTGCCTTCCTCTCTCTCTCTCCCTCTCTCTCTCTCTCTCTCTCATAAAATTTTAAAAGCCCTTAGGAATATAGAGGCTAAAACAGAATATAACAAAAGATATATTATCACTGTAAAGTATATAATATGGGACTTTAAATTTTGATCATTTTTATTCTGATGTAAATAATAAAATCTCTCATAAGTATACCTTCTCAAATCACAAATGTGTCCAGTTCTACAGCTATTTGAATCTAAATTCTGCAGAATCTGTAATGCTGAATAAATTAAGTGGATAAGCTTACATCATTTCAGCTGTGAAAAACAGATGAAACCTACCTCTCCTAGAGGTGTTTTCAAGGATTTTATGAGAAACACTATATATATATACATATATATATATATATATATGTATATATATATATGCTTGACGTAAAGTATTGCACATACTACATAAATGATAACTATAGTTTAATAATTTATTACAATATCATTTATGGTTAACAGTAGATAATACAGCATAATCTTATAGACCCTTTGTTGAGATGGCAAAAATGAGATACCAGCAAAAATTAGAAAATAATAATAACAATAAAAACCTCTCGACAGATAATCCCATAATACTATGATTATGTTAATTTAAAGTACAACATATACTTAATTGCATAGGTAACATGAAACAGCTATGCTTTGTAAATATTGTTATAAGCACAAAACCACACATATATACTTTTAACTTGTAACTTAAAAAAAAAAATTCTTCTAGAGAAGTAGTTGATGCTTACCGCATAGGGCAAACCAATGTAACTGTGTGAATGATGAGAACTGCTGGTATATAACTGGTGGGGATAACTGTTGGATTTCTCAACTACCACAGGGCTAGCTTCTACAGATTCTGGTCTAGGAGAAAAAAGATTCATCAATGAGAATTCCATTCATTTTTTTTTCTTTTAATTGATTAAAAAATTTTAAGCGCTGGCAATAAATACAGATACAGTATATTTTTAAATATTTTATTTTTATTTATTTGAGAGAGAGAGAGAGAGAGAGAGAGAGAGAGAACGGGCATGCCAGGGCCTCCAGCCGCTGCAAATGAACTCCAGACGCATGTGCCACATTGTGCATCTGGCTTATGTAGTTCCTGGGGAATTGAATGGGGTCCTTTAGCTTTTCAGGCAAATGCCTTAACCACTAAGCTCCAGCCTCAAATACAATATTTATAGCACGCACATAATTTGTGGATGAGTACATCCTATCTAGATTCTGTGTCATAACAAAATTTTCACTTAATTAGTAAAATAAATATCCTTATACAAGGTTTTTTTCTATTATCTGAAAAATTTACAGCTGAGGGTGTTAGTACATGCCTATAATCCTAGCACTTTGGGAGGCTGATGCAAGAGGATTGAGAGTTCAGAGGCAGCACAACCCTAGAGCTCAAATGAAACATAAAAACAACAACAAAATTAGAGGCTAAACTTTATGACAGTGGGAACACTTAAATCCAGAGGTAGCCAGAGTGGTGGAAATGACTTAAACAAGACTAAGAACACATTAAATCTAAATAGATCTTGGCTTGAATGTTTGTGTGTGCATGTGGTGCTCAGGACTGAACAAGGGCCTTGCACAAGCTGGCCAAGTACTCTGTCACTGAGCTGTATCTCTCACCCTTGAATGATAAAATACAAAATTTCAATGCTCAAAATAATTCCGGTTGAGTATGCTGACACAACACAAGCCTGGGAAATGCCAGTAAGTTAGATAGATAACAGATAGGGAACCTCATATTGAACCAGTCTTGGTATCTGTGAAAACATAAGTAAGTAGCCTTCAGCAGAATTACAGTTCTGGCCTAGTAACAGTTAAGTAACAGTGACTTGTCAATTATTGATGCTACTTGGAAGTAAAACTCACCAATTGCTGCTTTGTAAGCTCCCTGCCCTAGCATCTTAAATGCATCAGTTTCTTAACTTCTTGATACCAACCCCCAAGCCCTATTTTGTCTAACTTCTTCTGTTGATCAGTGTGGTAAGTAAACCTACATCTGAGTCAATTTAATCTCCCTCTTTTGTGTATGTGTGTGTGGTGTATGCATATGTGTATGCAGATATTCACGACCCACCTGCATGTTTCCTTGAGAGAGTTTCACTGAATACTCCCTCAGTGGCTGTTTCCAATCAGACTGCCTGACCACCAAGCCCCAGTAATTCTCTGGTCTCTCTGCTCTCCAAAGAGCTGGAGAAGTGGGGGGTGTGTGAGAGTTTTATGTAGCCCCAGCTAGCAGTGAATTCACTATAGAGCCAAAGCTGGCAGAACTCCCAATCTGTCTGCCTGGACCTCTGAAGTGCTGGGATTACAGGCATGGACTACAATGCCTTGCTAAAACTTAAAAGGTGGTAATTTTTTTTTCTGTACAGTAGATATTCAGAATATGAAACTGGGCTGTGGTGCAAATTTTATAGATCAAATTGGTCTGACATCATTAGTAATTTCATATTATACAACTTAATAATGAAAAGTAATAAACTATAATTACTGTAAGAGAAGACTGAATTAATACCTATAGATAGTAGGGAATCAGTGATGATAAAATTAAGGAAATTAATTTTTTTAAGATAATGAATTGTACACATTGTTTCCACTGGGTGAAATTTTTGGTGTGAATTTTTTGCAGCACATGAAGGTAAAGAGATCATGAGTTTAGTACTTATTTTACTGAGTTTAAACTATTCATGAGACATCTAAAAGGTCTAGTAATACACAGGGCTATAGGTAGGGCTCATGAAATAGAATTATGTTAAGGATCATATAGACATCCTGAGCATGTGAAAACAGTGAACACTGTAGAAGTGGATGTACTTCTTACAACACCACCCTGGGGAACAAAAATATTTAAGAGAAGAAACATTTAAAGGGAGTTAAGGGTCTAAAAAGAATACCAGAGGACATGAGTATGGAGTTTGTTTGCAACAACTAGAAGCCCTAGAACTAACTTCCTTCCTTTCTTCCTTCCTCTTCTTTCTTTTCTTTGCTTTCTTTCCTTTCCTTTCCTTTTTCTCTTTCTTCCCCACCCCCCGGCATGTTGGCACATGCCTTTAATCCCAGCACTTGGGAGGCAGAGGTAGAAGAATTGCTTGTGAGTTCAAGGCCAGCCTGAAAGTACATAATTAATTTAAGGTGAGCCTGGGCTACAGTGAGACCCTACCTCAAAAAAAAAAAAAAAAAAGAATACTAAAGGAAAACAGTTTGGTGATTCCTAAAAATATTAAACATGCCGGGCGTGGTGGCGCACGCCTTTAATCCCAGCACTCAGGAGGCAGAGGTAGGAGGATTGTCATGAGTTCGAGGCCACCCTGAGACTACATAGTTAAATCCCAGGCCAGCCTGGGCCAGAGTGAGACATTGAAAAACCAAAAAAATAAATAAATAAATAAAAATAAAATAAAATAAAATATATATATCATAAAGTTACCTAAATAATTACTTAATAATTCTATTCCTAGGTAAACTGACACTGATTTATAGTTTTATGAATTTTCAACATTATAATACAGGACAATATGTGTTCAGTATAAACCATACTTGAAATTCTGAATTTTGATATATTGCCATGTAGCATATGTGATATAATACTCTCTGGCAAAACTGGGAGCAGCAGCAACAAGTCACTGCTCTCAACCAGCCACTAGAGCATGCCTTGTACTAAGGTATGGTATATTTGAATTTTATTAAAAGCACTTTTGACCTGTAGTATTTTCAATTTAAAAAATGGGTTTATTGAGACATAACCCAATTTAATGAATTGTTAAGTTGAGGAGCATTCAGATACTAAGAATTACATCAATCAGTTAAGCAGTATTTGTAGCCAGTGTTCACAGCAGCAGTATTCATAATAGTCTAAAGATAAAAATAACCTGTGTCCATGACATATGAATAAACAAGACACAATACAGGGCTGAATAGATGGCTTAGCAGTTTAAGGCACTTGCTTGCAAAGCCTGATGGCCCGAATTCAACTCCCTAGTATCCACGTAAAGCCAGATTTACAGATTTAGAGTAGCACATGTATCTGGAGTTTATTTACAGCACAAAGAGGCCCTGGTGCACCCATCATTCTCTCTCCTGGGAAATAAATAAACATTAAAAAAAAACAAAAAACCAGCCAGGTGTGGTGGTGCATGCCTTTAATACCAGTACTCAGGAGGCAGAGGTAGGAGGATCATCCTGAGTTTGAGGCCACCCTGAGACTACATAGTGAATCCCAGGTCAGCCTGGACTAGAGTGAGACCCTACCCCAAAAAAAAAAAAAAAAAAAAAACAGAAGCTGGGTGTGGTGGCGCTCGCCTTTAATCCCAGTACTTGGGAGGCAGAAGCAGGAGGATCGCCAAGCGAGTTCAAGGCCACTCTGAGACTACATAGTGAATTCCAGGTCAGCCTGGGCTAGAGTGAGACCCTACCTCAAAAAACAAACAAACAAAAAAAACAAACAAAAAACCCTGCATCTCTTTGAAACAGAATATTATTCAACCACTGGAATTCTTAGGCCAGGCATGGTGGCGCACGCCTTAATCCCAGCACTCAGGAGGCAGAGGTAAGAGGATTGCCATGAGTTTGAGACCAGCCTGAGACTATAAAGTGAACTCCAGGTCAGCTCAGGTTAGTCAGAGACCCTACCTCAAAAAACACACACATTTAAAAAAAGTGCAATTCTGGTACATGCTACTCCTAGCTAGAAAACATGCTGTGAAATAAGCCAAATGTAAGGCAATAAATATTTTTATGATTCTACTGGTAAGAAATACAGGCCAACAGAGACAGAAACTGAAAAAGAAGTTAAAAGGTGCTTAGGGTAAAAGGAAAGAAGGTAATGAATGAAGAGTTTCTGATTAGGGTGATGAAAAAAATTAGAAATTGTTGGCAGCTACACAACATTGTGGATATATTTAATGGCACTAAAATTGTACATTTAAAGATGGACAATATATCAGGTCAGCCTGAGCTAGAGTGAAACCCTACCTCGAAAAACAAACAAACAAAAAAAGGTGGACAATACGGTAAATATTTTACCATGATTAACACACACACACACAAGAAAAGAATATTTTTACTAAAACCAAAGGTAGAGAATTAGTAGTATCAAATCCTACTATAAGACCAGGAAACAGATGGTTGGGGTTGCCACTAAGTGATAAAACATGCTCAGCCATGCGTGAGGTCTTGGGTTCAATAGCCAGCAAACTTTTTGCCCACCCCCACCCCCAAAAATATGAGGCAATGTAAGGCCTAAAACTTAGGCAGTAGCTTTAATATGATAGTGGCATGGTAAAAATAAAATCCAAACTGTATGCGGCAGGTAAGAGATTTCATATAAGGAGAACAATGCAAGGAAGGGTTCAAGCATCTGTATAGACCTTCATTATAGATAGTAACCAGGAATTATAAAAATGAGGACAAATAAAAACGATATAGGGTCAAAGATTTATGCAACTAAGCCATTCAGGCCCTCCCTCTGACCTCTTGAGGTGGTGCTGGGGCCTACAGAAGGTGAAATGTAATGCCAAGGCTGGGTAAGTAAAGCAAGAATAACCACCAGTGTGGTAGGGCTGGTTTGCATCTGGCCCAAGGGAGTTTCAGGGTGTGGTTTTCTTTCTCTCAGAGGTACCAGAGGCTGAAAGCAGCATTGTGGAAAACTCCTCTATACAATGCTATTTCAAGGCTACTCATGGAGGATCAAGGGCTGAGTCCTACTGGTGTGGACAGAGTACAGAGGGATAGGAACTACTTTGGAAGACATAGTCTTCTCTGCTCCAATGTTCAGAATGGTTAAGTATTGCCCTAAGAGGTCTTTTAAAGGTCATGGAGTCCAACCTCTGCTTTTACAAGTAAGGAGATGGCTGAACCTAAGTGTCACAAACTCTAGACTCAACTTTGAACCCTACCACTAAAGTCACTGTGTATTCTTGGAACACCAGCTGCATAGCCATTCTGAGTCTCAAGTTCCACATTTGTAAAATGAATGTATAAACTAAGGATATGGTATTCTAATAGATAAAACAATACTAAAGACCAGATCTATAAAACTGGCCTGGCATTCTTCCCATCAAACTGTATTGTCGGGCTGGAGAGGTGACTTAGCAGTTAAGGCGCTTGCCGGTGAAGCCTAAGGACCCAGGTTTGATTCCCCAGTACCCACATAAGCAAGATGCAGAAAGTGGTGCATGAGGCTAGATTTCATTTGCCGTGGCTGGAGGCCCTAGCGCACCCATTCTGTTTCTCTTCTCTGTATCTCTCTCTCTCTCTGCTTGCAAATAAATAATTTAAAAAAAAAAACAAAAAACTGTATTGTCCCAGCCTAGTGTGGTGGCTTTAATCCCAGCACTCAGGAGGCAGAGGTAGGAGGATTGTCATGAGATCGAGGCAACCCTGAGTCTACATAGTGAATTCCAGGTCAGCCCGGCCTAGAGTAAGACCCTACCTTGAAAAAACCGGGGGGGGGGGGGACGGGGGGACACACCTTTACTGTCCCAATCATTCCTGTGAAATTTACTAGTGTGTTCATTTGTGTCTGTGAATTAGTGACCTAATTATATAGCCTGTGTTATTAAATAGAGGTCTTACTTCAGGCTTAGAGTTATACATAACCTAGATTCTGATAAGTCTGAATTTATGCCACTTTAAATTTCATTACTTCACTAATATTAATACTTCCATTCTTGACAACATGTTACTTTAAAAATTTGCAGTTATAAATTAATGTCAGATACTCAAAACTGGGGCTGGAGAGATGGCTCATTGGTTAAGGCACTTGCCTGCAAAACCTAATGACCCAAGTTCTATTCGCCAGTACCCACGTAAAGCCAGATGCACAAAGTGGTACATGCATCTGGAGTTTGATTGCAGCATCTAGAGGCCCTGGTGCACCCATTTTTTCTCTCTCTATATATACCCCTTTCTCTTTCTGCTTGCGAATAAACATATTACTAAAAAAAAAAAAAAAAAAAAAAAAAAAAAACTTCAAAACTACTACCACTTTGTTTGCAGTAATCCACCTGATGTTGCCTCATTTTTCTGGAAAATACTAAACAAATTTAAGTGCTTATTGCCTTTATCCTAAGTCATGATATACAGATATATATATACACACATACATACACACACACACACACATACATACACACATACATACATATATATATTTAGAGAAGACATAAGTTAGCTAAACTGAAAGTATAAACAGAATTACTAAACTCACAGACATTTAGAGAAAAAGATCACTATAAAATGACAATTAACCTTTAAAGCTTTGAAAATTCAATTTTTATGATGTTCTTCTTTGCTCAAAATTTAATTCATCCTTCCTAACCTTCAAGATATATGCAGGTTCTGATGAGAGAGTGAAAGCAATGTTTCACATAAAGGTTTTAATTTTCCCTTTCAACACTGACACTGGGTATCAGCAAGAGTACCTAAGAGGTTGTACTATTGTAACATAGTTATAAAAGATTTCCCTGCACTCTCAATATGCTCCTTCTGTTCTGTGGCCAAAACTTACCATTTTTACAAAATTTTATAAAATATACTAATTTGTGATATAGAGTAATTGATATAATAAAAACAGTAAAGGGCTGGAAAGATGGCTTAGCGGTTAAGGCGCTTGCCTGCGAAGCCTAAGGACCCAGGTTCGACTCTCCAGATCCCACGTAAGCCTGATGCACACAGGTGAGGCAAGCACAAGGTCACACATGCCCACTAGGTAGTGCAAGAGTCTGGCGTTCGATTTCAGTGGCTGAGGCCCTGGCATGCCAATTCTCTCTCTCCCTCTGTCTCTCTCTCTCTCTAAAATAAAAAAAAGTAAAAATATTTAAGATGGAATAAAGAAGTTTGATATAAGGAAAAAACAGTAAAAATATATCATTTTAAAGTAATATATATATATAAAGTCTATATACTATAATACATTTGAACAATTTAAACTGGGTGTGATGACACACACATTTAATCCCAGCACTTGGGAGACAGATGTAGGAGGATCTCCATGAGTTTGAAGCCACCCTGAGAGTACAGAGTTAAGTCCAGGTCAACCTGGGTTAGAGTAAGACCTTACCTCGGAAAAACAAAAAACAAAACTTAAAAAAAAAAAATTTAAAGTGAAAAGCAGGTGTGGCTGGGCGTGGTGGTGCACACCTTTAATCCCAGCACTTTCGAGACAGAGATAGGAGGATCACCATGAGTTCAAGGCCACCCTGAGATTACATAGTGAGTTCCAGGTCAGCCTGGGCTAGGGTGAGACCCTACCTCAAAAAAAAAAAAAAAAAAAAAAAAAAGAAAGAAAGAAAGAAAGAAAGAAAGAAAGAAAGAAAGAAAGAAAGAAAGAAAGAAAAGAAAAGAAAAGAAAAGAAAAGGGAAAAGGAAAAGAAAAAGAAAAAGAAAAAGAAAAAAAAGAAAAAAAAGAAAAAAAAGCAGGTGTGATAGTGGGCCTTGATTTACTGCATGTGACACTGTCATTTCATCTAACTCATCTCTTAATAAAGAACAGCTCTAGAGCCAGGCGTGGTGGTGCACACCTTTAATCCCAGCATTCAGGAGGCAGAGGTAGGAGGATTGCACTGAGTTCGAGGCCACCCTGCGAATACAGAGTGAATTCCAGGTCAATCTGGGCTAGAGAGAGACCCTACCTTGAAAAACTTAAAAAAAAAAAAAAACTCTAGTAATCTCTGTGACAGCATGGATTTGGGGCCATATAATCCTGGATTAAAACGTAACTACTTTTCATTAATTATATGGCCACAGGTAAATGTGCTAATCTCCTTGGGTTACATTCCTTTTGTAATATACGGATAATGCCTGCTTGTCATTCTTTCTTTTTTTTTCCCCTGCCTGTCTGTGCTTTTTTTTGCTAGGATATTACTAACAGGAACTTTGAATGCAGAACTAAAAGTGGAGAGAAAGGATATGAATACTAAAGTATAAATCTGTTTATAATTATATATGAAACAAATGAAAAAACTAAGCAATAGTCTAATTAATTCTAAAGAGGCTTTTGAATATTAGCACAATATCACACTTAACTTGGTATCCAAAAGGCTGAAAAGTAACTCAACATCACATTTCAATGAAAGCATTTTTATATTAGGATAAGCAAAATAACATACTTCAAGAATAAGAGATTTGCCAGACGTGGTGGTACACGCCTTTAATCCTAGCACTTGGGAGGCAGAGGTAAGAGCATCGCCATGAGTTCAAGGTCACCCTGAGACTACATAGTGAATTCCAGGTCAGCCTGGGCCGGAGTGAGACCCTACCTGGAAAAACCAAATAGAAAAAGAAAAAGAAAAACATAGCTACCCCTTTAGTTCTTTTAGTCAATAGTCAGTATTTATAGCATTGCCAGGTATAGTACAGGAATCCTCCTCCAAAGTAATTCATTTCCTCTTTTTTAAATAATTAATTTATTTGAGAGAGACAGAGAAAGAGGGGGAGAGAAAGAGAGGGAGAGAAGGAGGAAGGGAGCAAGAGAAGGAGGGATGGAGAGAGAATGAGTGTGCCAGGGCCTCCAGCCACTGCAAATGAAATGCAAATGCACCACCTTGTGCATCTGGCTTAGTGGGTACTGGAGAATGGAACCTGTGTCCATGGGCTTCACAAACAAGTGCCTTAACCATAAAGCCATCACTTCAGCCCCAAAATAATTAATTCCTAACTCACATATGTCACTTTTTTTTTTTTTTTTTTTGGAAATAGGGCCTCACTCTAGTCCTGGATGACCTGGAATTGATTCACTCTGTAGTTCCAGGTTGGACTCAAACTCACAGTGATCCTCCTACCCCTGCCTCCTCAGTGCTGGGACATATCAAAATTTTTTAGGCATTTAATTTCCAATTTAATGGTATATAGTAGATATAGGTAGAATAAGAATACACATCCTCAGGCTGGAGAGATAGCTTAGCAGTTAAGGCATTTGCCTGCAAAGCCAAAGGATCCCGGTTTGATTCTCTAGGACCCATGTAAGCCAGATGCACTAGGGAGCGCATGCATCTGGAGTTCTTTTGCAGTGGCTAGAGGCCCTGGCGTGCCCATTCTCTCTTTCTTTCTCTGCACCTCTTTCTCTCAAATAAATAAAGTATATTTAAATGTGTGTGTGTGTGTGTGTGTGTGTGTGTGTGTGTGTATGGGCTGGAGAGATGGCTTAGAGGTTAAAGCTCATACCTGTGAAGCTTAAGGACCCAGGTTTGATTCTCCAGGTCCCACATAAGCCAGATGCACATGGTGGCACATGCATATGGAGTTTGTTTGCAGTGACTAGAGGCCCTGGCATGCCCATTCTCTCTCTCTCTCTCTCTCTCTCTCTGTCTTCCCTTCTCCGTGTTTCTAATAAATAAATAAATAAATAAATAAATAAATAAATAAATAAATAAAATAAAATCTTTTAAAAAATTTTAAAAGAATACACATCCTCATAGTTAATAAGAACAATCTAAAAATCTGAATAGCCTGGACACCAGTAGATGTTCCATATCACTTTTTAAAAAAATTATTTATTTGAGAGAGAAAGAGTATAGGTGTGCCAAGGTCTCCTGCCACTGCAAACAAACTCCAGGTTCACGTGACACTTCGTATGTTTAGCTTTATGTGGGTAATGGAGAATGAAACCCAGGTTGTCACGTCTGCGAGCAAGTTCCTTTAACTGTTTAGCCATCTCTCCAGCCTGCACATCACATTGTTTAATCTGTTCATTTTATCCCAACATATGAATATAGCAGCACAATAAAATAATCTCTAATGGTAGTGAGAAAATGATAATAATTAGAAGAAAAAAATAATTAGAAGAAATATAATTTCTAGTTTCTGAGAAGGAGCAGTAACTTGTAACTTGGCTGTTTTTCAGCCTGCTCCACCCCAGGGTGGAGGGAGATTAATATTTTCCATTTAGATCTCTTTCTTCCCTTCCTTCCCCTCCCCTCCCTCTCTCTTTCATTTCTTCTTTCCAGCACCAGAACAGCTTCCCTTCTGTTTTTTTGTTTTGTTTTGTTTTTGTTTTTACTTATTTAACCAATCCAGGATCCAGATTGTTGGAATAATACAGATAGAAGTAGTAACAAGAAACAGAAGTTTTACTATGACTAAAACACAAAATTCTGGGCTTGGGAGAGATGGCTCAGCATCAGGTGCTTGCTTAGGAAGCCTGATGGACTTAGATTTGAGGGCCCACATAGAGCCAGATGCACAAAGTGCTACATACACCTGGAGTTTGTAGAGGCAGGAATCCCTGGAGAGCTCATTTTCTCTTTCTCTCTCGCTCCCTCTCTCTCAAATAAATATTTTTTTAAAAAAGAAAACAACACAAAATTCTAATAAAAAAGATGAACTGGCACAACTTTTCTTGTTTTATTTGGGGGGAGAGTCTCACTCTAGCCCAGGCTGACCTGGAATTCATGGCAATCCTCCTACCTGTGCCTCCCAAGTGCCACCACACCCTACCTGGCTCTTTTCTAGCTTGTTATATAATATAGTCTAGAACCATTCCTTTTGTGATTTCTTTTATTTATTTGAGAGAGAGAAAGAGGCAGAGAGAAAGAGAGAGAGAATGGGCACACCAGGGCCTTCAGCCACTGTGAACAAACTCTAGACACATGCGCCCCTTGTGCATCTAGCTTACGTGGGTTCTGGAGAATCAAACCGGGATCCTTTGGCTTTGCAGGCAAATGCCTTAACTGCTAAGCCATCTCTCCAGCCCCTTTTGTGATTTTTGTTTGTTTGTTTGTTTTTCAAGGTAGGGTCTCACTCTTGCCCAGGCTGACTTGGAATTCACTCTGTATTCTCAGGGTGGCCTCGAACTCATGGCAGTCTTCCTACCTTTGCCTTCCAAGTGCTGGGATTAAAGGCATGCGCCACCATGCCCGGCCTTTTGTGATTTCTTTAAGCAAAGACTAGAGAGGATTTCTGCTACAGTCAGTAATTTACATATTAAATTTTATGCTAGCACTACTTATATGAACCATAGGCCGAAACAAAATTATTATGTTATATAAATCATTTTTAAAATAATATTACTAGAAATGCTATGACAGAATTAAAAAACTAAACTCATCATTAGGTTCTCTTCTGTTACTTATTTTCTCTACAACTTCAGTTTCTTCCATCTATAAAATGAGAATTTCCAACACTACCATCTTTCTCATTCAGAAAAAGATAAACTATTATGGTTCAACATTCACAACTTTTGTATCAGCCTATTCTTTTCTCCTGAGACCCTGTTATTGGGTTGAGTTGCTTTATTCAGTACAATAACCACAGTAAACAAATGTGCTAATGAGCCCTACAAGTGACTAATTTGAATTTATATATGCTATTAAGTATAAAATACAGGATTTAAAAGACCGCATGAACAAAAGGACAAATATATCATTAATATTTTTATTCTGATTATTTATTGAATGCTTTGATTATATTAACTTAAGCAAAATATATAACAAAATTGATTTCCCTTTAATTTTTTTTTTTCTTTTTAAAGTAAGGTCTTACTCTAGGCTGACCTGGAATTGACTATGTAGTCAGGCTGGCCTCTAACTCATGGTGATCCTCCTACCTCTGCCTCCTGAGTGCTGAGATTAAAGGTGTATGCCATTATGCCCAACCACTTTAAAATTTTAGTTTTACCTTTTAATGTTACTAGAAAATCTTAAATTACACATGACTCACATTATGTTTCTACTTACCAGCTCTGGTCTAAAGTTCTGACGTTGTAACTGATCATAATTTCCTTAAGAATAGGGACAAAATGTCATACTTCACTTTTGTAACCCTGGCTTCTAGGAAAACTGCACAATTAAAGATAGATAACCCAAAATATACCATCTCTTGAATTCAGAATTTTGAGGCAGAGGCAGGAGGATCACAGTGAGTTTGAGGCCAGCCTGAGACTACATAGTCAATTCCAGGTCAGCCAGGGCTAGAGTGAGACCCTACCTCAGAGGAAAAAAAATGATACTTTAAGCAAGAAATCTACTTCTAGTATTACCTTGCATTTATGAACATGCAGCTAACCACAGTGTGGTTATAGCATCCTAATTTTTCAAAAATTACTTAGAGGTTTTATTTGTTTTGTGTTTGGAGACAGTCTCACTCTCTAGTCCAGGCTTTTTTTTTTTTAATATATTTTATTTATTTATTTGAGAGAGAGAGAGAGAAAGAGGCACAGAGAGGGGGGAAGAGAGGGAGAGAATGGGCACGCCAGGGCCTCCAGCCACTGCAAATGAACTCCAGATGCATTCGCCCCCTTGTGCATCTGGCTTACGTGGGTCCTGGAGAACTGAACCGGGATCCTTTGACTTTGCAGGCAAACGCCTTAACCGCTAAGCCATCTCTCCAGCCCCTAATCCAGGATATCTTGAACTCACTATGTAGACCAAATTGGCTTTGAACTCATGGCAATTTGCCTGCTTCAGCCTCCCAAGTGCTGGGATTATAGGCATGAGCTACCATGTCTATCCTTTAAATGTTGTTTCAAAGTAAAATGCCTTTATTAAATCTATGCTTTAAAAAATTTTTAAGTTCATGAAACAAATATTATAGCACACATATCAAGAAACTCATGTATATCCTCACTAATCATTTATTCCTAAATTACTTAAATTTTGTTTTTTAGTTCAAATGTTTAAGAGTCAATGTTAGTAGGCAAAAGAATAGGGACCAAAAAATAGAATACAGAATCTTTATCATGAAAGAAAGGCAAAGAAATAAACTATTTCAAGCAAAAAAGTGGACTTGGTAGAAATGAGTTTTATTTTAGCATTATAATAATCCAAAAATAAATGTTACTAGAAATGGGAGCACTAGAGTTTAGCAAACTCTTTGTTCACATATTCTGAACTAGACCTTCAATCTGCTTTTTTAAAAAAAAAAATTATTTATTTGACAGAGAGAGACAGAGGCAGAGAGAGAATAGGCATGCTAGAGCCTCTATTTATTTAGGGGAGGTGCAGGGTGGGGTTCACCAGGATCTCTAGCTACTAATAATGAACTCTGGCTTACATGGGTTCTGGGGAATCAAATCTGGGTCTTTGGGCTTTGCAGGCAAACACCTTAACCACTAAGCCATTCCTCCAGCCCTGTAATGAGATTTTTAAAAGCTATTACAGGACTGGAGAGATGGCTTAATGGTTAAGGAGCTTGCCTGCAAAGCCCAAGGACCCAGGTTCGATTCCCAGAACCCATGTAAGCCAGATGCACAAGGGAGCACATGTGTCTGGAGTTTGCCTGTGGTGGCTGGAGGCCCTGGTGTGCCCATTCTCTCCCTCTCTGTATCTATCTGCCTCTCATATTATAATCATATACTTAAGTAAATGATTTAATCTAGACATGGTAGGGCATGGTTCTAAACTAGTACCTGGGATATTAAGGCAAAAAGGTCAATAAGGGCCAACCTCAGCTAAGCTAAACCTTGTCTATAAAAACAATCAATAAATTGTTCAAAAATACAAATGGGGGCTGGAGAGATGGCTTAGCAGTTAAGGCACATGCCTGCAAAGCCTAAGGACCCCAGTTCGATTCTCCAGGTCCCACATAAGTCAGATGCACAAAAGGTGCACACATCTGGAGTTCATTTGCAGTGGCAGGAAGCCACGGTATGTACATATTCTCCTTCCCTCCCTCCTTCTCTCTCAACTAAACAAATAAAAATAAAATATTTTTTTAAAAAAATCTTCAGAGAAATACCTTAGAATTAAAGATAGTCACTCAAAAATAAAAGAGAGGGAGCTGGGCGTGGTGGCGCACGCTTTTAATCCCAGCACTCGGGAGGCAGAGGTAGGAGAATCGCTGAGAGTTCGAGGCCACCCTGAGACTACATAGTTAATTCCAGGTCAGCCTGGACCAGAATGAGACCCTACCTCAAAAAAAAAAAAAAAAAAAAACTTCTAAAAAAAATAATAAAAGATAACCAATCCAAACAAGTGCCTAGAGAGTATACTCAGTATAAAGGTCAGGTATGAATCTTTCAATGAATCTATTAGAAATGGCTGTTGTAAAAACAAAACAAAAGTTCATAGTGAATTCCAGGTCAGCCTGGGCTAGTACGAGACCCTACCAAAAAAAAAAAAAAAAAAAAAAAGCTTGAGTTTTTTTCAATTTAGCTTAAAAAAAAAAAAAGCAACTCTGCTGGGTGTGGAGGCACATGCCTTTAATTCCAGCACTCAGGAAGCAGAGGTAGGATAATCGCCATGAGTTCAAGGCCACCCTGAGAACACAGAGTGAATTCTAGAGTAAGACCCCTCCTCAATTAAAAAAAAAAAAAAAGAAAAAAGAAAGCAAATCTAAGACTGAAGAGATGACTTGGTGGTTAAGATGCTTGCCTGTGAAGCCTAAGGATCAAGGTTCGATTCCCCAGAACCCATGTAAGCCAGATGCACAAGGTGGCACATGTATCTGGAGTTCATCTGCAGCAGCAAGAGACCCTTGCGTGCCTACATTCTCTCCCTCTCCCTCTCTCATTCCTTCTCATTTTCTCTTAAATAAATAAATACATATTGGAAAAAGAAAAGAAGGGCAAATCCTATCCTGGCATGGTGGCTTACACCTATAATCCCAGCACTTGGGAGACTGAAATAGGAAGACTGCCATGAGTCTGTGGCTAGCCTGGGATTCAGAGTGAGTTAGTTCTAGGTCTGGCCTGAATGAGAACCTGCTCCATAAAGAACAGGGCTGGAGAGCCGGGCGTGGTGGCACACGCCTTTAATCCCAGCACTCAGGAGGCAGAGGTAGGAGGATCACCACAAGTTCGAGGCCACCCTGAGACTACATAGTTAATTCCAGGTCAGCCTGGACCAGAGTGAGACCCTACCTCGCAAAACCAAAAAAAAAAAAAAAAAAAAGAACAGGGCTGGAGAGATGGCTTAGCAGTTAAGGCACTTGCCTGTGAAGCCTAAGGACCCAGATTCAATTCCTCAGTACCCACATAAACCAGTTGTACAAGGTGGTGCATGCATCTGGAGCTTGTTTGCAGTAGCTGGAAGCCCTGGTGCACCCACTCTCTCTTTCTCTATCTGCCTCTCTCTCTCAAATAAATAGGTTAAAAAAATTTTAAATTGAAAGAAAAGTATGGGGCCGGAGAGATGGCTTAGTGGCTAAGGACCCAGGCTCAACTCTTCAGTCAGATGCATAGGTGGCACATGCATCTGGAGTTTGTTTGCAGTGGCACCCACTCTCTAGCCACCTCTCTCTCAAAATAAATAAGTAAATAAATAAATAAATAAATAAATAAATAAATAAATAAATAGGGCTGGAGAGATGGTTTAGTGGTTCAATTCTCCAGGACTCATGTAAGACAGATACACAAGGGGGCGCATGTGTCTGGAGTCCATTTGCAGTGGCTGCATGCCCTGGCACACCCATTCTCTTTCTCCCTCTCTCTCTTCTATCAAATAAATAAATATTTTTAAAAAATAAATAAATATGTAAAAAAGAAAAGTAAATGCTGTGTTTAAAAGAATAATATAGTATACCCAGATTTTGTTACTTATGATTAAAATTTAAAGCCAAATTACTTTCCAATATACATACACCAGATCTTACATTAAAAACAACCTGCCAGGAGCTAAGGAAATGGCTGCGAGGGTAAAGCACTTGAAATGCAAGCATGCGTGTGGGAGTTCAGATACCTAGCACCCAAGTAAATGACAGGTGGGTGTCAAGGCCACCTATAATCCCAACACAAAGGAGGCAGAGAAGCTGGGTGTGGTGGCACATGCCTTTCATTGCAGCACTTGGGAAGCAGAGGTAGGAGGATCACTGTGAGTTCAAGGCCACCCTAAGACTACATAGTGAATTCCAGGTCAGCCTAAGCCAAAGTGAGACCCTACCTCAAAAAAAAAAAAAAAAAAAAAAAAAAAGGGAATGTGGCTAGCTACACTAGCTGAATCTATGAGCTCTGGGCTCAAATGAGAGACACCAGGGAACCACCAATCTTTGCCTCCTCGGTGCTGGGATTATAAATGCACGTGGCACATTTTTTTTAAAACATGGATTCTTGGGATCACACAGGTCCTCATGCTTGCATAGCAATCACTCTACTGACTCAGCTGTCTCCCCAAAGCTATTATCTTGATTCTTGATGTCAACAATTAGCAAATGGAAAAAAGCAAAATAAGAATTTTCAAAAGACAGAGCATCTTGGCACAAAAGTTCATCGAACAAGTAGTATTTTAGTTAAAGGATTTTTTGCCCTTAAACTTCTGATCTCTTAGCCAGGAGTCCAAGATGAACAACATGACATATTTTGCCTTTTCTTATCCAAAATACTTTTAAGTTAAATACTTACTCTGAGCCTGCAGCCATTTCCAAGTATGACGTTTCTGATGTGTCAACCCCCAATGGGATCGCTATGCTCATGACGTTCGCCTCTGGTAAATTCGATTACTATGGAGTCCTATGCATTGGTATCCAAAACACTGGGGCATGCCAGCCACAGTGCTCATTGCAAACATCTAAGTGCATCCACAAACCCTGTTTAAAAGAAATGGGGACAAACAGTTAAGAACTATCTTAACTAGCAATAATCACACTAAAACACTAGTAAAATGTGTGAATAAAATATTCTTTGTTAATATCACAACATAAATGAAAAGTTCTTCATGGAAAACCTATTTTATTAATTATCTGGAATTAGGGTGCATGGTTATAATGAAAATAAAAGTTTTGTGGAAGTGCAGCTCAGTGGGAGAGCATGTGGTTGGGCCTGCAGGGCACCCTGGGTTCAATTTTAGCACCAAAAAAAAAAAAAAAAAAAAAAGAAGGAAAGAAAACAGAAAAAACTATGAATCATATTATTTAGGAAATTAAATTAGGATGCCATAAGAAGCACTTAGCATAATACTAAGCTTTTTGCATGAATATTCTATTCCCAGAATTCTGAAATCATGTCTCCATTTTACCACTAAGATACATTTAAATGTAAAATTTAAAAATGCTGAGGCTAGGCCGGGCGTGGTGGCGCACGCCTTTAATCCCAGCACTTGGGAGGCAGAGGTAGGAGGATCACCACAAGTTCGAGGCCACCCTGAGACTACATAGTGAATTCCAGGTCAGTCTGAGCTACAGTGAAACCCTACCTTGAAAAACCAAAAAAAAAAAAAAAAAAAAAAAAAGCTGAGGCTAGCAAGATGGCTCAGCAGTTAAAGGTGCTTTTCTTGCAACACCTGCTGACCAGGGTTCCATTCCCTGGCCACCCATGTAAAGCCAGATGGGCATTCATTTGCAGAAGCATGAAACTCTGGCACACTGCACCCTCTGACACATACATACACACATGTGCACACAAATAATATATTTTTTAAAAAAGAAAGGCTAACCAAGCCGGGCGTGGTGGCACACGCCTTTAATTCCAGCACTCAGGAGGCAGAGGTAGGAGGATCGCCCTGAGTTCAAGGCCACTCTGAGACTACATAGTGAATTCCAGGTCAGCCTGGGCTAGAGTGAAACCCTACCTTGAAAAACCAAAATAAAAAAAGAAAGGCTAACCAAGGTTGTTGAGCTCAAGAGATGACACCAGGATTTAAGCCAATTCTTACTCTTCTCTTTATGTACACAATGGAAACTATGTTATTTGGTTTACAGTACCTGTCATTTTCCATAATGTGTAGTGATTCTCTATTTCTTCAGTTAGTAACTCTAAAGTTAATATTTTGTAGTATTCCTACTTTTAGTAGAGAAAAATGCTTTTGAAAACAAATTTACAATACTAGTTTTGTTTTTGGTTTTTCAAGGTAGGGGCTCACTCTAGCTCAGGCTGACCTGGAATTCACTATGTAGTCTAAGGGTGGGTTCAAACTCATGGTGATCCTCCTACCTCTGCCTCCCAAGTGCTAGAATTAAAGGCACGTGCCACCACGCCCGGCAAGAATTGAGCTTTTAACATTAAGTTTTCTAATCTAAATTTACTCCCTTACACTTGCTATATGTACTATTTCTACAATATTTATTCAGTCTTTTGTTTTGTTTTTTGAGGTAGGGTCTTGCTCTAACCCAGGAACTCACTATGAAGTTTCAGGGTGGCCTAAAACTCAAGGTGATCCTCTTACCTCTGCCTCTACCACCATGCCCAGCACTCAAAGTCTTTTCAATAAAGACACAATAAAACTCAGGAGCAAAAGAGATATAGGCAATCTTATAAACTGAAAACAACACAATCTATATTTTCCTCATCCTTGAATTTTATACCTGAAATAAAGAACAACAGACATTTCTTCAAATAGCACTTCTTACATTTACCTATAGTGTTTGTTTTTTGTTTTTCAATTTTGTTTGTTCAAGGCTAGGACTCATTGTAGCCAAGACTGATCTGGAACTCACTTTGTAACCCCAGGATGGCCTTAAACTCAGTGATCGGTCACCATGCCTGTTGTTAAAATGAGCATCATTCTGTGTTTCCTAGCTGGTCTCTAGTTCCTGAGCTGAAGCAATCCTCCTTCAGCCTCTGGAGCAGTTTGAATTGCAGGCATGTGCTCCATGTCCAAGCTTATTTTTATTACAATAGTTCAAATCTAGTAGCTTTCTTCCAATTACACATGGCGTAAAGGTGCACACTAGTTTTCTTACAGAATGCAAACCATTTCAACAACTTATTTCCTCATTTTGGTAATTCTTTCTTGTAAGATATGAACTCATAATCTCTATAATCCGGAAATACAAATTAACCTGAGAAGGTTTTACCAAGCGTAACTAAAAAATTAAAGGTCCCAGGTGTGTTGACACATGTCTTTAATCCCAGTACTCAGGAGGCTGAGATAGGAGTCCCAGGTTAGCCTGGGCTACAGTGAGACCCTACCATGAAAAAAAATGATCAAACAAGAAACAACAACAACATGAAAATAAATAGCAACAATAAAAAAACCACTAATTAGCAACTACATCTAAATATTAAAAACATTAACTTTGAGCCAGGCGTGGTGGCGCACGCCTTTAATCCCAGCACTCAGCAAGCAGATATAAGAGGATCACCGTGAGTTCAAGGCCACCTGAAACTATATAGTGAATTCCAGGTCAGCCTGAGCTAAAGTGAGACCCTACCCCAAAAAACCAAAAACCAAAAAAAAAAAAAAAAAAAAAAAAAAATTATAGCATGTTTCTACTACTTAGAAGATGAGTGAGAGGAGGTTAGTTATTTAATCTCTAATCTCTCTTATCATGAAGAACATTAAATAATGAATGTAAAACATTTCAAAGAACTCACTATACATATTTAACAATCAATATGTAGACAGTTTGTATATCCTAATTCAAAAATCAGCAATCTGAAATGCTATAAAATACAGTCACATTTTAGTTTTTTGGATTGGGGATGCATGATTTGTAAATATTCCAAAATTTGAAGAAAAAAGAAAATTTGAAAACTGAAATGCTTCTGATCCCAAGCATTTCAGATAAAACATAACATAACTGGGTTGCAAGGTGGCTCAGCAGTTAAGGCACTTGCCTGCAACGCACATCAACCCAGGTTTGATTTCCCAGTATGCACGTAAAGCCAGATGGATGTACAAGATAGTGCAAGCAT
Source organism: Orientallactaga sibirica (assembly GCA_036365145.1). Classification (NCBI taxonomy): domain Eukaryota; kingdom Metazoa; phylum Chordata; class Mammalia; order Rodentia; family Dipodidae; genus Orientallactaga; species Orientallactaga sibirica. Next base: position 27,468,175 of record JAEOAD010000022.1, read on the forward strand.
CAAGTGTTGTATGCAGAGAATAGCAGCCCATTCTCCCCCGTCCCACCCTCGGGTGCCTCTCTCTCTCCTTGCAAATAAATAAATACATTTTTTAAAAAATGATACTCAGGGCTTAGCAGTTAAGTCGCTTGCCTACAAAGCTAAAGGACTCAGGTTCAATTCCCCAGGACCCATGTAAGCCAGATGCACAAGATGGCCCAGGCTCTGGAACTCATTTGCAGTGGCTAGAGACCCTGGTGAACCCATTCTCTCCCCCCTTTTCCTCTTTCTCTCTAATAAATAAATTAATTTTTAAGAAAAGATACTCAAACTATCTCAGACAAGAATTGCTCTTATAATAAACAATGAATGGAGAGACAGTCATTCTAATTAAAGAGAATCTTCTAATAGCTTTTGACAAGAAATTAATTATGGTTTCTACTTGCTATGTTTTCCAATTTGCTTCACACAATGTCTCCCCTAAAGACAAAAATTAGAGCAGGGAGCCAGGCATGGTAGTGCATGCCTCTAATCCCAGAACTTGGGAGACAGAGGTAGGACTGCCGTGAGTTTGATGCCACCCTGAAACTACATAGTGAATCCAGGTCAGCCTGGGATGCAGCGAAACCCTACCTTGAAAAACCACCAGAAGAAGAAAAGAAAGAAAAAAGAAATTAGAGCAGAAGGAACAAAACAAAAGGAAATGTTCTACCATCTTTTCTATACCCAAGACCATATCAGTTACTTCACATTGCTATATTCCTTAGCTAGCATAATGGCTATAAAGATTATAAATTTCTATGTGGTAAAATATAAGCAATGTACAGGTCAGCTTACTGTATTGTAATGTTATATTATTCTGCATTTCTTTAAAATGTTGAAGACTTGAACCTAATAACAGGTAATAATTGCAATTTTTAATTTATTCATTTGAGGCGGAGGGGGAGAAAGACAGAGAAAGAAGGGCACGCAGCAAGGCCTCCTGCCAATGCAAAGGAACTTCAAACACATGCCCCAATTTGTACAACTGGTTTTATGTGGGTACTGGGATATAGAACCTGGGCCATCAGGCTTTGCAAGCAAGTGCCTTTTATACTGAGCCATGTCCAATGATTGCACATATAAAAAATCATATTCCTGCTGGGTGTGGGGGGGGCAAACCTTTACCCCCAGCACTCAGGAAGCTAAGGTACAAAGGGGTCAGCCTGGGAACTACACAGTGAGTTCTAAGTCATCCTGGGATAGAGTAAGACCTTGACTCAAAAACAACAACAACAAAAAAAAAAACAAGCAAGGGGGCTGGAGAGATGGCTTAGTGGTTAAATGCTTGCCTGTGAAGCCTAAGGACCCCAGTTTGAGGCTCGATTCCCCAGTACCCTCGTAAGCCAGATGCACAAGGTGGCACATGCATCTGGAGTTCGTGTGCAGTGGCTGGAGGCCCTGGTGTGCCCATTCTCACACTCTCTCTGCCTATCTGTCACTCTCAAATAAATAAATAAAAACAAAAAAAAAAATTTTTTTAAAGCAGCCGGGCGTGGTAGCACATGCCTTTCATCCCAGCGCTTGAGAAGCAGAGGTAGGAGGATCGCTGTGAGTTCAAGGCCACCCTGAGACTAGAGAGTGAATTCCAGGTCAGTCTGAGCTAGAATAAGATCCTACCTCGAAAAAAAAAAAAAAAAAAAAAAAAAAAAACAACCAGAAGCAAGGGCTGGAGAGATGTCTTAGCAGTTAAGGCACTTGCCTGCAAAGCCTAAGGACCTAGGTTCAATTCCCTAGGACCCACATAACCCAGATGCACAAGGTGGCACATGCATCTAGAATTCATGTGCAGTGGAAGGAGGCTCTGGCACAGCCATTTTTTACGTGTTCTCTCTCTCAAATAAATAAAAGACAAACAAGCAGCCATGGTGGCACATGCCTTTAATCCTAGCACTCAGGAGGCAGAGGTAGGAGGATCGTGGTGAGTTTGAGGCCACCCTGGGACTACATAGTGAATTCCAGATCAGCCTGGGCTAGAGTGAGACTCTACCTCAAAACAAAACAAAAAAACAAAACAAAACAAAACAAAACATCATTTTTTGCCAGGTGTGGCACATGCCTTTAATCCCAACACTTGGGAGGCAGAGGTAGGAGAACAGATATGAATTCGAGGCAACCCCAACAGTACATAGTGAATTCCAGGTCAGCCTGGACTACAGCCAGACCCCATCTTGAACCTGCTCTCCCTCAAATCATTTTCCTTGTTAATGGCATCTAATTCATAGATGTTTCTTCTGCTTAGCTTATCTTGATATTAGACTTATAAGTAGTTTTTTATTTTAGGTATATGTTACATTTAGTTGTACAACTAATTGTTTATCAAAGTCATGAACTGGAAAACTAACTACCCTGAGCTGTTTTTAAATAGTAATGAAAATAAATAATAAACTGACAGACAAGTATATAGTAATGAAGAACTTATTATCAGCCTATTTTGGATTATTGCTTGTGTCCCAAACCCTGCACTATGCCTGGAACATAAAGGCACTCTACAAGAACTGGTGAAAGAATTATAGCACCTGACATAAAACTGTAGCTCTGGCCTCAGTAACCTGATGGACTATCATCCATACATGCTTTAAAAACAACTATATGAGGGCTGGAGAGATGGCTTAGGGGTTAAGGCGCCTGTCTCCTAAGCCTAAGAACACTGGTTCCAATCTCCAGCGGTTCCAATCTCCAGGTTCCATGTTTAGCCAGATGCAAAGTGACGCAAGAGAGCAATGCCGCACATGACCACAAAGGGGCGCACACATCTGGATTTCGTTCCCAGGAGCTGAGACACTGCTGGCGCGCCCATCTCTGTCTTCCTCTCTCTCCTCCCTCTCCCTCTCTCTGTCTCTCTCTCTGTGTGTCTCTCTCCAAAAAAATAATAAAAAATAAAACGTTTTTTAAAAAAGGAATTTCTGTAGATGCATATGGGTTTAAGATGCCCCTATTAAAAAAAAAACCTATATGACACATTCAGAAATGCAGCTTTCTACAAATATAGAAGCTCATGTTCAGGATGTAGCCACATCATCCCATGTAAAAACAGAATCACAGACTCCCAGCTTCTTTCAAAAGGAAAGAGTTGGGTGTGGTGGCATACACCTTTAACACAAGCACTCGGAAAGCAGAGGGAGGATCACTTTGAGTATGAGGCCAGCCAGGGCTAGCTTGAGACCCTACCTTGATTAAAAGAGAAAGGAAAGGTAATCTCAGTAATTTATTCACATGTAGTCACATGCAGACTGGAACAAAATGGCAAATATTTCATTATTTCCATTAATATAAAAAACTGGGGCTGGAGAGATGGCTTAGTGGTTAAGGCACTTTCCTGCGAAGCCTAAGGACCCAGGTTCGATTCCCCAGGACCCATGTAAGCCAAATGCACAAGGTGGTGCATGTGTCTGGAGTTCATTTGCACTGACTGGAGACCCTGATGCACCCATTCTCTCTTTCTTTCTCTCTCAAATAAACAAATAACCTTTAATCCCAGCACTCGGGAGGCAGAGGTAGAAGGATCGATGTGAGTTCGAGGCTACCCTGAGACTACAGAGTGAACTCCAGGTCAGCTTGGGCTCGAGTGAGACCTTACCTTGAAAAACCAAAATAAGTTAATAAATAAAAACAAAATATATATATAAAAAAAAAACTGTAGCCAGAAAACACCTACTGCTTAAAAATCTGATTGATACTTCATGGTATTCATGCCTACAATCCAAGCATTTGGGAGGCTAAACAGGAGGACTGCTGCGAGTTCAAGAACAGCCTGGTCTATCTAATGAGTTCCAAGCCAGCCTAAAATACAGAGTAAGAGCCTGTTTCAAACCCCAAGAATCATCACAAAGGGAGGAGAGGGGGAAGGAAGGAAGACTGGTTGGTAGGAAAGAAAGGGAAGAGAAGGGGAGGGGAGGGGAGGGGGAAGAGAAGAAAGATGTGGAGGGAAGAGGACATAAACAAGAAAGGCAAGTTGGGTACAGTGGTATATAGCTGTACCTCCAACACTTTGGAGGCTGGAGCAAAAGGAAGGATAGTTTGAACCACAAAGTGAGACCCAGTCTTGAAAAACCAAGGGCTGGGGATATGTAGTCCAGTAGTAGAGCATTTGCTTAAAATGTGTAAGACTTTGGATTCAATCACAAGCTCTAAGAAAAAGAGAAAAGAGGAAAAGCCAATGTGTTAAGTAGAAAAGAAGTGATCTTACAACAAGATATAAAGGGGAGAAAAATTTCAACACAACCCAAACAACTACTCCAAAATTTTCATATATAAGAGTTTTAAAAAATCTAGTCATCCAACTTGTAAATAAATTATACAAAATATATGGAGACTAAAGAGCAGCCATAAAAGAAATAATATAAAAGGAAATACCATGAGATGTCTGGAAAATCTGAGGTCCAAGAAAGAATAAATGTCTTCACAAAACCTGCTATCCAGAATAGACCTAGAAACCAAGTGAACATATGCGTATTGAGCTAATTTTATATGGCACAAAACTCCAGGTACTTTTGACTAACATGGTTTCCTAAAACAAAGGGACACACACAGAGAAAGAACCAAACACTTACAAAGATAAATTTATTCTTTTGTTTTTATACAAACAAAAGCAAAGACAGCAATTGAATTATCAATCAAACTAAAAAGAAATTGGAACATAGTATATTAAAAAAAAGATTTAAAAGCAGCCTCAGTCTTTCTTTTTGGTTTAAAAATATTATTTTTAGCCAGGGTTGGTGGTGCACACCATGAGTTCAAGGCCACCCTGAGCTAGAGTGAGACCCTACCTTGAGAAACCAAAATAAAAATTTTTATTACGTTTTTGTATTACTACCTTGGCTTAACTAAATCTGTTTTGTTAAAAAATATTTTATTTGAGCCAGGCGTGATGGTGCACGCCTTTAATCCTAGCACTTGGGAGGCAAAAGTAGGAGGATCGCTGTGAGTTCAAGGCCACCCTGAGACTACATAGTGAGTTCCAGGTCAGCCTGGGCTAGAGTGAGACCCTACCTCGGGGGGAAAAAACAATTTAAGGGTTAGAGTGATGGCTTAGTTGTTAAGGTGCTTGTGTGTGAGGCCTAAGGACCCAGGTTGCATTCCCCAGTACCCACATAAGCCAGATGCACAAGGTGGAATTTGTCCGCAGTGGCTGGAGGCCCTGGCGTGCCCATTTTCTCTCTCTTAAATGAACAAATAATTTTATTTTCAAGGTAGGGTCTCACTCTGGCCCGGGTGGCCTCGAACTCACAGCAATCCTCCTACCTCTGCCTCCTGAGTGCTGGGATTAAAGGCATGTGCCACCATGCCTGGCTCAAATAAAATATTTTTAAACAAAACAGATTTAGTAAAGCCAAGATAGTAACAGAAAAACATAATAAAAATTTTTATTTTGGTTTCTCAAGGTAGGGTCTCACTCTAGCCCAGGCTGACCTTGAATTCACTCTGTAGTCTCAGGGTGGCCTTGAACTCATGGTGTGCGTCACCACCCCTGGCTAAAAGTAATATTTTTAAACCGAAAAGAAAGACTGAGACTGCTTTTAAGACCAAGGCAAAAAACAAAACAAGCCTGGTGTGGAAGATAGAGACAGGAAGATCAGGAGTCCAAGGTCATCCTCAGCAAGGCAGCGGTCAGCCTCAGCTACATGAGAGACCCTATCAAAAACGAACAAGCGGGCTGGAGAGGTGGCTTAGTGGTTAAGGAATGTGCCTGCAAAGACAAAGGATGCAAGTTCCACTCTCCAGGTCCCACATAAGCCAGATGCACAAGGTGGCACATGTGTCTGGAGTTCATATTCAATGGGCTAGAGGCCCTGGTACACCCATTCTATCTCTCCCCCAATCTCTGTCTCCATCTCAAATAAAAAATTTTGAGGGCTGGAGAGATGGCTTAGCAGTTAAGGCATTTGCGGGCAAAGCCAAAGGATTCCGGTTAGATTCTCCAAGACCCACGTAAGCCAGATGAACAAGTGGGTGCATGCATCTGGAGTTCATTTGCAGTAGTTGGCAGCCCTGGTGTGCCCATTTTCTCTCTCTCTCCCTCTGTACCTCTTTCTCTCTCTCAAATAAACAAATAAAATAAATTTAAAAATAAATTTTGAAAAATTTAAAATCAAGCTGGAGAGATGATGGCTCAGGAGTTAAGGCATTTGCCTGTAAAGCAAAAGGACCTCGGTTTGATTCCCTAGGATCCATGTAAGCCGGATGCACAAGGTGGCGCATGCATTTGGAGATCATTTGCATTGGCTGGAGGCCCTGGCACACCCATTTTCTCTCTCTCAAATAAATAAATAAAATTTAAATTTTAAAAATTTAAATCAAGCTAAAAATTTAAAAACCATTGAGATGAATATGATACCTAAAAGGCAGAAAAACTGAGAATGTGAAAAAAAATATTTCCCTGAAATTACAAATAAAAATGTCCCATCTAACAATCTCTTTGAAGAAAGGTCCAGTTATTTATTATCATCTTTCTGGTATTTATAAGCATCTCACACAGTGGTCAAGAGATATTGAAAATGCAACTAATGTTTATATTTTAGATGTGTATCACTAACAACCCAGGCAAGTGAATCATTAGCTTAATTTCTAATGATATAAAATTATACTTCCTCTGTCATTTTAAGATTTATACTTTTACTAGGCTTAGTGGTTAAAGCGCTTGCCTGCACCACTAAAAAGTTATATAATATGGAGCTGGGGAAATGACTCAGCAGTTAAATGGGCTTGCTTGCAAAGCCTTCTAACCCTAATTCAACTCTCCAGCATCCATGCAAAATGGAACGCAAAGTGGTGCATGCATCTAGAGTTTGTCTGCAGGAACAAGAGAAGGCTAGTGAGACCCTACCTCGAAAAACCAAAAAAAAAAAAAAAAAAAAAAAAAAAAAGGTTATAAAATATATATCTAGGGGCTGAAGAGATAGCTCAGTGGTTAAAGTGCTTGCCTGCAAAACCTAATGAACTGGATTCAATTTCCCAGTACCCATGTAAGCCAGATGCAGAGTGGAGCACGGGTCTGGAGTTCACTGGCAGTGGCAAGAGGCTCTGGTGCGCCCATATTCATTCTCTCTCTGTATCTCTGCTTGCAAATAAATGAATATTTAAATATATATATATATACACATCTAATAAGAAAAATAGTATTTTTATTTCTCCAGCTGATTTACTCTTAGTACCAGACAGTACTCCACAAGCTGTATCTGATACTCAAGCCTCCCCAACTAGTTGTTATAGTAGCAAATACTGAATGCTTACAATGCTTAATCCTCACAACAGCTTATAGTCTAGGTATATTATTACTCCCTTTTACAGTCAAGGAAGAGTGGTTAAATTTGTCCCAAGTTTGTAACTAATAAATAGTTAAATCAAGGGTTTTTAAAAACTATTTATTTAGGGCTGGAGAGATGGCTTAGTGGTTAAGGCATATGCCTGCAAAGCCTAAGGACCCAGGTTTGATTCTCCCACGTAAGCCAGATGCACATGGTGGCACATGCGTCTGGAGTTAGTTTGTAGTGGTTAGAGGCCTTGGTGTGCCCATTCCCTCTCTCTCTTTCTCTCAACTTAATAAATAAATACATAAATCTTTTAAAAAATAAAATAAAATATTATTTATATGAGAGAAAGATACAGATAGAGAGAATAGGCATGCCAGGGCCTGTAGCCACTGCAAAGGAACTCCAGACATGTATGCCACCTTGTGCATCTGGCTTACATGGATCCTGGGGAATAGAATCTAGGTCCTTAGGCTTTGCAAGCAAGAACCTTAACCATTAAGCCATCACTTCAATCCTTTAAAAAATATTTTTGGGCTGGAGAGATGGCTTAGCAGTTAAGGCATTTGCCTGCAAAGCCTAAGGATCCCGGTTCGATTCTCCAGGTCCCACGTAAGCCAGATGCACAAGGGGGCGCACGTGCCTGGAGTTCGTTTGCAGTGGCTAGAGGCCCTGGCGCGCCCATTCTCACTCTCTCTCTCTTTCCCTCTCTCTGTCTCTAACAAATAAATAAATAAAAATAAAAACCGTTAAAAAAAATACTTTTAAGCCGGGCATGGTGGCGCACGCCTTTAATCCCAGCACTCAGGAGGCAGAGGTAGGAGGATTGCTATGAGTTCATGGCCACTCTGAGACTACAGAGTGAATTCCAGGTCAGCCTGGGCCAGAGCGAGACTTACCTTGAAACCCACCCACCCCCAAAATTATTTACTTGCAAACAGAGAGAGAGAAAGAGAGAGAGAGAGAGAAGAAGGGAGGTGGGAGGGAGAGAAGGAGGAGACAGACAGAATGGGTATAAAAGGGCTTCCAGTCACTGCAAATGAATTCCAGATACATGCACCACTTTGTGCATCTGGCTTTATGTGGGTACTGGGGAGTCAAACCTTGATCCTTAGGCTTTGAAGACAAATGACTTAACCACTGATTCATCTCAGCAGCCCCCAAATCAAGATTTGAACCCAGGGCTAGAGAAATGGCTCAGCGAAAATGCTCACCACACAAAACGTTGAGTACATGAATTTGGAGTTCCACAGACTTCATGTAAAAGCTGGAAGCTGCCATGGGCTTCTGTAATGCCAGCAATTCTACAGCAAGAAAGGAGAGAGAATATCCCAGAAGCTCATGGACCAGCTAGTCTGGCAAGCAGAGCAGTGAACAATGAGAACAAGAGACCCAGCCTCAAACAAGATGGAAGACAAGAACCAACACTTGAAAGTTGTCCTCTGACCACCATATATACGCCAGGGCATACACCTGCCCCACTCATACATGTGAACATGCACACACACAAAACACCATACACACACCAAAAAAATAAATAAAATAAAAAACATGGGCTGGAGAGATGGCTTAGCAGAAAAGGCACTTGCCTGTGAAGCCTAAGAATTCACATTCAAATCTCCAGGTCCCATGTAGCCAGATGCAATGATGCAAGCATGTAATGTCACACATCACATGTTCCACAAGGGGGTGCATGCGCCTGGAGTTAGTCTGCAGCAGCTGAAGGCCTTGCCATGCCCTTTCTCTCCCTCTTCCCCCACCTGCCTCTTTCTCTCTCTCTCTCAACATAAAAAAATTGAATCCAGCCGGGTGTGGTGGCACACACCTTTAATCCCAGCACTCTGGAGGCAGAGGTAGGAGGATCACCGAGAGTTTGAGGCCACCCTGAGATTACATAGTTAATTCCAGGTCAGCCCGGACCAGAGTGAGACCCTACCTCAAAAAAAAAAATTGAATCCCAGTGGTGTGACTCCAGAGCCTATACATTAGTTTGCCTGAAATTAAAATATGCCAGGTAATTGTTAAAACAAATAAGCTAGATAATTTTATATTCACAGGGTGAAAAACTGACAGCTGCCTCCCTTAAAAAGGAAGATTAGCTAGGTGTGGTGACATACACCTTTAATCCCAGCACTCAGGAGGCAGAGGTAGGAGGATCACCCTGAGTTCAAGGCCACCCTAAGAGTACATAGTGAATTCCAGGTCAGCCTGGGCTACAGTGAAACCCTACCTCGAGATAAAAAAAAAAAAAAAAAAAAAAAGAACAAGATTAAATAAATACAGAAATGTCTCATTTCAGAGTATCTAGACCAGATTTGCTCTTGCATATTAAAGAACAGTAACAAAATTTGTCTTGCTCCTCTGGTAAACCTGGTCTAGTTAACAAACAAAACCATTCCACCAAATGCATTAAAATACCACTTAAGAGGAAAGCCTAAAATTTGTGCTAAAAATATTTTAGGGAAGAGCAAAGCACATAATCAATGGGTAAAGATAAAAATTCCCCATTATATTTTCAAGAGCCACATGCCCTGCTAGAGTGAAAGCAACTTGAAAGACGGGGGACCAGCTCCAAGTTTAAGAACAGTATGCATGAGTATACCCAAAATTGTTTTTCCCCTCCAGGTAGGGTCTCACTCTACTGAAAGATGAACTCCAATTCACTCTGTAGTTCCAGGCTGGCCTTGAACTCACAGTGATTCTCCTACCTCTGTTCCTAGGTGCTGGGATTAAAGGCATGCACCACTATGCCCAGCATCAAATCATACTTTTTGTTTTTAGTTTTGGTTTTTCTTTTTTTGGTGGGAGTAGCGTCTGTTCCTAGCCCAGGCTGATCTGGAATTCACTAGGTCGTCTCAGGCTGGCCTTGACCTCACAGGGATCCTCCTACCTCTGCCTCCCAAGTACTGGAATTAAAGGACCAGCTTCAGAATTCTTCACAGAGAAATTAGTTAAATAGTTAAATAGACTATGTTTTACAAAATAAGAACTGGTTTTCACTTCAATCTCTTTAGCCATTTAGACCCTACCTCAAAAACAAAACAAACAAAAAAAAACACCGGGCGTGGTGGCACACACCTTTAATCCCAGCACTCAGGAGGCAGAGGTAGGAGGATTGCTGAGAGTTCAAGGCCACCCTGAGACTACCTAGTGAATTCCAGGTCAGCCTGGAGCAGAGTGAAACCCTACGAAAAAAAAAAAAAAAAAAAAAAAAAAAAAAAAAAAAAAAAAAAATTACTTATCTTAAAGAAAAAAACAATGGCAATGCTCATAATAGTATCAAGTAAGAATAAAATCATCCCTATAAATACAAGGCAGCACTACTTTCCAGAATTGGCCAATGTTTGGGGGAACTCCATAATGGCTTGTCCTGTAACTCAATTTAGACTGTCTTTAGCTCACTAGGTAGAGACATAAATTGAAGTGTCAAGAATTACCTTAAAAACTTAGAAGAGGAAGCCGGGTATGGTGCACTCATTTATTCCCAGCACTTGGGAGGCAGAGGTAGGAGGATCGCCATGAGTGCGAGGCCACCCTGAGACTACATAGTGAATTCCAGGTCAGCCTGCGCTAGAAAGAGATCCTACCTGGGGGGGCGGGGACGGGGAGACCTAGAAGGGGGACTGGAGAGATGACTTAGTGGTTAAGGCGCTTGCCTGCGAAGCCTAAGAACCCAGGTTCAATTCCCTAGTACCCACATAAGCCAGATACACAGGTGGCGCATGAGTCTGGAGGATTCTTTGAAGAGGCTGGAGGCCCTGGTACACCCCCATTCTCTATCTGCCTCTTTCTCTCTCTCAAATAAATAAATAAATAAATAAAATAAAATATTTTTAAAATAACTGAGTGGGGGGGTGGGTGGCTGGAAAGATGGTTTAGCAATTAAGGTGCTCACCTAATTACCTAGGTTTAATTCCCCAGTACCCACATAAGCCAGATGCACAAGGTGGTGCATGCATCTGGAGTTCGTTTTCAGTGGCTAGAAGCCCTGAAGTGCCCATTCTCTGTCATAAAATCAATTAATTAAATTAAAAAAACACAGCTGGGCATGACGGTGCATACCTATAATCCCAACAGTTGGGAGTTGAAGCAAGAGGACTGAAAACTGGAGGCCAGCCTAGGTGGCATAGTGAGATCCTGCGTCAGTGGTGGCACAGCCCTAGAATCCCAGCATGCGAGGTCATACTCAGCTACATAGTGAGCGCTAGACCTTGCCTCTAAAGAAACAAACAAAACAAACAAATGTTTTAATGGTAGTGCATGCATCAGGAGTTCGTTGGCAGTGGCTAGAGGCCCTGATACACCCATTCTCTCTCTCTCTCTCTCTCTCTCTCTGTCTTAAAAAAATAAAATAAAATAAAATCTTAAAAACAAAAACATGTTTTAGAGCTGGGGAGATAGCTCAGGGGGTAAATCATTTGCCATACAAATATGAGGACTTGAATTTGAATCCCTAAACCCACATAAGGCCAAATGCAGTAGCATGTGCTTGTAATTCTACAGCAACTACAATGAGATCGAAGGTAGAAACAGGAGGGTCCTCAGAAACTCAAGAACC